>KV010190.1:10366-57229 GCA_001598015.1 Dorcoceras hygrometricum | reverse complement strand
GCATAATACCTCACGCCAAACCCAAGCTAAATCAAGCTCAAATCCGTACCTTAAACTCCTGAGCTAAAATTACCACTGAAAGGGAATCCCGAAGACTCTGGTAAAAGCCTGCTAAACAACAAGCGTAAAACTCAGGAATCTAACAGAAGATCACGGCTGGGAGCTAAGCTCAACCAACACCGCTTCCTACTACCACAACTTCGCAAAGAGCTTAAAACAAGGCTAGGAACAAGATTGCAACACGAGGAATGAAGTTCTACCTGCTCCTACAAAAATTCACGAACTGGCAGCAACTTCTCGTTCCTCAACTAGCCAATTTCAGCTTCTAAAACTGGTACGAAAAGGAAGAGCTTCACGAGAGGAGTCCAACACTAGTTCAATTTTTCAAAACAACGGCCTGAGTCGACGGAAATCTACCGGAGAAGCTCACGGTGAACAGTAATGAGGGTTGAGAAAACAGAGAACGAAAGGCTGGAAAATATTTCTAAGTATGGAAAACCGATAACACGAAAGAAGACCAAGTCTTCCTATATAAATACAACTGGCAACTGCTGAAATCAACACAATCAAAAGTCCACCGACGAAATCAGCAGGTACCAACAAATCAACTGGCACAAAAGAAATCAGCAGGAACACTACCCACGACAGACGCAAGGAACCGCTGCTGATTCTCAAATCAATGCTAAAACAAATGCAAAATAACCCAACTACTTGTTCTCCAAAATGGCGTCGCAACAACTAATCCAAACGACGTCGCTTAAAATACGTGATTCTAAATACCAACTGCTGGTCATCCAGCAGCAACACACAAAACCACGCAAAGCGCTTCCCTCCTGCTGAATCCAGCAGCAACATCAAAACGCAGCGTTGCCACTTACTCAAACGACGTCGCTCCTCAGACGTTAGCAAAACCAGCAGAAACACTTTACCCAAAACCAATCATCTGCTGAAACTCCTAGCAATAGCTAAACGACGACGTATCCTCCTCGCGCTACAGGAAAGTTGACTCGCGTTGACATCGACATCTGCTGATCAACCAGCAGGAACATACACGATCTACCAGCTGGTACCAGTCGCAACATCACGACGACGTCGCGCCAACTAATCTAAACGCAGTCGTTTTGCCCTCAACGCAAATATACTAACGCAGCTGCTGATCACAACACACGCGTAACCAAACCTCACGAAACGACAGCGTTTCAGGAATCTCGCGCTAAAACGCGCTTCTGCTAGATTCATCACCGACCAGCAGCTAGCTATTAACATCAACTGACACACCAACCAGCAGGTACCTCTAATATGCGAAAAATACAAAATCTCCAGAATTGTTCAACACACGAAAAGGAACCCGAAAATGCAACTCAAACACTCAGAAAAGAGATCTAAAACCTCTATAAATCGATTCATTCCAACGATAAATCTAAATTACAAATCCAGGTCTCACATTGCTCCCCCACTAAAAAGGATTTCGTCCTCGAAATCACAATAACAACTCTGAATCACAAACAATAGCAAGTTATAAACAGAACTCGCCCAACATCAGGCCAAGAGTTCAAGATAACTGAGCAAACAAATCACACTAACTAGGGGAGAAAAACAGCAAACACCACTAGCTACTCAAACAGATGCGGCCACTCGCGCTGCATTTTCTCTTCCAGCTCCCAAGTAGCTTCTTCCCTACCATGTTTGCTCCACTGCACCATTACTAAAGGAATGGTCTTATTTCTCAACTGCTTCTATTTTCTACCAAGGATCTGCAAAGGGTATTCTTGATAGCCACACCAACCAGCAGGTACCTCTAATATGCGAAAAAATACAAAATCTCCAGAATTGTTCAACACACGAAAAGGAACCCGAAAATGCAACTCAAACACTCAGAAAAGAGATCTAAAACCTCTATAAATCGATTCATTCCAACGATAAATCTAAATTACAAATCCAGGTCTCACACAAAAATTCCCTCTTCAATTCAGATCTCTTTCCCGCTGTGAAGTATTGCTCGTAGAATACTCGCTTGAAATCTTCCCATGTGAGATTCAGCAGATCCATAGACAACTTGACTCCTTCCCACCAAATCATCGCATCTTCCCTTAGCATGTAGATAGCGCACCTTGGCCTATCTAAATCAGACAATTGGAGGTACTCGAAAATAACCTCCAGGGATTTAATCCAACTCTCTGCAACTAGTGGATCAGTAGTTTCACTAAATTCCTTAGGCTTCTGGCGCCTAAATTTATCTTGGGGATCGTCATTACTAGGTCCCCTGCTACTGGAAGATTGGCCATTGCCTCTGTTGTTATTCTGTTCTACCAGCATTCTTAACAATTGAGTGATGTTAGCATTGTTATCACTCTCAGTTTCTTCTAGAGGAATACTGCTTCTAGTTCTTCCTCGTCCTCTTCCTGAAATTCTATATTCTATAGCCCATAATCCACCACATGCATAAATCAGAACATGCTAAAATAAAAGACAATGCTCTGAAAATAAATTCACAACTTAGAAGAACAGACGATGAACTTTGATCCAGCTGATGGTGCGTGTGTTTATCTCAGTAACGTTGCTCTGATACCATGTTGTGACGCCCGAACCCAACGGGGCCTACGAGAATTAGGGGTAAATAAAATTTTCGAATAAAGAAGGCTAAAAGATAATTCGCTATAGGCTGTATTTCCTATAACTTGAAAGAAATAATTCTAACAAAGGAAATGCAGCTGCTAAATTTTACGATAACAATGCAGCTGCTGATTTTCAACAAAGAAGTGCAACTGCTGATCTTAACAAGTAAAGATGCACCTGCTGATGAACAGTGCATCTGCTGGAATTTACGAAAGACACTTGTAATATCAAAACAATGATCGCGCTACCAGCCGTCGCCTATTAAACCAGACTTTATACTGATTCAACTAGCAACTACTGATTACACAAAATCATCAAATCCCGATATCACAGCAAAAATAAGAACATTCGTAAACATTATAACAATGCAGCTGCTGAATCTTAACAAAGAGATACAGCTTCTGGAACATAACTCGACATTTGTAATATCAAAACAATGACTACGCCATCAGCCGTTGCCTATCAAACCATACTTTATAATGATTCGACCAGCATCTACCGATTACACAGTTATCAAATTCTGATGTTACAACTACTGCGAGAAGAACATTAATAACATTTCTGGAATTGAATTCGAATCCTCAGTATATTTAGAACATCATAAACTTTCTGGAAATCATACTGGAAGCATCATAAATATCAAAAACCTCATTTTCGAACCCATCTTTCTTTCCTTTTCATGTCTAAATCATTTCAAACATGAACTTTAAACATAACTTAAACATACAGGCAAGTAGATCCATAAAAACACAATATATGCTTCAAATGGTGTAGCAAAGGATCAACTTTTACTTGCCTTAAACAAAGGTTTGCGGTAGCAGCTAATTCCTGCAGAAATCCTCCCTTTGAGCAACGCACGAACTCTTCTGGAAATATTTTTGAAGAACACTTTAAAACTTTTCTTTGCTAATGATGAAAATCTTACTTTGAAAACAGGTTTTTATATGAAAGGGATTAGTGGCAAGCTACTTGTGAAATCAAGCATGACACACTTCTAAAGTTTAGTAAAATTCCCTTCATATCATTTTAAATTTTTAAAGTACCAAACCTTTTCCAAAAGAAATCATTTCACCTCCTTAAAACATTTTTCAATCGAATTAAAATCCAGCTCGTGCATCGCTCATTGGAGTTGCCTGCTGGTACCAGCCGCAGCGCATCTTACCTGCTAACCTAAATAAATCAGCAGATATATAACATTTAAAATTGCCAATTTGGCCCATGAAATCAATAAAATGCATAAATGTGGTCCTATGGATTTTGGGACGTTACAGATAAAATTTATAGTTTTGGTGATAACAAAAGTAAGAAAATATTTGGACTTAACGATGAAATTTGAATAATATTTTCATGGATATAAGAGTTGCTGACAACAGTGATCGGTTTGAATTGCAGATATGTTATCGGGTTGATCAGATTCGGGTTCTGAGACGTTTGGGTTATCGAAGCAGTTATTTGGGGTATTGGATCAGATATCTACTATTGATAGTGCATTTAGAATGATGGTTGCTGTCAACAGACATCGTGATTAAATCAGAGGTATAGTCCATCAGAATTTGTTTTTGGAATGCAACGGTTACTGTCAACAGAAAGGCTTAGATTATGGTCAAGTGTATTCGACAGATATTGTAACAGTGTAGCAATGGATGCTGTTAACAGATATCGTAACAGTGAATTCCAATAGGTACATTTCAATATGGTTAACAGCGAAGATTGTTGTCAACAGATATGTGCATAGTAGGGTTATCAGAGACCGTGACGTCATAGACACCGTCAATTACCGCTACAGTATACTCAACAGATAACGCTACAGTTTGCCAAACAGATACGATGACGTCAGCCTTTCTGAAATTGCAAATGGTCAAATATTCTTTAACTGTGACAGATATGTATTCGAACAGCGATTGACTATTCATTTATCTTCAAGAAATATATATTCGTCAACAGAAAAGATTTCAGGCGTAAGCGTTAAATTGATTCAACGGGACCACATATTCAAATTGAAGAGAATCAATGGTCTCAATCAAATCGTATAAATTGCCTGGAATTTAGACACCGTCAATTACCGCTACAGTATACTCAACAGATAACGCTACAGTTTGCCAAACAGATACGATGACGTCAGCCTTTCTGAAATTGCAAATGGTCAAATATTCTTTAACTGTGACAGATATGTATTCGAACAGCGATTGACTATTCATTTATCTTCAAGAAATATATATTCGTCAACAGAAAAGATTTCAGGCGTAAGCGTTAAATTGATTCAACGGGACCACATATTCAAATTGAAGAGAATCAATGGTCTCAATCAAATCGTATAAATTGCCTGGAATTAAGGAGACAAGATCAGTACTATTTTGGGTAAATAGTACATATTTACAGAGGTTGTTACACGGTTATTGCACAAATATGGAAGGCGACAATCTTGCTCTGACAGTGTGAAATTTACCTTGTAGTGGTGCAGAGTATACGGTTACATGATTATCAGTATTTCAAAAGGGATTCTATTTCCTTACAGAATTAATGACCATTGAGCGAAGAGTATAAATAGCAGGAGTTATGAATTGAAGACATCTCTCTTCGCCATTGCTATTTTGCTGTTATCTGCCATTTTTACGTATCCTTCACGAGTTTTCCCTCTACTGAAGTTATTCTCAAAAAGCTCACAAAGACTCGAAGAACACAAGTGTTGATCTCCATAGTTTTACCTTCGAGTCATTCTCTGGTTCAATCCTTTGAATCAAGTTTCATTGTTTAGAAACCAGAGAATTTACAGTCTAAAGATATTGTTTTTCATTGTTGATCTTCTTGATTGAGTCTGTAACGAACGTGCTCTTAGAAAGCCGTTTGAGAAAATTACTGTGTTGTAGAACAGCAGCTACGACTGCTCTAGTTGTGGTGTTGCTAGGACTTCACCTTGAGCGAGGCTCGGTGATCGGGTATTTGTAGAAGGACTACACGCATCAAATCTTCTAGTGGAACCTTCCTGAAAAGGAAGAAGGGGAGACGTAGGATATTTATATCTGAACTTCCAGAAACAAATTCTCTGTCTCTTAACTTGTTACATTACGCATTATTTACTGCTTTACACTGTTCACTGATTAATCGGTTTCTTTCTGCACATTTTTGTTAACCGAGAAATCAGCCTTTAAAATTGAGATACCTTAAGTCTGGTAACTCGGACTTAAGTTAAGCGATGCTTGTAAAAATAGTTTTAAACGGTTTCGAAAATTTAAAATACCAAGGAGTTCATTCAAACCCCCCCCCCCCTTATGAACTCCTAGGCCTGTTTTCGTGCCAGATTGATCCTATCACAAGTTCGACAGCTGGATAATGGAATTTTCATTAACCAAGCCAAATATACGAAAGAACTGCTGAAAAAATTTGGCGTGGACAACTGTTCAGCAGCTGCGACCCCAATGAGCTCATCAATCAAACTGGACAAAGACGAAGCTGGTACTGCCATTGAGGTATCTCTTTATCGTGGTATAATTGGCTCCCTGCTATACTTAACTGCTAGCAGACCAGACATCATGTTTGATGTCTGTATGTGTGCTAGATTTCAAGCAGAGCCTAAACAGTTGCATTATATTGCTGTCAAACGAATCTTGAAATATTTGAAAGGAACTTCCAATGTGGGTCTTTGGTATCCCAAAGACTCAAGCTTTCAAATAATCGGTTATAGTGATGCAGACTACGCAGATCTTGAAATATTTGAAAGGAACTTCCAATGTGGGTCTTTGGTATCCCAAAGACTCAAGCTTTCAAATAATCGGTTATAGTGATGCAGACTACGCAGGATGTAGAGTTGATCGTAAAAGCACAAGCGGTACTTGTCAATTCTTAGGAGATCGATTGATTTCCTGGTTTAGTAAGAAGCAGACATCCATTGCAACGTCCACTGCTGAAGCAGAGTACTTAGCAGCTGGAAGCTGTTGTGCTCAGATCTTATGGATTCAACACCAGCTTAAAGGACTATGGCATTGATGCTTCTGAAGCACCTATTCTCTGTGACAACACCAGTGCTATTGCTATCACTCAAAACCCTGTGCTGCATTCAAGAACAAAGCATATAGACATCAAGAATCATTTTATAAGAGACCATGTACTCAAGAAGGACGTCAAGCT
Source organism: Dorcoceras hygrometricum (assembly GCA_001598015.1). Taxonomy (NCBI): domain Eukaryota; kingdom Viridiplantae; phylum Streptophyta; class Magnoliopsida; order Lamiales; family Gesneriaceae; genus Dorcoceras; species Dorcoceras hygrometricum. The sequence goes on along the minus strand of KV010190.1, from coordinate 50,488 downwards.
GGAGTATGTGTCGACTGAGCAGCAAGTTGCTGACATCTTCACAAAGCCCCTGCCTGACTCTAAGTTTTCTTATTTTAGAAATCTATTGGGTCTCTTAGAACTGCCTTGATTGTGTTTTGTGCTAACATTTTCGCAGGTTGAACAGCTTCTGGTTTTTTCAAATCTGAGTCTACTGTTCAGGGGGAACATCGTGGATATCAGGTTTGATAAAATATCAGACTTGGGAGAGTCTCAACTTTAGGGGGAACAAGAGATCTGAATTAATAAGTGATGAGTCAACTGAATATGTGAGATCTGGATACACTTAGATGTCATGTATACACATTTGATACTTATCCAGGATCAGATCTCGCAACACCCCTGCTGATACTTAAACAGATCTTAAGGTTGTGACGTGTTGAGCATTTGGCGCCAGTTATCTTTTACCTTTTTACCCTCGCGGTCAAAATTCAAAATCCTTTTAAAATCCCTTTAATTATTTCGAGATTTTTTCAAAATCTTTTCAAAATCATTTCCAAAATTGATCGCGCCGTCGGATGATTGACACGTGGTTGTCATCATGCGAAACATCACATCCACATTTTCTCTCTCTAGTACCTTTTGCATTCTCGTTTATATTTACTGCGTTTCCTTTTACCCTAACTCTTACGCTATGCATATTACCCTCAAACTATCTTGCATTTCTGCTCTCCTGTGTTCTCTGTTTGCAGATAACTCTTATTTCAGGCATTCTCTCGTTCGGTATTCTATCAGAAATGGCATCTTCACTTATTAGCAACACCAACCAGGTCCATTTTGCCTCTGTACTTGCCATGGAAAAACGTGAAATGGTAGCTATGTTCGAAGCCCTTGTGGCGTCTGGTCTGAATGGTTTTCTGGGCTGTATGTCTGACATTTTTGAAACCGCTATGATCGAGTTTTATCAAAACGCCTCCGTACGAGATGTTAAAGTTGTTAGTACAGTTCAAGGGAAGCTGGTGGAAATCTCTGAGGAAATTTTTGCCCGGACTTTTCAGTGCCGGTGGAAGGATTCATAGATATAAATGAGGTACCGAAGGACTTGATTTTTGATGCTAGAACTGAGTTTTCATTTACCGGTGAGCAGCTGACAACTTCCTGCAAAAAGCGGGAATTAAAGATTGAGTACATGCTTCTAAGTGATATCGTGGCAAAAGCCATTACTGTGAAAGCGGGTTCCTCTGATGCCGTGACTCATGAAAGGTTCCTGATGATGACTGCTGTTTTTGGGGGTGTGTCTATAAACTGGGGGAGATTGCTTTTTAAAATTTTCAAGGATATGGTGACTCCAGAGACGAGGAAAGCTAGAGGATACGCTGTCCATATCTGTATTCTGTTGAAAAATATAACAAATTTGGAGTTGGGAGATTCCGAGGAGTTCCCTCCTCTGAAAAGTTTGACTGCCAAAACCGTTGGGAGATATATTGCTATCAACGACAAGATTGCTGTTGAAAATGTGGAGGGCTTGGCAGGAAAATCACGGGTGAAGAAAACACCCATGAAAAGGGCTGTGTCCAGCCTGCTATTGCTGTTGATGAGCAGGTGGTGAAAAAGAAGAGGACATTGAAAGGGAAAGCAGCTCCTTCAAAAACGAAGCTGAAGCTAGTCTCAGTAGCACTAGATGCTGAACCTATTCAAACTATTGATCCGACATCTGCTGATGATATCGACACCATTATTGAACAAGTGGTTGCTGATACTGCTCCGTTGGATACAGATGTTGGGAGCCCGGCAGCTCAAAGAGATGATAAGATGGAGCATTGGTTCAATCTTTCGTACGAGGAATATATTGCTCGAGAATCTGAGCAACTGGTTGATTCAGCCAATGATACTGATGAAGAGAGTGTCGCTGCTAAAGCTACTGGAACAGATACCGTGATGGGGGCAGCAGATATTGTGGTTACTGAGGCGTTGAGTCTAGCCAAAGATGTTGCGACCATGACGAAATCTAAGGACACAGGTTCCTTGAGCAATGCTATGGAACTCAATTTCCGCACCACATCTGATGAAGAGTCAATGTTCCTTGAAGATATTCTGAAACAGATTCCAGCAGATGTGATGCTGCCTTCAGTAACCGCCGCAGAGGTTACCAAAATAAAATTCGCACCTAGCATCGAGATTTCGGGAGTTCACGAAGGTGACTGGTACAAGGCTAGTCTCCCTCAAATTAGTACAGCTGACAAGGGGAAGGCGCCTCTTGTTAAGGATACAATAAAAGGGCACCCGCCTCGGGAGATGTTCAGTTTGATATGTGCCGATATAGACTTCCTTGTACAGCTTCGTGAGAAGGTAATTGCAGATGTTGTTGCGTTCTTTCATTCTTTAAGTTTAAGTAAATTAGGAGATCTTGAGTTAGTGAAAGGCATTATTGCAAAATAGAAACAGTTGTTAGCATGGGCAGAGACAGATTCTTTAGAAACAGCTGTGAGGCGGCGAGAGTTTACAATTGCCAAATACAGAGAGATGCTTCTGAGGAAATTCTTGGAATCCCATCGCCAACACTTTCAGGCTGGTCAGCCCTCGCAACTGATCTTCAGATCATTGCTTTGCTCTCCAATGCTCATGTCTTTGCAGTAGAGACATTACAAACACAGATGAGGATTCATGGGCTGAAATGGGACTACATTTGCAGTTCAAGATTGTTTGAAGGAGAAAACAGAGATCGTGGTGCCGTCATTTCACGATCAAATATTTCCACCCGGTCTCTATGTTGGCTGCGAACCAAAAACCTTGGCTGAGGGGTCTTGGGTTATTCAGGAAGGAAGTGACTTATTGCAGCATTTTCCCAAGCAACCTGTCCCTCTAACGATCGAATTGTCACCACAACGGCAATTCGATGATACTCTTGCCCCTGTGAGTGAATTTTTCAAAGTTATTCACAAGAAGTGGGCTGATGTTTGTATAGCAGTTGTACAGTTTTCAACAGTCGGTAGCTTGCAACCAGTTGGCCTACACAATTTTTGCAGAGATATAGTCGTCGTTAGTACAATGATAGATATTGCCTTAGATGCTTCATATTTTGTTGGTGTCTTTCGCAGAGGTACAGATGTACATATGATTCTCTCAGAGCCAAGCTCTTCCAGTTCTGGGTCTACTCATCCAGATTCTCCACCTACCTTCGCTGATTCTTCCTTGCACTTCAATGCATATGATATTCCTCCGAAAGAAGACTCAGCTCCTGACCAGTTTATCTTGCCTTCTACTACCACAGATATCTCTACTTCCCTTGCCACACCTCGGGAATCCATCTCCAGACTTATTGATAATCAAACGAGGGATTCTCGGAAGTCGGGCGATGCTCATGAAGAAGTTATGTCCAAAATCAATCAAGTTGAGAGCATCATTCTTGACAGTCTTGCTGTGAAAAATCAAGCCTTCTGGGGCTTGATCAAAATTATTCGCCAGGAGTCTCATAATGATAACGATGTACTCTCGATCGCCCTAAAAGCTGTCCGTGCTCAAAATGCCATCTTGACAACAGGATTAGTGGATGTTCGACAAGAAGTCAAGGATCTCAAGGCTGAATTTTCTAAGGACTTTGATGACAAATTGGCTGTTATTCGTAACGATCTACTGGAGTTCCGTGTGGAAACACAAGGAAAATTAACTTCACTTGGTACTAATCTTGCTGAACTCATTGCCTTTATCACTAAGGGCAGTGATGATAAAAAGGGAGAAGTGAGTAGCAGCCATGGCCGAGGTCAACCGCATCCAGATAGTCAGAGTAGACCTAGTGGTGGAAGTGCAAGCAGAAGTGGTGGTGATGGTAGCAGTAGGAGAAGATATGACAGAAGAGGTTCTTCGACAAAAAGGGGATCCAGTGGTGGTGGTGGATCCGGTACTCTGGTGTACCTTATAAAAAGAACGCTGAATGGTGGTTATATGGAAAGAATCAGTTCTAGGATGTTCTCAGTTTTCCTTGTACAAATCTTCTGTACAATGTTCAGTTAATGAGATCTATATAATTTCAGCAGACGTTGTGCAATTTACTTTTGCGTATCTATATAAGTCATAAGGCTGCTAAGTTTTGTCATCACCAAAAAGGGGGAAATTGTTGAGGTAAAATTTATTCGTTTTGGTGATAACAAAAATGAGACAAGTACTGAATTCATAAGTAACATCTGGACAGTCAGTCAGTTGTAGTAATTAACAGTTATGCATAATTCAGATGTTGGGTCGACAATCACACATCGAGTTGATTTTCAAAAGTCGTGACGTCATACCAGTATTTCGAAACGTTCAGAAGTAGTGACGTCATTTCAGTGTATTGAAGTTCAAAAGACATGAAGTCATTATTTGTTGTCAGGTCGATATTTTGAAGCAGATTTGGTCTTTTTGGATCAGTTCAGATTTCGAGAACAGTGTATTCAGAAGTGATCTATAGTGGAAGATCTATTGTTGGAAGCATAGGGCATTCAGATTTGAGTAACAGTTTGTGATCTATTGTTTCAGTTTCGAGTATTTCAGTCGTAAACATTATCTATTCAGTTATCTCAGATCTCAGTACTTCAGAAGTGGATGTATTCAGTTTTTGGATAAAGCTACTTTGAATCAAGAAGTGACTTATTGGGAGTATTCAGATTTTGGGTTAACAGAGCTTTCAGATATCAAAACAGTGTCAGTTTCTACATTCAGTTGTTGCATTAGATGTTGCAAATACACAGTTGCCTCTATTTATTTCTGATGTTGACACATTCAGATGTGACAACTACGTTTACTCAAACCAGCGTTAAGATAGTCGTCTTTCTCAAGAAAGAAAGAACTGTGTTAATAGAAAGAGATTTCAGGCGCAAACGATGAACCAATTCATACACGATCATATATTAAAATTGGAAAGAATCAATGGTGAAGATCAAATCGTACAATTTTCCTGGAATTAAGGAGACATTGTCAGTGCTATTTTGGGTAAATAGTACAGTACACAGAGGACGTTATACGATGTTTACCAAAATATGGACATACGAAATTTTGGCCCTGACGAAGCGCAGTCTACCATTGTTGTGGAGTAGAATATGTGATGGACATTTATTCAAAAAAGGATTTTGTTTCCTTAAGTGATTTTAATGACCGTTGAGATCAAAGGGTATAAAGAGCTGAAATTTGAATTGAAGAAGCTCTCTCACTCTCGGTTATTCTACTCTCCATCATACTCTGTGTGAATCGCTACATCCTCACTAAGCTTTCTCAAAAACAAAAAGCTCACACAGCTACTGGATATTTTGATCGAAAATATATTCTAAGTCCAGTATACCAAATCGAAGAACATTCAAGTTCTAGCCCTCATTGTTTTCAATCTTCGATTCATCTTTTGGTTCACCTTGTTGAATCATGTTTCATAGTATAGAAACCAGAAGATCTAAAGTCTCAAAAAGTTGTGTATTTCACTGTATTATCATCTTGAGTCTGTAACGAACTGGCTCTGTGAAGCAGAACGAAAATTCTTATTAATTGTATTCAGCAGCTGCGACTGCTTGTTGATTGGAGTTGCTAGAAGTTCATATTGAGCGAGGCTCGGTGACTGGGTGGTTACAGAGGCTGTAAACATCAAATCTTCTAGTTGAACCTTCCTGAAAAGGAAGAAGGGGAGACGTAGGATATTGATATTCGAACTTCCATAAACAAACTCTTGACTCTATAATTTTACATTAATGCATTTATTTATTACGTATACTGTTCACCGATTCATCGGTTTATTTCCGCACATTTACTGTTAACCGAGAAATCAGCTTTTGGGACTGAGATACCTTAAATCTGGTAACTCGGATTTAAGTTAAGCGGGTGCTTATAAAAATCGTTTTAAAGGTTTTTAAAATTAAAATACCAAGGAGTTCATTCAACCCCCCTTCTGAACTCCTAGGCCCGTTTTTCGAGCCATATTGATCCTATCAAAATCTGCTCCCATTGTACTAACGCTCTACTTGACATGCGCAGCTTGCTTAGACTGGAGTAGACGTGAAGATATCCAAGCTAGGACAGTGAAGGGACGCCTGAGCTGGACTGGTCGAAGATATCTAGCTGGAACAGTTAGGGGACGCCCAAACAGGTTCGGTAGTTTACTTCCAGAAGTGCAGGGTACATCAAGCTGGTTCATCAGCTGGATGTTGGAGCAGCAAGAAGATCAAGCGCAGAGGATGAAGACCAGTTCAAGTGCAAAATCAAGAGCAGAACTAAAGTGTAGCGTTCAAGTGCAGAATGCTCAAGTACAGAATAGCTCAAGCGCAGATCAAGTGCAGTGTACAAGAGTGGTGATTGAATGCGAAGATAGGTACAAGCACAGTGATCGAGTACAGATCCGATCACCAGCGATGTACAATATACCTTTCTGAACGACCAGCTGAAGGACCAGCTGGAAAGTCAGCAAGGGCAGAAGAGCTGCTTCAACGAGAAGAGAGACTAGCTGTAGGTGCCCATCTTGGACGAGGAAGAATCTGCATGCTGGTGGGGCACTCGAGCAGTCTTCTTCAACTCAAGATGGTTCACCTAAGAAAACCAGCTTGAGGGAACATCTCAAAAGCAGTGTCTTCTTAGATACAGGAGCAGACTAAAACCAGCTGGTTAAGGACAAACCAGCTGGGCATAATCTTCAGGAGCAGATCGTTAAGAAGACCTTAGAGAGCAGATAAGAAGCAAACAGAACCAGTTCAGCAAACCAGCTCGAGCAAGACCATCCCTGTGGAGAACTGAACGGTGAATAGGCTGGCAAGCTGGTTAAGGTCAAACCAGCTCAGGTAGCATGACAGTAAGGAGATTTGAATACAACGCTATACGACAAACTCTGTCTAGTATTCAAATCAACTTACTTGTATTGTCTTCTCAGAACAGTTCTCACGTGATTAAAGTGAAGAAAAGCCTACGGTGCATTTATTGACAAAGGACACAAAGTACAACAGTGTCAGAAGACCTTTCAACGTCTACTACTTTGTGTCCAGTGGACAAATTTCCATGCAAGGCTATAAAACAGAGCACATGCAGTGATTTGAAGTAGCGCTGAGAAGACTGAAGTCGTAACAGTGTTGTGCAACCAAAACGAAGAAATCAGAAAAATGCACAATGCTGAACCTGGAAAGACAATGAATTACCAGCTCGATCTAGGAGCACTTTCCAGGGTGTGAGAATACACTTGAGAGAGAGAGCTTACACTGTATATTTCTCACACACAGATTCACTCACATATGATAGCAGTGAGATTAAACAGAATAGTTGATTGAATCGAATAAAAAGAATTCCATTGTAGTCTTTGGACAGAGACGTTAAACAAGTTTAGTTGTCTTTCGCACTGAGACGTTAAAGAAGTGTGTGTAGTCTTTGGACAGAGACGTTAAAAAAGTCCTTGTAGCCTCTCTCACTGAGGCGTAAAAGAAGTGAGTTAGTCACACAACTTGCAGGCTGGTGTGAAATGGGTAGAAGCTAGGAGTTCTTGCGGCTGTGGATCGTAGGAGTGGGTTTCAGCGAGGATCGTTGTAATCAAAGTCTTCTAGTGGATCCTTCCCGTGGCGGAAGAAGGGGAGACGTAAGAGATTGAGCTCCGAACTTCCATAAACAAATTCAGCATATCTTTATTTACTGTTTTCAGTATTTACATTTATACGCATCACATATTTGCTTATGCGTTTATAACTGTTTAATTGGGCTTCGAACGATAGAGTGCAGTTTGAGTTATTTCCGCATGTTTTATTTACATTACTCAATCTGTATCTCGGTGCACAAAGTATTCAATAACACTGAGCTATTGCAGCTCAAGTTAAGTTAACCAGATCGTTCGGCCGAAGTGTTGAGCTGGTTCTAGTCTTCCAGTTGGAACTGGCATGTTTAGCGCTCGCCTTATATCGAGCTGGTTTCAACTTTCAGCTGAAACCAGATTGATCTTTGCGAACCCGACTTCAACTTCTGGTTGAATCCTGCGTCTTGTCATTAGATCTGGTTACACCCTCTAGCACTGGTTATTGATCGAATAACTAGTCATTGCACTTTAACAGAGGGTCTCGCTTAAATCAATCCAACAGTTCGGATCTGAAAATCCTACGTCTCCCTTTCTTCCTTTTCAGGAAGGTTCCACTAGAAGATTTGGTGAACACAGCCTCTGTCTACAACCGATCACTGAGCCTCGCTCCAAGTGAACTCCTAGAAACTTCTACCACGCAAATACACTGCTAAGTTACAATCATCATAATTTTTGAACTGCTTCAAGAAGCACGTTCGTTACTGACTCAATGCTGAATATACAATGAACACGATATAGTTGAGTACTGTATATATTCTGGTTTCTATACAATGAAATCTGTTTACTGAAGTAAACCAGAAGATATCTCGAAGATTTATTGTTAGGATCAAGCGCTTACCACTAGGCCAAAAACTATAGCTGTTAGCCAAGGTGCAACTTTATTTCCTTATAATGTGGCAGAGCAGAATGCACCTATTATGTGCGTTAGGGTTGGGCTGTTAGGCCATGAGTCAGGGGAGGTGCGTGTCTAACTGCTGGTGCTGTCTTAATTCCCTTAGAGATCAGTCTTACCCTTCCCCTACCGTCGGTCCTATCCCCAGCAGAGATAGTATTATCCGTTAAGTTCTGACATCACACTTTTACAGCCCACATGGCCAACCAGATCAAGCGGCACAACGTCAGAAGCTTGACGTACGAGAACTTACCAGGAGTCTTGCACGCTTAACTCAACAATCTCCCCCAAGAAGTATAGAAAATGCTTCTTGGGAGACTCGCAGGGTATAAATCATAAACCCAGAGTTCTCTAGCGACACCAGACTGAACATCTCCATGATCGTCACTAGTGGAATCATCGATCGCGAATCAGCACCATAGAAATCCCACTTTTCCCCAGATTGAGGTCTAAACCTCAGTATACCATGGAAAAAATCTACAATCTCTCGATAACTTGACAGCACGTCCATACCCAAGATACAATTAAAATCTCTAATCTCCAAGGAAATCAGATTCGTCACCAACACATCTAATCACACAATCCACAACCACCTCACGGGACAACAACCACACGCCAGCAGGAGTAAAACAGATACAAAATCACATAGTGGGGTAGAGCTCAACCCACACTCATGGACAAACAAATCAGATATAAAATAGTGTGATGCTCTAGTATCAAACAAAACTCGTGCAGGAAAAGCAAAGATAGCACAAGTACCTGCAATAACTCCTCCAGGCATATCATCATCTTGCTCTCTCGTCAAGGCATTCACTTGAGCTTGCTGTGGTCCCGAAAACGGAGGTCTAGAAGATCCTCCGAACCTAGACGGTTCTCGTGGTTGGAATCCTGATCATTGGGACTGAGTAAAAGCTTGCGGTCTCTGTGAAGAACCACCAGCCAAACCTTGCTGTGACTGATTCGAAGGTTGTCCATGTTGGGGAACCGTGGCGGATCCGGATCCCGTATCCCGGCGAGGCAGCGGAAGAACAAAATTATGATGGGAAACGTTCAATACAATTCAATAATAACACAATATGAACCATTCCTAGGGTTTTTAGTCAGTTACCTTGCTGGCATCTTGGTGCCTGGCTCCGACCAGTTTCGCGAGGAAACCGGCACTTCACGGTAGGCGGCGGTAGATTACGTCAATCAGGTCCACGACCGAAAGCGAGACTCCTTCGTCAGCCTGTACTAGAAGGCCTGACGAGATCAGCGCGGACGGATTCTCCACGTCAAGTAGGCCGGAACAAATTCCGACGAGAGAGGCGGCGGCGGCGCAAGGCGCAAGGCGGCGGCTTTTGAAGAGAGGAGAGGCGGCGGCTACTAGAGCTTTTAGGGTTTGTTGCAAGTTTAAAAATGAGTTATGTGATTAGGTCTAAGTCTACCTTAAGTAGACTTAATGATGGACTTGGATCGGCCCAACGGGCCCGGGTCCAACAGATGAACATTCGATTCATCCCCATCACCGTGACTTCATCGTAACTCCGATCGCCGATCAGATCGGACCGATCGACTCAGTTTCCAAAACTGAGTACTATGATCTGAAAAACCATTTTTCAAAACCCCATTGCAAAATGACCGTCTTGCCCCTCAACAGCGAAAATCTCGATTTGACCCCTGTTGACTTTTAGGAAGTCGCACTCCCAAAATTCTCCTCAAGTGCTCAACATATTGAGCTCAGTATTCGTGCGGGAATCTCGAATCCAGTACTTGTGTGACCCTCAATGGTTCAGGGATACAGCTAGATGTGGGCCCACAACCATTGTGGCTCCGGAATCACAATTCCGGACTTGCCCATCGGATCATGGTAAGAGCGTCTAGAAACATCGCCCCATGATCCCCTAGGTATCACTGATAGTGCCTGCAAGAACCAGTTGGTCGTGGTTAGCGTACAGTACTGTCCTTTCAATCCATATATCCCGATCAGATCAACGACCATTGGTAAATCGAGAGTCGCTAAAGATCCGATAGCTATGCATACATCTTGGAGATCGAATAGTGACATCGCGAGTGTAACTAGGTAAACACATTTACCTAAAACACTTCTAGTACTCTGGCCAGATATTTATACACTATTATCCCCTCAGATAGCATAGGATATCCACGCATGTCTGCGAGCGGTGAATCCTCGACAACGATTCATCGACTCCTACATGCATCGGGGTCTCACCTAATCCCGCCGCTTGATGACACCAAGTGAGTCGGCAAACGAGTCAAAGTGAGACGCCTATCATGTAGAGTCACAATGACGTTTCGAGTCATGAGGACTAATCAGTAAAACCAAGACCTCGGACTTATCCACTCGACAAATGGTAACCACTTGGAAAGTTCGAACGAGGGTAGTTCGATAGATCACCAGGTCACTATCTATCTGCATGATCAGAACATCACAATGTTCCCTACCAATGAAACATGGTACTTCGCATCGCAGATACTAGTCTCAATCTCGGGCGGCCTTATCCTCATTTTGACGGGCCCAATCGACTAGGAACTTGTTCAGAACACACAGTGACTATTAGATGTGTTTCATGATAGCCGTCATACCCACTATCACATCTAACATACACTTTAGTGCATTCTAGGTCTTTACTCAACGCAATTGTTAATCATCATACAACACAATGAAAGTAAAGAATGCCATATAAATAAATGCGAATATCATATATAAAGATTGTTTCATACAAGAGTCTATGAACCCACACGCCACAAGTTGGCTAGTTGGGCATCTACTCTAACACATTGATTTCTCTCAAATAGTCATATTGAGATCTAAAATTTCCCCCTTTTTGATTTCTTTAACCAGTAACTATGTGAGATCTGAATTCCTGGAAGTAACTGTTCTGATCTGAATTTCGTTCCTGAAATCTGACAAATAATAACTGAAATACTCTGAATGGATTCTGATCAAAACAGAGTCCGTTCTCATATGATAAGCTCGGATCTGAAATATACCTCCTGAACAAATATAACTGGATTTGTTACCGTAGCCTCTGAATCAAATCTGATACCCTCTGATCTGAATTCCTTAACCCGATAACTGGAATCCTTGACCCGATTACTCAAATAACCCGAATACCCAAATTTGATATACTCTAAAACTGTTACAATCGAATCTGGGTTGCTCTCATCTGGTTTGCTTGGTTCTGATATGAATATGAATATACTGTTCCCAAATCTCTCGGATCTGAATACTTATCCCGATAACTAAGATCTGAAATCCTCTATTAAATACTCTTCGCTATTCTCTGATCTGATAAACTTATCCTGTTAGCTCAAATCTAATAAATGCTCTTCCCGATAAATTTACGAATACTAACAGTCCAGATCTGAAATACTTCCTTCTCTTTTGCAAATACTTAACATCCAGATCTTAGTCTTAATTTCAGTTCTTAGTCTTGTTTTCGTTATCACCAAAATTTATAAATTTTATCTTAACAGCACGTCTACGAACAGGAGTACTATGCTGAATCTCCTCATTCTGACCCTCAGATTCTGCCGGAATCTGTCTGGTAGCTCTACCCCTACGTCTAGGCGGCATCTAGGAAAACACTAATACAGTAATATCACACAGCAAATATATCACATAGTCAAACACAACAACAAGCAACCAAGTGCCTAGACTCAATTGTGATCAAAAGAATTCGAGCTTATCCCAGTTTAAGCTCTGATACCAAAAATATCAGGCCGGTGCACAACACAGAGATTAACCACACAAAATACAATCGCGGAAGCATTTAAAAAGTGGTTGGAATTTTTCGTTTTGGCATGACTTAGAAAACATACTTTAAAATACAATGATATTCAAAATATTGATTTTACAACAACTGAAAACCAACGACAGCGGACACAATAACAAATACAAGCATCACATGACTCCCTAACAGAGTACATCCCAACTCAGCAATAGAACATTACATCCTCACAGGGTATTCCCTGGAGACTTCTCTACTGCCTAATATAAATAATATACATAACTGGGACACTCTATCCACCTTCAGAGGCACCACCAGCTGGGCCATCTCCATGACCAGCTGAGAAACCTAGATAACCTGAACAACACATAGGCAAACAAAACAATCCAGCCCTAGAGGGACAGGGGTCAAACCCCAGTAAGGAGAGCAACATGAAACAGCATGCAGATAGAGAAAGATATAAATGCTATGCGATGCATGATAACAGGGAGCTCAAAGGATCCAAGAGAACTGTAAACCTCTGGTCAACAGAACAAGAATGGTCACCGGATCTGTGAGAGAATGGGAGCTACCCACGCGCTCGATCACACATGGTACCAAACACAAACAGATCAGGAATGTCCACAACTCATGTGAGAGAAATGGGAGCTGCCCATGCGCTCAATCACATGATATATCAGCACCAGCTAAGACTGGAAGGCCATATCGCATGTGAGAGAATTGGGAGTTACCCAAGCGCTCAATCACACGCATCCTGTCAACAAGGATTAGCTCAAAGCAGACAACAACAAATCAGAGGTTCTCACAGCAGGCTCTTAACAAAGGCTCGCAAAGGAATGAGCAGAACATCATGACATGTGTGTATGCATAATAACAGCTTGCAAGATAACATACACAAACAGATGCAAGCAACAGCACAGGAACGACAGCATACACACTGCTCAACATAACAACACAAGCTCATTTATACACAAGTCCATCTCAAAGCTGTAATTATAAGCTCACATCCGTACCTTCACTTCTGAGCTACAATTACCACAATCGAGGTCCCGAGCACTCAAATCTGAAACCTGATAAGCCAAACAACAACAACCACCTCGGGGACGTAAAGTACTGAAACTCTAACTGGGATCTATGAGCTCAACCAGCTCTGTCCTACCCTTCGAGCACAACAGATAGCTCTAAACGAAGTGCAAGGTAGAATCTAACACTGACCCAAAGCGTTACCTGAACGGTATAACCAATTGGCCGAAATGGTAACAGACTACACAAGGTAGCTCCTTTCGCATCTTCTTCCAGCTTAACCCAAGTCTTCGAAAATGGTATAAGAAGAAACGCCTTGGCAAGAGGAGTCCAACGCTACCACTCTTGCTCCAATCGGAGTCTTCTACCACCGGCAATCGGAGAAGATAAGGGTCGATGAACAGTAACTAGGGTATCGCGACAGAAGAGAGTTCGATGTTGAGAGAAGTTATATTTTCTAAGTGTTGGGAAATAATTGCGAGACTACATTCAAAGTCCTCTATATATACAACTTAAGTTTCCCAAATCTGATGAACAGTAACCACCGACCACACTGGCTCAAAGTTGATACCCACTCAGATCTGAGTACCACCCCAGATCTGGACCATACGCTAAACCAACGTCGCACCACAATCCAACTAATTCATACACGTGTCCCTCTAAACGGTGTCGCATCGCTCCTAACCAAAACACTCAGATCCGAGTGACCAGATCTGACACCAGCACTGTCCAGCGTTCACTGATATCCAAAACTACATCGCACTGCCTTCCGGTCTAGACAACCCGAAACCTATCCACACTAAGCCCTCGAACCAGGCCGATTCACACAGCGCTAACAATTTACGCATCTCAAATCTGGTTTCCTCCAAACGACGGCATTTTGCTACCCGTGCAGGATATTCAACCAACGTTCCCAGAATGGCTTACGATAACCTGATTTGACCACCAGTACAACATACAATCAACCAGGGCCAAACACGAAGTCACCAACCAGCACTTCTCAACTCCCCAAATCTGACTACTACTACGCAGAATTCTACAACTGTCCAGAGCTGTTCCAACACACAAATATAGAGACCCGATACACTCACCAAGCATACCAGCTCAAAGCTGGCCTGACACAGATCTGCTCTCGCCAAATATGGTCTATACTAAACCCGATTAATTAACTTAATTAATCCATAAATCTTTCAGGTCTCATAGATTAACTGTGCTGAATGCTTTTGAGCTCATCCGATCTATTTTACTTATTTGTTCTCCTCTGAACTGATCTGATCTAAGCTGATCTCGTTCTAATGTTTCAGCTTAGACGTTCTCAGCTGATCTCGCGATCTGATCTGAGAACTGAACTCCTTAATTTCTATTCTAAAAAATTATCTGGTCTAATCTGAGAGATATTCGTGAGGTTCGAGCCGTTCTCTAAGTTGTCTTTGCTCTGAGCTGTTCAATTTCTTCATATAGCTCTGAGTTGTTTATGCTATGATTTGGTCTGTGCTGCTCCAGTTAGTTCAGCTTCGAGCTGATCTTGACAATGCTTCAAGTTCATTCAACTCTGAGCTATTTCGTCATAGTATGTTTTGTTCTGTTCCAGCTTGGACGTTCCCAACTGTTTCAGCTGGGACCTCTAAACTGCTCTTTCTGCTCTTGAACCGCTCTAAGCTAGTGCCATTTGGGCTGATTTGTTGCCTTGTTTAAGCTTCTGCTGATCTGTGCTGATTCTGTCTGTGCTGCTCCAGCTTAGACCTCTGAGCTGGTCTTCCTTGAGCCAATACGCTCTAAGCTGATCGAAGCTCCTAAGAAGATCTCTTCTTCGCTGAACTGTGCTCTCTATTTATACAACGTACTTCTTCAGTTCGTAGCTCTTGTCCGATCTGATCTGCTAAGCGTACTATTTCAGCTCACAGCTCTCGTCTGATCTGATATGCTACAGTGTACTTCATCAGCTCGTAATTTTCATCTATCTGATATGCTAAAGTGTACTTATTCAGCTCATAGCTTTGTTCTGAACCAGCTCGCTTTTGATCTGATTCAGCTTAGACATGTGCACTCGACTAAATTATTAGAAATATAACATCAGGTTTTGTGTTTATCAAAATGCAGATTTGATCCGCTACACAGATCCAACTATATCCCCCTTTTTGATTAACACAAAACCTGGATAAACAAAGCACGAATAACAGTTTTCAAATATTTCTCCCCCTTTTTGTGGGAATAAAAAATGGTTCGAAATCTTGTATCCCCATTACTAAGAAAAATGAAATATCCCCCTTAATGCAGCACGGGATTTTTCAGTTTTCTAAAAGAAAACGTTTTGGAAGGGACGACGGTTTTGACATGTTCGAACGATGAGAGAGAAAAATATAGTGACACATGTCATTCTAAGATTTCAAAGCTTGTGAAAAAACTTAGAGAATCATAGTCCGATTTTAAAAAGAGTTGAAAATACGAAATGATCTCAATTGTTCGATTTTACTGCATCAGCATGGAAACATTAATTCAAACACCTTGATAAGATCTGACTGCATTTGTCCCTAAGCTGTATCAGATTAGCACGGACCTGATCTGTGACGCCCTCATCCAAGGGAGTCAACGGATTGGAGTAAAAAGATTAAAGTGTAAGTATAAAAGGGCTAAATGCATTAACTGGAAGCTGTATTTCCTTTCAAGGCTTTAATTATAGAATAGTTGATACAAACAACAGTAAAGTCAGCTTGGAGTACAAAGAGTTCGTTCGAGTTACAAACAGGATATTACAACTTTGTTGAATTCTATATGAATCCTCTATTGTTGTATCTTAATACAGTTTTGAAAAGATCGAAAACAACATGGAAACGCTGGCCTTTGATAAACACACACTCCCCCAAGCTGGTTTAGCTCGCACCTCCCGCCTGCCCCTGAGCTGCCTCACCTGCGTCAGGAAAACTAATGTGCCTAGGGGCTCAACAAGTAAAACTCAGGATAACAAGATCACATAATACATGCTACTATACATAAGCTAAAGACATAATTTAAAGTAAGTCAGCTTAAGCTCAATTCTTTGATAAAAATCAGATCGGCATATCAACCTAGATCACTCTTATTTCCTTTGTGACTTATGGCCTAGAAGCTCTCCTTAGGTACAGGTGCTTGATCAAGCTAACATCTGAATTCAAGAAACTGGGGAAATAATCCCAACTTAACTGTGAAAGGGATTATAGTTTGCTAACCATAATCCTGTCCATTTCCTCGTTAAGGGTCACTCTGGTCCATCAATCAGCTCACTCACCCTTCCAATGGACCGTCTGTTATCTATAACATAAATCCTTTAAACTGAAATTCATTTCCTTTAAACTGATGAAATATATTTTAAACAATTCACTTGATCGGAGGCCGATCAATTAAACTTGTGGGGTTCACTTCTTTAAAACTCAATTAACTTTTAAAACCTCACTGAGTATACAGTTGGGCTGCGAGCTGATGGTAACTGAAAATAGGCTAGGGAGAATAATTGAAGAACAAAGTGTCAAAGAGTTAACAATGATCTCAATAAGGAGTAATGTATTATCAATTACTGAGCTTGGAATTATTCTGTGAAATATGTTCAATGAAAGTGAATAGCTGAACTCGAGAAAAGGTAGTCCAGCACGGACGCAAGTTGGATCAGCTCGTGACTGGGTAGTTAGCTCGGGTAGAAAGATTAAACGTTGTCAATTCAGTTTTGGATAGACCGGCTCAGCTGGAGGGTACTGTACTAGCACGGGATAAATCAGCTCAGTTGGAGGGTACTGTACCAGCACGGACAATCTCTAAACAGACCAACTCAGCTTACCCAATCGGAACATATATCTCGATCAAACCAGCACCGTCTATCCGTTCATATTCATATCCAGAATTCTACAGCACACCAGAACTAGATTTTCCATGTTTCATACGTAAACTCGAACCTGTACAGTTCAGTGTTTTTGACTTACAGCCTTGTTCTTGCTGAAAGACAAACTGGTGAGTTTTCTCAAATCTTTAAACATTTCTGTTGCGAATCCATAACTTTTATACTTCCAACCTTTGAATAAAACGTGAACATGAACTGAACTGAACTTACACATGCATCAGGCAAGCAATCAACACGAAACAAAGAAACTCTATATGTTTTCCAGATGCAGCAAAGAATCAGATTTACTTGCCTTAACTGAGAATCACGAAGAACAGAGGACCTCGGTTGAATGTCACAACAAGCACAAACTGTCGAGCTTCTATGTATTTTGAGAACTGAAGTTTTATTTCGTGAAAGTGAGCTCTATAACTCTCAAAATATCGTTTTGTAAGAAGTATGATTGGTAGTAGTTATATAGTACAAAAAGAGGCATGGGTCACCTTACCAACCCACATAAATTATCAAAAAACCCCTACTACAACTTTAAATTTTGAAATCTACTATTATAATTTTATTAAAAACTGAACTCACATAACCAAAACATAATGTGCAATCACTGCCAGCTCAGGGTTGTTCTTGAGGCGTATCCTTATGGGAACCTTCTGGATCGTGCTTCTAAGCTGGAAGAAAAGAAATCAGCTTAGGTAAAAGAACCAGCTCAAACGATAACTGTAAGCAAACCCTTAAAAAAAGGCTACCAAATGTGATCCCATGGAATTTGGGCCGTTACAACTCTACCCTCATAATTGAAATTTTTTCCTTGAAATTTAATCTTACCAAAAAGCTCTGGGTAAAGGCTACGCATATTAATTTCGGTCTTCCATGTCGCTTCCCATTCTGATTGGTTATAACACTGTACTGTTAAGATAAAATTTATAAGTTTTGGTGATAACGAAAACAAAGCTAAGAACTGAAATTAAGATGCAGATCTGAGTTTAAGTATTCATGCTGAAGTGAAGGAAGTATTTCAGATCTGGATGCTATCAGAATAAAGTTATCAGATCGAAGAAGAGCGTAGATTATTTATCGGGAAATTTCAGATCTCAGTATTTCAGATCAGAGTACTTCAGATTTGATTATTCGGGTTATTTGAGTTTTTGGGTTGATTCAGTTATCGGGTCAGGTTTCATCTTTGAAGGTATCAGATTTGATTCAAAGGCTATGGTAACAGATCCGGTTATTCAGAAGATTTATTTCAGATCCGAGCATATCAGATGAGAACAAACTCAGATATGAACATATGTTATTCAGAGTATTTCAGATGTTATTTTCCAGTATCAACTCAGATGAGAATCGATCAGATTTGGGTATTCGGGTTATATCAATATAGAGGCTACGCTTCAGATTTTTCATGTAACGAGCACTCAGATCTGGCATATTCACGATTGTACATAAAGGGGGACATATTCGTAAAGATTAAAAGATTTCAGATCTGACAGAGAGCATTACTGTAAAGTACAAAAAGGGGGGATATTTTCAGATGTGACGGCTATATGCGTAAAGAGATATATCTTGTAGCTATTCACAAAGGGAAATTTCGAAAAGGGAAAGAGAGCAGTTTTCGGACTTCAGTGCTGCAACAGATGTGAGCTTTAGATGTCTTCAGATATTATCAGTTGATTATTCGAGATAAATCAACGGTATAAGATCAGAGCTATTTTTAGTAAAAGTTACATAGTACGCAGAGTGATTGATACGATGTTTACCCGCTTTGGTATATAAGTCAATTAAGCCCTGACAAGCGTAGATTACCTTTTGCATAGCATTAATGGATCATTAACTGCGGTGATACGATGAAGATATGCAAAGGGGTCTGTATCTACTGGCTACATTTATTGACCATTGAGGTTGAAGAGCATAAATAGTTGAAGATTTAAAATGAAGAAGCTCTCGGTGATTTTACGTACTCTCAAAATTCACAAGCTCTCTCGCACTCTGGGATTTTCAAACACTCAAGCAAAAATATTCTAAGTTCCAGTGTTTAATCTCGAATAACATTCCTTTGTTCTTATAAGATAAATCTTTGAGATATCTTCTGGTTTACCATTGTAAATCGAGTTTCATTGTCATAGAAACTAGAAGATCTACAGTACTCAAAATATTGTGTTCATTTTATTATTCAGATTTGAGTCTGTAACGAACGTGCTTCTTGAAGAAGTTCGAATATTACGTTGGTTGTAACTCAGCAGTGTTATCTGCGTGTATTGTGGAGATTGCTAGGAGTTCACTTGGAGTGAGGCTCAGTGATTGGGTGTCTACAGTGTCTGTATTCATCAAGGTCTTCTAGTGGAACCTTCCTGCAAAGGAAGAAGGGGAGACGTAGGATTTAATATCCAAACTTCCATAAACAAATTCTGAACCTTGCACTTTTAATTATTTGCATTGCATTTATTTTATACTGTTCACTGTTCGATCGATTTCTTTCCACACATTTATATTGTTAACTGAGAGAACAACTTTAGACTGGGAGTTTCAGATCTGGTAACTCAGATCTGAGTTGAGTGAAGGCTTATAAAATCTTTTCTAAGGTTTCGAAAAATTATAAATTGAAAGGAGTTCATTCAAACCCCCCCCCCTCTTCTGAACTCCTAAGATTTTATACTGTTCACTGTTCGATCGATTTCTTTCCACACATTTATATTGTTAACTGAGAGAACAACTTTAGACTGGGAGTTTCAGATCTGGTAACTCAGATCTGAGTTGAGTGAAGGCTTATAAAATCTTTTCTAAGGTTTCGAAAAATTATAAATTGAAAGGAGTTCATTCAAACCCCCCCCCCTCTTCTGAACTCCTAAGATCATTTTAACCACTTTTTCGATTCCATTGATCCTATTAATTGGTATCAGAGCCTGTGCATCTCAGTCATTGAACAGTTTTATCTTTGCGCTTATATACTTAAAAATGTCGTCTTCTCACAACAAAATTCCTATATTTTCCAACGAGGAGTACGATGACTGGAAGATTAGGATGCAAGCTCATTTGGCCGCGCAAGATGACGATATGTGGTACGTTATTACAGATGGTCCCATGAAAATAATGAAGGCCAATACAGCTATAGCGATAACTGATGGAGCACCTCAGTGGATTAGAAGAGCAGATTTGAATATACAACTGATGATAAGAAGAATGCGAATCTTGACAACATGGCACGAGACATACTTTACAAGACGCTGGACAAGAATATGTAGCAAAATCAAAACCTGTGCTACAGCAAAAGAAATATGGGATAAGTTGACTCAGATCTGTGAGGGGAATGATGAGACCAAGGAGAATAAGTTAACTGTTGCTCAACAAAAATATGAGTCAATCAAGATGCGAGAAGGAGAGACTATGGCGGAGTTCGATGAGAGATTCAGTGCTGTGGTGATAGAGCTTACAAGTTTGGGCAAGGAATACAGCAACCGAGAGTTGGCGCTCAAAGTGATGAGAGCAT
Organism: Dorcoceras hygrometricum; assembly: GCA_001598015.1. Taxonomy (NCBI): domain Eukaryota; kingdom Viridiplantae; phylum Streptophyta; class Magnoliopsida; order Lamiales; family Gesneriaceae; genus Dorcoceras; species Dorcoceras hygrometricum. Next base: position 29,977 of record KV010190.1, on the reverse strand, counting down.
TGCTCAGAGAGTGGGATGTCAAGACCATGGCGATGCGGGAGTCCAAAGATCTGAACAAGCTTGAACTGCATGATCTGTTTGCTAATCTGAAAGCCTACGAGTTCGAGCTGGAGACCAGATCTGATGCTGGACCGTCTACATCACAACCAACCAAAGCTTTAGCAGCAACGACATCTGAACAGTGCTCACCTAGCACTAGCAAGTCTGTAGAACAACTGAGCAACGACGCAATGTCCCTCTTCGTCAAGAAGTTTGTGAAATTCATGAGAAAATCCTATAAACCTTCTTTTAATTATAACAAATCTGAAAAGATATCTACTGATATAAACTGTTCTAATTGTGGTCGTCCAGGGCATTTCGCAGCAGACTGTAACAGGCCCAAGAAGGAGGATAGATCTAAGAGAGATGAGAAGAAAGACGATAGATCCAAAGAAAGATCCAAAGAGAGAAGGATGAGGACCAGATCTGATAAGAGACCCAACCGGAAGAACGATCATAAAGTACTTGTTGCTGAGGAGAGTAACAAGAACTGGGCAGATTCAGATTCAGACTCTACTTCAAGCAACTCCTCATCCAGTGATAGTGAGTCAGAAGAAGTCCACTGCTTGATGGCAAATCAAGCCACTAATGAAGATGAGGTATTTGATTTTTCCAATACTGAATTTACATGAGAGGACCTGATCAACGCACTAAATGAAATGGTCCATGAGTACCGTAAGATATCTCAAAAATTTGAGGAAATCAAAGCCGAAAACAAAGGTCTGAAAAATAGTTTTGTTGAATCAAGAAATGCTCAGCTTGAGGATACTGAAAGTTTAAAGACTGAGTTGAGTAAGCTGATGATTGAGAATGATCTCTTGAGAAATAGGTCTTGTGAGCTCAAATCTGAAAACGAAAGGTTAAATGAAGTGATGAGCTCCTGGACCAAGTCTTCCGTTTCCTTGAGCAAGCTGCATGAGACTCAAAAGCCACTGAACGACAAATCTGGCTTGGGTTTCAGCATTGGAGAAAGCAGCTCTGAGGGAACGAGTACTCAATCAGATCTGGCATATGACAAGTTCAAAAAGATAAATTTTATCAAAGCCAGTGTGATACACAATGCTTATGAGTCGGTAAAGTATGATGACCAGACCTCTGGGCAACTGAACCAAAAAGGCAAAGCTGGTATTGGATATATCAGACCTGAGAACTTCAAGCCAAGCTGGCTAAAGAACAGACTTGAGAAAGGTAAGGCGAAAGCTGGTTCTAAGTCGTTTGTTCCCAACCAGTCCAGGTGTGGTTCTAAGAAGGTCAAATCTGTGTGGGTAAAGGTTCAGCCACAACGAGATCTGAATGGTCCACAACTAAGCCAAATCTCAAAAGATCTCACAACATTTCTGCACATACCCTTATGGACGCACATACTGGGAAGACTGTTAAAGTAATTCAAGTATGGGTCCCGAAAGGGGTAATCCGATCTGGACCCAAGTAAAATTGTGTACCAAAATTTGTTTTCGTGATTACAGGTCAGCAGGTACAAAGCTGCAGATGAGTCTATCATTTGGTATTTGGAGAGCGGATGTGCGAGGCACATGAAGGGTAATCCAAAGTTGCTTTCAGAGGTGGTACAACACAAAGGAGCCAAAATTGGTTTTGGTGATAACTCTCACGGTAACACTGTAGGTAAGGGTAAGCTTACCCATGGTAACATTTCTATATCTGATATTCTTTTTGTTGAAAATTTGTGCTATAATTTAATTAGTATAAGTCAGTTGTGTGACAATGGTTATACAGTTTAACATTGAAAAGCACACATGCACAGTTCAGAGTCCGGATGGTCTGACTGTGTTGGTAGGAAAAGATCGAGGAACACCTATATTATCAATTGGTCAGAGCAGATGGGATCTGAACTGATTTTCCTAGCATCTGAATCTTCCAAGAGCTGGATGTGGTGTGAGGAATCAGATTTATATAGTGATTATTGAATTGATTTGGAATTAGTAGCGTTAATTTTGAGGGTTTTGCGAAATGAATCTGATTCCAGTAGAATTCAACAGTTGTGTGAGTTGATGAAGTCTGTTATCAGCTGTTGGGGCGTAGGAGTAATACGCTGTCGTTTCGTAGAACCAGACGTAGCATGAGGAAATCAGTTGTAGCGCATTTCAGATTTCTACTGTAGCGTGTGAGTGATGCGTCGTCGTTTCGCTTTTCAGTAGTTGCGTTTGAAGAGGTATCTGCTGGCAGCTGATGCGCGGGTGCAAGGATTTATGAGAACGTGACATGTGTTGGTCAATCTTTTGGTGTTGACTGCTGAATTGTAGCGCTATCAGCTGTTGCGTTGTGAGGAATTGTCCCAGCTGAATGACCAGCTGCTGGTTTGAGGAACCAGCCGTGGGAGCAACGCGACGTCGTTTTGATAAGTTGAAACGCAGCGTTTTGAGTGTAACGCTTTTGTCCAGCTGTTGGAAGCAAAGATGACGTGTCCCTTTACGTCGTCTGGATTTATTTCGCGAGACCAGTCGTTGGTTGTTTTGCAAGGAATCTGTTGTCAGCTGCTGGAGCGATGCGGTGTCGTTTTGATTAGTTGATGCTGCGTCGTTTTGATGTTCTTTTGAGAATACAACTTCTGATGGTTGCTGCTGCTTTCGTTGAGAGGAAGAGCTGATATCTGTTGTGAGCAACCGCTGGTGTCTGTTGTTAGATACCTACTGTTTCTATGTCTGCTGATTTTGGTGAGCAGCAGCTTGTGGATTGAGAGATATATAGATAAGTGTTGATTGACAGTTAGAATTATTCGGAACCCAATATTTCTTATCACCAATTTCAAACCCTCGTTCTAGCTACTGTTCACCCGAACGTTTCTTCCCTAGATTTCTGTTGATTCCAGCCTTTGTTTTCGATGATTTTGGTGGCGCTGGGTTCCTTGTGAGTTTCTCTTCCGATTGTTACCCAGTTGAGGCTGTCGAACGACTTTGGAGAGGAGCGAGAAGTTGCTGGTTTCTTTGTACAGTGGAATTTGATAGTTCTTCCGCTGGTTTTAGCTTCTGGGTAAGGAATTCCTACTGTTCTAAGCTTAGTATGGACTGTTAGTACTTTGTTTAGAGGTAGAACCGGAGTTAGGTTCTGGACCGTAGGAAATGTTGAGATTTGAATTAGACATGAGTTATTGATTGAGTTTCCTTATCAGAGTTGAGGATTCTAGGTGCATCCTGCCGTGAATTGCCGTAGCAGGAGGAAGCTGACTTGCTTCAGTTGTGTTGCCGTGCCTTGATAAATCTGTTGAGGTAGAAATAAGTAGTTGGAGGTACGAATTGAGCGACCTTTACAACTTTGAGCTTGGACATGGCTATATTTTGTGTTTTGAAATCTACTTGCATTGATGGACGCATTTACGTGGAACAGACTGATGCATTATATGATTTTATGTTCTGTTTTCACGTATGAATTATTGTATGCATTGATATTGATTATTGATTGGAATTCTTGCATACATATTGAGCCTGACAGATTCATTGATGACCTGATTGAGAGCCACGTTGTGACTAGGCGACTGATGTGGTGTTCCTGAAAAGTCCAACGCTATCATCTGAGTGGTGAGCGACTGACTTGTCGTTTCGGAATACCACCGAGATGTGATGGTTGACGGGCCAGAATATCACGGACCGATGATTTCCCCGGTTGATTTACCGTGCGTGGTATAGAGGCTCGACTGAGATGAATTTCCAGTTGATATACTGGTCTAGCTATCCGATCCTTGATAGCCTTCATGCATTTCATAGCATTGATTTATAGCATGTGCATGATTAGCTGTTTTGATAGCTCTTCGTTCTGAGGCTTGACCTCGTATTTGTTTTCCTGCTTTTGTGTTGTTTGGGTCTGTGTTACCCATTTGCAGGATCTTCAGGTAACCAAGCTGGACAGAGTGGAGCGCCAGCTGGTCGATCCCCGTTCCTTTGAGTCCCAGTTATATTATGATATGATAGCTCTTCGTTCTGAGGCTTGACCTCGTATTTGTTTTCCTGCTTTTGTGTTGTTTGGGTCTGTGTTACCCATTTGCAGGATCTTCAGGTAACCAAGCTGGACAGAGTGGAGCGCCAGCTGGTCGATCCCCGTTCCTTTGAGTCCCAGTTATATTATGATATGTATTGAACCGGGGGATGCCCCATGTTTTTATGTATTGGGGATCTATACTTGATTTGAGTATTGATGTTACCTGTTGTGTTTGAGTTTGAGTTAACTCGTATTTTGATTATGAATATTTTAAATGTATGTTTTGAGTTCAGGCCCAAATGATTTCGAAAAATTTTTAAGTCCTGTTTTACGCTTCCGTGATTATGTGCTAAATGGTGCTCTAATCTTGTGAGATTAGCACGAGGCCTGACATTTTTGGTATCAGAGCTTAAACTGGATAAGCTCAATTTCCTTTGATCACACTCGAGTCTAGGCACAGAGTTTTGATTTTATTTTTTATTGACTCTGTGATTTATGTGATCTTTTATCTGTCTATGTGATATATCTGCTGTGAGATCTAACCTCTAGATTTGTTTAGATGCCGCCGAGGAGAGGAAGAGGTAGGACGACTAGACGTACTGCGGAGGAGTCTAGGGCAGGTAGTGATGATGATGTTCATCAGGTTGAGAATGTTACTAGACAGATAGGCGAGATGGAGTTGGTCCTAGCTAGGTTTCAGCGGACGAACCCTCGACGTTTTCTGCAGCAGAGGGTGGTGCGATGGCTGAGTCTTGGTTAGCTCATATGGAGGAGTTGTTTGATACTCTGGAGTACGCTCCCGAGAAGAGACTGAAGCTGGCGGTGTTGCAGCTGAGAGACAATGCACAGCGCTGGTGGAGAGGTACTTCTCGTAACCTTCATGATAGTGGGGCTGTGATCACTTGGGAGAGCTTCTGTGAGGCGTTCAGACAGGAGTATACCCCGGATTCCTTCTATAACAGCCGGGAGCGGGAGTTTGACAACTTGAAGCAGGGTAGCATGCGAGTGGCTGAGTATGCCCGAAAATTTTTTGCATTTTTGGTTTATGTGCCACACGTTGCCAACCAGGAGAGGACGAAGAGGAACAAATTTCTGAAGGGCTTGAGGCCTGATCTGTACCGGATGGTTTTGTCTGGTTCACCTGCGACCTATATTGATGCAGTGAACCGAGCAGTGGATATTGAGGAGAGTTTGTTGGAGGTAGAGGCTCCGATTCAGCCGACTACTGGACGCACCTATCAGCCTGTTCAGGATGCGTCTCAATATTTTTATCCTCCTAAAGGGTCACAGCAGCAGCCGAGTCGCCAACAATTTAGACCTCGAGGAAAACAGTTCAAGAAGAAGGCGAATTCGAGTTCTTTTGGTTCGGCGAGTTCTGGTTCTGGCAGTTGTACTAGCGGCATTCCTTGTGGACAGTGCGGAGGAAGGCATCCGACTTCGCAGTGTCGAGGAGTTCAGGGGTTTTGCAATAACTGTGGACAGCCTGGACATTATCGGAGAGTGTGTCCTTTGTTGAGGGGTCAGTCTTCAGTTCCTTCGCATCAAGGATCAGTTGGTGGTTCTTCCCAGAGACCGTAGTTTCCTGCCCCTACCCAGTGATCTGGATTCCAACCCCGTGAGCCTTCTAGGTTTGGAGCACCTTCGAGACCTCCGTCCCAGATTCCACAGCAGGCTCAGGAGAACGCTTTGACGAGAGAGCAGGCTGAGGAGGCGCCTGGTATGATGATCGCAGTTACATTCCTTATCTTTGATTATCCTGCGAGAGTTCTATTTGACACTGGTGCATCACACTCTTTTATTTCTGAGTATGGGTTGAGTTCTTTCCCATTGTGTGATGTTGTTTCCGTGTCTACCCCTGCTGGTGTGAATCTGTGGTCCCGTGAAGTGGTGTTGGATTGTGTGCTTCGATTTGATGAGCAAATTTTGGTATCCAATCTGATTGTTTTGGGAATCAGAGATTTTGATTGCATCTTGGAAATGGACATATTATCTAGCTATAAGGCTACTGTTTACTATTTTCATGGTGTGGTGAGATTTCGCCCTGACTCGGGTGAGAGGTGGGAGTTCTATAGTGCTGATTCGCGCTCGAAGATTCCACTGGTGTTCGCCATGAAGATGTTTAGCCTGCTATCGCTGGATAATGCTGGATTCATGATTTACGCTTTTGACGTTTCCCAAGAGTCGCGGTTGGAGTTGAGCGACATTCCGATCGTCCGAGAGTTTCCCGACGTGTTTCCAGATGAGATTCCTGGATTTTCTCCGAGATGTGAGATCGACTTCGGCATTGATTTGGTGCCCGATACCGCCCCGATTTCTAGAGCTCCTTACCTGTTGGCGCCAGCAGAGTTGAAAGAGCTGAAGGATCAGTTGAGAGATCTCTTGGAGAAGGGCTTCATCAGACCGAGTATGTTGCCTTGGGGAGCTCCAATTCTTTTTGTGAATAAGAAGGATGGATCTATGAGGATGTGCGTGGATTTCCGACAGTTGAATAAAGCGACGGTGAAGAACAAGTATCCTTTGCCGAGGATTGATGACTTGTTCGACCAGTTGCAAGGATCGGTCGTATACTCGAAGATTGATTTGCGCTCTGGTTATCACCAGTTGCGGATTAGAGACGCTGACATGGCGAATACAGCATTTCGGACTCGATATTGGCATTATGAGTTTCTGGTCATGCCATTTGGGTTGACGAATGCCCCAGCTGTTTTCATGGATTTGATGAATCGCGTCATTAGCGAGTACATCGATCGGTTCATGATCGTCTTAATAGATGACATCCTAGTGTACTCGAGGAGCATGAGAGAGCATAAGGAGCATCTCAGATTGGTGTTGCAGAGATTGAGAGACTCGCAATTGTACGCCAAGTTCAGCAAGTGTGAATTTGGCTTGATCGGATTATCTTTTTGGGTCATGTGATTTCGGCGCAAGGGATTTCGGTAGATCCGAGTAAGGTCGAAGCAGTTCTTAACTGGGAGAGACCTAGGAACGTTTCAGAGATCCGCAGCTTCTTGGGATTGGCTGGATATTACAGGCGTTTTATCGAGAAGTTCTCTTCGATAGCCAGGCCTCTGACACAGTTGACTCAGAAGGATAGGAAGTTCGTTTGGACTGATGAGTGCGAGTATAGTTTTCAGACGTTGAAGGAGAAGTTGACTACTGCTCCTGTTTTGGCTCTACCGTCTGGATCCAGAGGATTTGTTGTGTGCTCCGACGCTTCTCTCAATGGTTTAGGATGTGTTCTGATGCAGAACGGGTACGTGATTGCCTATGCGTCTCGACAGTTGAAACCTCACGAGATGAGGTACCATGTTCATGATTTGGAGTTGGCTGCGATAGTGTTTGCCTTAAATATTTGGCGACATTATCTGTATGGTGAAGAATTTGTGGTGTACACCAACCACAAGAGCCTGAAATATATCTTCACGCAGTCTGATCTGAATATGAGGCAACAACGATGGATGGAATTTCTCAAGGACTTTAACTGTGAGATTCAGTATCAGCCTGGGCGGATGAACTCAGTAGCAGATGCTTTGAGTAGGAAGACCCAGCCTGCGATGCTTTCGTCTTGAGTGTCTCTAAAGTCTATGAGCAGTTGAGTACTTCTGGTTGGCGTTTCCAGCTGGATGATCAGTACTTTATGGTTTCTTCTATTCAAGTAGAACCGCAGATTGTGAGTGACATCAGAGAGGCGCAGAGGACTGATCCATATGTTCATAAGTTGAAGATTAAAGCCCGAAGTGGTCAGTCTGATGATTTCTCTGTTTCGTCTAATGGGTGTCTGAGATTTCGAGGAAGATTGGTGGTTCCGAACTTGATCGATTTGAAAGAGACCATTATGAATGAAGCACATTGTAGTCAGTACAGTGTGCATCCGGGCGAGAGAAAGATGTACCATGCCTTGAAATCTCACTACTGGTGGGAAGGCATGAAGAGCGACATCTCTGGTTTTGTTGCTAGATGTTTGAATTGCCAGCAGGTCAAGGCTGAGAGAATGAGACCTGGTGGATTGCTACAGAGTTTGGAGGTGCCCCAATGGAATTGGGAGCACATCACCATGGATTTTGTGACTCATCTACATTGATCAAGTAGGGGATGTGATGCGATTTGGGTGGTGATTGATAGACTTTCGAAGTCAGCCCATTTCATTCCCTATGACGTGAGGTGTTCGATGTAGAAAATGGCGAAGCTGTATATCGACCATGTGGTTAGATTGCATGGAGTGCCTGTTTCGAAAGTGTCTGACAGAGATCCAAGATTCACCTCTCGTTTTTGGAAGAGTCTGCAAGCAGCGATGGGTTCGAGATTGGCTATGAGTATAGCCTATCACCCACAGACAAATGGTCAGTCTGAGCGGACAATCCAGACTTTAGAGGATATGCTGCGAGCAGTTGTGATGGATTTCAGTGGTGGCTGGTAGGATTCTTTGTCGTTGGTTGAGTTTTCGTATAATAACAGCTACCAGGTGACTATCGGGATGGCTCCATTTGAAGCGTTGTATGGTCGAAAATGCAGATCTTCAATTTGTTGGGAAGAAGTTGGTGAGAAACAACTTTCTACCCCTGAGTTTTTGCAGCATATGAAAGATCAGATTGATTTGATTCGAAGTAGAATGAAGGCTGCACAAGATAGATTTACCAACTATGCTAACCGAAGACGTCGACCGTTAGAGTTTGAGATTGGCGATCGAGTATTTCTCAAAGTTTCTTCTTTCAAGAGCGTGATGCGCTTCAGATTTAAAGGCAAATTAGCTCCTAGATTCGTTGGTCCCTTTGAGATTATCGAGCGGATTGGACAGTTGGCTTATCGATTGAGACTGCCTGATGAGTTGGCAGCGATGCATGATGTCTTTCATGTGTCAATGTTGAGGAAATATGAGCCAGATCCGTCCCATGTATTGAGAACCGACGAAATTGAGCTGGATTCTGCCTTGAGTTATATAGAATATCCATGAAGATTTTGGATCGGAAGGAGAAGCAGCTGAGGAACAAAGTGATTCCGTTGGTGATGGTCCAATGGAGTAAGCATGGCCGAGAGGAAGCTACCTAGGAAGTTGAGGAGAAGATGAGGCAGGATTGGCCTCATCTGTTTGAGCACTAATAGTGTGAATTCCAGGTAAATTCTGATTCTTTGCTTCGAGTTTGGTTAGATGATTGTGTTTGATTTGAATGTTTTGATTGAATATTTCCCTGAGTTTGCCTTTGATTTCGAGGACGAAATCTCTTAAAGTGGGGAGAATGTGAGGAATCAGATTTTAGATTAGTGATTATTGAATTGATTTGGAATTAGTAGCGTTAATTTTGAGGGTTTTGCGAAATGAATCTGATTCCAGTAGAATTCAGCTGTTGCGTGAGTTGATGAAGTCTGTTATCAGCTGTTGGTGGCGTAGGAGTAATATGCTGTCGTTTCGTAGAACCAGACGTAGCATGAGGAAATCAGTTGTAGCGCATTTCAGATTTCTACTGTAGCGAGTGAGTGATGCGTCGTCGTTTTGCTTTTCAGTAGTTGCGTTTGAAGAGGTATCTGCTGGCAGCTGAGGCGCGGGTGCAAGGATTTATGAGAACGTGAGACGTGTTGGTCAATCTTTTGGTGTTGACTGCTGAATTGTAGTGCTATCAGCTGTTGCGTTGTGAGGAATTGTCCCAGCTGAATGACCAGCTGCTGGTTTGAGGAACCAGTCGTGGGAGCAACGCGACGTCGTTTTGATAAGTTGACACAGCGTTTTGAGTGTATTGCTTTTGTCCAGCTATTGGCAGCAAAGATGACGTGTCCCTTTACGTCGTCTGGATTTATTTTCGCGAGACCAGTAGTTGGTTGTTTTGCAAGGAATCTGTTGTCAGTTGCTGGAGCGATGCGGTGTCGTTTTGATTAGTTGATGCGGCGTCGTTTTGATGTTCTTTTGAGAATACAACGTCTGATGGTTGCTGTTGGTTTCGTTGAGAGGAAGAGCTGATATCTGTTGTGAGCAACCGCTGGTGTCTGTTGTTAGATACCTAATGTTTCGATGTCTGCTGATTTTGGTGAGCAGCAGCTGGTGGATTGAGAGATATATAGATAAGTGTGTATTGACACTTAGAATTATTCAGAACCCGATATTTCTTATCTCCAATTTCAAACCCTCGTTCTAGCTACTGTTCACCCGAACATTTCTTCCCTAGATTTCTGTTGATTCCAGCCTTTGTTTTCGATGATTTTGGTGGCGCTGGGTTCCTTGTGAGTTGCTCTTCCGATTGTTACCCAGTTGAGGCTGTCGAACGACTTTGGAGAGGAGCACGAAGTTGCTGGTTTCTTTGTACAGTGGAATTCGATAGTTCTTCCGGTGGTTTCAGCTTCTGGGTAAGGAATTCCTACTGTTCTAAGCTTAGTATGGACTGTTAGTACTTTGTTTAGAGGTAGAACCGGAGTTAGGTTCTGGACCGTAGGAAATGTTGAGATTTGAATTAGACATGAGTTATTGATTGAGTTTCCTTATCAGATTTGAAGATTCTAGGTGCATCCTGCCGTGAATTGCCGTATCAGAAGGAAGCTGACTTGCTTCAGTTGTGTTGCCGTGCCTTGATAAATCTGTTGAGGTAGAAATCAGTAGTTGGAGGTACGAATTGAGCGACCTTTATAGCTTTGAGCTTGGACATGGCTATATTTCGTGTTGTGAAATCTGCTTGCATTGATGGACGCATTTACGTGGAACAGACTGATGAATTATATTATTTTATGTTATATTTTCATGTATGAATTATTGTATGCATTGATATTGATTATTGATTGGCATTAATGTATACATATTTAGCCTGACAGATTGATTGATGACCTGATTGAGAGCCACGTTGTGACTGGGCGACTGATGTCCCCGGTTGATTTACCGTGCGTGGTATAGAGCCTCGACTGAGATGAATTGCCAGTTGATATACTGGTCTAGCTATCCGATCCTTGATAGCCTTCATGCATTTCATAGCATTGATTTATAGCATGTGCATGATTAGCTGTTTTGATAGCTCTTCGTACTGAGACTTGACCTCGTATTTGTTTTCCTGCTTTTGTGTTGTTTGGGTCTGTGTTACCCATTTGCAGGATCTTCAGGTAACCAAGCTGGACAGAGTGGAGCGCCAGCTGGTCGATCCCCATTCCTTTGAGTCCCAGTTATATTATGATATGTATTGAACCGGGGGATGCCCCGTGTTTTTATGTATTGGGGATCTATACTTGATTTGAGTATTTATGTTACCTGTTGTGTTTGAGTTTGAGTTAACTCGTATTTTGATTATGAATATTTTGAATGTATGTTTTGAGTTCAGGCCCAAATGATTTCGAAAAATTTTTAAGCCCTGTTTTACGCTTCCGTGATTATGTGCTTAATGGTGCTCTAATCTTGTGAGATTAGCACGGGGCCTGACATGTGGCATCAAAGAATGAACCATCTGAACTTTAAAACCCTTGACAAATTGAGTAAGCTTGAATTGGTCTCCGGCATGCCCAAAATAATTTTTCTAAGGACAAGATTTGTGCAGCATGTCAGCTGGGAAAACTGATTAGATCTACTTTTAAAAAGAAAAGCGGTCAACGTTCTTCCCGAAGCTTAGAGCTTTTACATATGGATCTTTTTGGTCCTATACCCGTAACTAGCTTAGGGGGAACAAATTACACCCTAGTTGTTGTTGATGATTTTACAAAATTTACATGGGTGTTGTTTTTAAAATCAAAATCTAAAACCGCTAACCCGCTGATTAAGCTTTTGAAACGTTTGCAAAATGACAAATCTTGTACTGTCAACCGGATAAGATCTGATAGAGGAACTGAGTTTTTAAATTATAAACTATCCTCTTATCTGGAAGACATTGGAATAAAGCATGAGCTTTTGATTCCAAATCTGATGCACGTTTCTTCCTCGAATACTCAGCTGTGAGCAAGGCCTATAGAGTGTTCAACAACAGGAGCTTGACAGTTGAAGAATCAGCTCACGTGGTGTTCGACGAAACCAGTTTCCGCTCCAACTCAGCTGCGAGCTTACATGAGTTGTGTTCACGTCTGGAATCAACCAGCCTTGATGAATCAGATGACGATGTGCCACAACAAGGACATTCAGCTGATCCCCAACCAGATCTGGACACAACCACAGATAACGCACCAGCAGATCTGCCAGGTAATCCAGTAGTCATTGATTTGACTAACGTTGAGCAACAGGAACAGATCTTGTCTAGTGTGCCAGCTGCTGGTGATGGAGCAAAAAATGCGCAAGATAATTCACATCAATTAGTATCCAGACCAGCTCCAGATGCCCAAGCTGTCAATGCAAATTATCAATTGGTATCTGATCAACATCTGGAACAACAAAGCCCTTATCAACTGGTATCAGATAATCCAGATCAAGCCAACCAATCGAACATCCAAGCTGAACAAGGAGCAAATCCAATCGGATCTGATCTTCGATGGAATATAAATCATCCACCCGAGCAGATCATAGGTAACATTCACTCTCCTGTTCGCACACGAATCCAGCTCATGCATGATCACTTTGATTCAGCATTCATATCGCATATAGAACCAAAGCTGATAGAAGAAGCCTTAGGTGACCCGAGCTGGACAGATGCAATGCAAGAAGAACTTAGTCAATTTAAAAGAAATAATGTATGACAATTAGTCCCTAGACATTCTAATCATTCTGTAATAGGAACTAAATGGGTCTTTAGGAACAAGATGAATGAAGATGGCATAGTAATTAGAAACAAAGCTAGACTGGTAGCTCATGGATTTAGACAAATGGAAGGCATATACTTTGATGATACCTTTGCACCAGTAGCTAGATTAGAAGTCATTCGCATGTTTCTTGCATATGCTGCATACAAAGACTTCAAAGTCTTTCAGATGGATGTGAAGAGAGCCTTTCTAAATGGCATCTTATCTGAGGAAGTGTATGTTGCACAACCTCCTAGGCTTCATTAATCATACATATCAAGATCACGTTTACAAACTGGATAAAGCTCTATAATTAGAAGTCATTCGCATGTTTCTTGCATATGCTGCATACAAAGACTTCAAAGTCTTTCAGATGGATGTGAAGAGAGCCTTTCTAAATGGCATCTTATCTGAGGAAGTGTATGTTGCACAACCTCCTGGCTTCATTAATCATACATATCAAGATCACGTTTACAAACTGGATAAAGCTCTATATGGGTTGAAGCAAGCACCCAGAGCTTGGTATGATACACTTTCAAAATTTCTTATCGAGCATGATTTCACAATAGGCACCGTCGATAAGATATTATTTAAATTTGTCAAATCTTATCATGTCCTGTTGGTATAACTTTATGTAGATGATATTATATTTGGGTCAACTAACCCCAAGCTATTCCAGAAATTTTCTAAGTTGATGCATGACAAGTTTGAGATCAGCATGATGGGCGAGCTGACGTTCTTTCTGGGATTACAAGTGATACAGCTTGACAACAGAATCTTCATTAATCAAGCTCAATACACGAAAGAACTGATGAAGAAATTTGGCATGAACAACTGTTCAGCAGCAGCAACCCCAATGAGTGCTTCAATCAAGTTAGACAAAGATGAAGCTGGAACAGCCATAGAGGTATCTTTGTATCGCGGAATAATTGGCTCTTTGCTATACTTAACAGCTAGTAAACCAGACATCATGTTTGCTGTCTGTATGTGTGCTAGATTTCAAGCTGAGCCTAAACAATCTCAGTACATTGCTGTAAAACGGATTTTAAAATATTTAAAAGGAACTTCCAATGTGGGTCTTTGGTATCCCAAAGACTCCAGCTTTACACTAATCGATTATAGTGATGCAGATTACGCAGGATGCAGGATTGATCAGCGGAGAACAAGTGGGACTTGTCAATTATTAGGAGATCGATTGATTTCCTGGTTCAGTAAGAAGCAGACTTCAATTGCAACGTTCACAGTTGAAGCAGAGTATCTAGTGGCTGGAAGCTGCTGTGCTCAGATTTTATGGATTCAACACCAGCTCAAGGACTACGACATTGATGCTTCTGAAGCGCCTATTATCTGTGACAACAACAGTGCCATCGCAAGCACCCAGAATCCTGTGGTGCACTCTAGAACAAAGCATATCGACATCAGGCATAATTTCATAAGAGATCACGTGCTCAAGAAGGACGTCCGACTGGAATATGTGCCAACAGATCAGCAAGTTGCTGATATCTTCACGAAAACCCTTCCGGACGCTAAGGTTTCATATTTTCGAAATATTCTTGGTCTCTTAGAATTGCCTTGATTTGTATCTGTGCTAACAATTGCAGGTTGAACAACTTTCGCTTACCTCAGATCTGAGTCTACTGTTCAGGGGCAATGACGTGGACTTTCAGATTTGGTAAAAATTCAGACTTGGGAGAACCTCAGCTTTAGGGGGAACATCAGATCTGGGTTAATAAGTGGTGAGTCAGCTGAATACGTGTGATCTGAATTTATTCAGATCTCATGTATATACAGCTGATGCTTATAAGAGAACAGATCTGGTAGTACCCCAGCTGACATATCAAAACAAATCTAAGGTTGTGACGTAATGATAAAATGGCGCTCGTTTTCACTTTTTACCCTTTGTGGTTAAAAATCAAAATGATTTCGAAAATCTTTTCAAAATATGATCGCGCCATCGGATGATTGACATGTGTGTTGTCATCATGTGAAACGTCGCATCAATACAGTAAACACGTGTCGTTTCATCTTCTCTTTATTATATACGACGTTTCATTTTCACTAAAATTTACCTTGCGAAATATTGCTATCAATATCTCTTGATTTCAGTGCTTTATTCTTTGCAGATTATCTTTGATTTCAGCGATTCCTTTCTATCAACTATTCAGAAATGGCCTCTGCTTTGATCAACAACGCCAGTAAAATCTACTTCGACTTAGTTTTCGGGATGGAGGATGAAGGCATGGTTAAGATGTTTAAGGCCCTTGAGTCATCTGAACTTCGTGGGTTCCTAGGATGCTCCTCTACAATCTATGAGGTTGTGTTGGTAGAGTTCTTTCAGAATGCTTCTGTGAGGGATGGAAAAGTTGTAGAGATTTCTGAGGAATTGTTTGCTGGTACGTTTGAGTTGCCTACTGAAGGATTGACGGAGATGAGTGATGTGTCGAAGGATTTGGTATTTGATGCAAGGACTGCATTTCTTTTGATGGTCAACAACTAAAACCTCTTGCAAAAAGAGGGAAATGAAATTTGAATTTCGTTTGTTGAACGATATTTTGGCTAAGACCATGATGGTCAAAGCAGGTTCTTTTGATGCAGTCACCCATGAACGCTTTCTGATGATGTCTGCTATTCATAGCGGAGTCAAAATCAATTGGGGCAGACTGCTGTTCAATATCTTTAAGGATATGGTGACTCCCGCGACAAGGCAAGCCAGAGGATATGCGGTGCAGATTTGTATCTTGTTGAAGGGTGCACCAGACTTGGAGTTGTAGGAATCAAAGGAATTTCCACCTCTCAAAATCCTTACCGCTAAAACAGTTGGCACTTACGTGGCCAAAAACAAAAATATCACAGTTGATGTGGATGAGCTAGCGGGAGATGAGCCAGTTGTGAAGAAGAAGGCTGCATCAAAAAGGAGACCAGCTCCTACTGTTGGTGAGTGTGTCGCTAAGAAGAAGAGGACAACTGTGGGGAAAGCAGCTCTCTCAGACAAGAACTTGGCCCTTGTTACTGTGGCTCAAAATGTTGAACCTATCTCCACTGTCCCAGATGTGACTCCACGTGCTCCAAAACACAAAGCCCCGAAGCGTAAATTGAAGTTGCCAAAGGGATCTGATGATGAGGAACCAGATGTGGAAGATGTTGTTGAGAAAGAGCGGGATACAACTGCTGTTGATGACGTTAATCAGATTATTGTTCAAGTAATTACAGAGACAGCGCAGATGGAAACAGATTTCGTGGAACCAGGGATAACGAGATCTGCTGAGAGAGGAATGGAGCAGTCGATTGCTGTCAATGATGACGATGATAATCTTGATGGAGCTGAAAATGAAATTGCTAGGAAAATGTTATCTGCTACCGCACCGGAACAGTTTCTTAAAGAGCCTTTGAAATCTGATGATGAGGTTAACGACATGTCTGGGTTTAAGCAACCAAGTAAGATAATTGAAACGGAGGAAGAGACTGAGGAAGAAACAGATGTGAGGGAACCAGATGTGGTCGAACCTGTGGTGGTGGAGTTAATGAGACTGCGGCTGTTGAGACAGAAGAGGAGAAGGAGACTGATAAGGAGAAAGAGATAGAGCCTGTGGCTGCTGAGGGAATGAGTTTGGAGAAGTGTACTGACTCTGAGGACACAGAACCCATGAGGAAGGTTCTGGCGCTTACTATTAAATCTACGTCTGATGAGGAGTAAATACCAATCGATGATCGTTTGGCAATGATTCATGCGGATATGATGTTGCCTTCTGTGACAGTGGAGGAGCCAACCAAGATCAGATTCGGACTGGGTATTGAGATCCCAGGAGTAAATGACGGAGACTGGTATAAGGCTAGTCTCCCTCAGATTGCTGTTATCGATAAAGGGAAGGCGCCCCTTGTCGAGAAGGATGAATTAAAAGGGAATCCGGCCCAAGAAATGTTTTCTTTGATCTGTGCTGACATCGATTTTCTTGTTCAGTTGCGAGAAAAGGTTATCGACGAGATTGTTTCATTATTTTCTTCTTTCAGTTTATGTCGTTTGGTAGTTTTAGGGCCACTTTCAGATATAGCTGCTAAGGAGGAACAAATTTTGGTTTGGGCTGAGACAGATTCGCTTCAGACCGCTGTAAATAGGCGTTTGTACATAATTGCTAAGTATAGGGAGATGCTGTTGCGGAAAATCTTGGAGGCTAGGTATAAGAATTTTAAATCTGGTCAGCCCACAACATCCATTGATTTACAGATTTTGGAAATTCTTTCAGATGCTCATTTTGTTGCTTTGGCGAAATTAAAGGAGCAGATGAGAGTACATAATCTGGAATGGACGCGCCCGATTTCCTCTAGACAGTTTGAAGGAGCGGAAAGAGATCGTGGAGCAATTATCGACCGATCCAATACAAACACCAGATCTATCTGCTGGAGTAGACATATGATCAAAATTAATGGATTGTGGACACCTATAGAAGGGTCAGATCGATGGTACTGCATGTGCCGACCATCCTGTTATCGCAAGAAGCAGTTAATGAATCAAAGGGGTTCTGTAAGTATCCTTGCCCCGATCTATGTGTTTATTGAGCCAGTTCAAGATCGGGCTTTCCACCGCCTATGGTCAAGACTTGGGGTTGGTTCCGAGTTTGTACAGATATTTTGCAGTTTAATCTTTTGGACGCTTGGAACCAGTTGGGACTCGCAATTTTTGTACAGATTTAGTAGTTGCTGGACCAGTGGTCGATAGAACTGGGGTTCCAAGAAGAACTGTGAATAATGTTTGCCACCGTAAACAGATTGTAGATTCTATGAGTATACCATCTTCCGATATAGTTGCTATAGAAATAGTTGTAGATACAGAGGCATATTCTACAGTAGATCTAGATACTTCTCAGCGTTCTCCGGATGCAGATTTAGTTTCTTCGAGTTCTTATTCAGATTCTTCGATGCGTTTCACTACAGATGACATTCCTCTAGGTGATGAAACAACAGCTGTTCTTCCTCCAGATCTTACATCAGAGTTTGCACAGCTCCGTGCTTCAGTGGATCAGATTTCCCTTGAGAATGTGCAAACAAAATTCAAATTGCGAGGCTCAAGGTAGAATTCTTGCAAACATCTCAATTCTTGAGACTTTACTTCTTTCCAGAGCTGATAATCAGGACAGAGCTGCCCGTGTTCAAATCGAGATCTTTCGTAAGGAGGTAAAAGATCAAAAGGCTGCTTTGTCTAAGGAGTTCGAAGATCAGCTGGCTATTATTCGAAATGATTTTCTTGAATTCCGTGTGGAAACACAGGAACAGTACACTACCCTTCGTGATAACCTTGCTGAACTCATAGACTTCTTCAATAGGGGTCGCGATGACAAAAAGGGGGAAGTGGGTAGCAGCCAAGGCCAAGGTCCGCAGCCTCCACCTGATGATAGGAACAGACCTGGTGGAGGAGGAGACAATAGATGTGAGCCTGCGAAGAAGAGAGGTAGTAGTTCGCAAAGTGGAGGAGGTCGCACTAGACAAAGGGGATTCAGATACTGGCTTTCAGGAGAATGAAGTTGAACAGATTGATAGGATCAATATGGATCGAAAACAGCCTTAAGAGTTCAGAAGGGGGGTTGAATGAACTCTTAGTATTTTAAATTTTCGAAACCTTTAAAAGTAATTTTACAAGCGCCTTTCTTAACTCAGATCTATGTTACCAGATCTGAGGTATCTCAGTTTCAGATCTTATCTCTCGAATAACAGAAAGTGTGCGGAAATAAGTCGATTAACTAGTGAACAGTATAAGTAAATAAATGCGATAAGTAAAAGTATAGGGATCAGAGATTTGTTTCTGGAAGTTCGGATATCAAATCCTACGTCTCCCCTTCTTCTCTTGCAGGAGGGTTCCACTAAAAGAATTCGATGCACACAACTTCTGTCTACACCCAGTCACCGAGCCTCGCTCCAAGTGAACTCCTAGCAATCATCAACTCTACGCAGATGCATCTGTGGAATCACAAAAAACTTGATTTTTCGAACTGCTTGGAACAGCAAGTTCGTTACAGACTCAATCTAAAAATGCGATGAATACAATGTTTTGAGTGCTGTAATTATCTCAAAGATAAAACACTAAAGCGCACTGGAATGTTCTTCGAGAATTTGACAGCTGGGATTTTGAATATCTTATGCTTGAATTATCCCAAAAGTTGAGAGCTTTTGAATAAGCAAGATAAGCTTTGAGCGAGAGATTTAATATTTTCAAGCATGTTCTTCGTTTGAATAGCAACTATTTATGCTCTTCACTCTCAACGGTCAGTAGTTTGAATCCTTCTGCATCTTCTTCGAATCTCCATTAACGCTATGCACAAGGTAAACTATGCTGTCAAAACTTGATTGACTTTACTTGCCAAATAGATTAGCCAGCGTATCTGTGACACCCAAACCCAATGGGGCCACGAGAATTGGAGTAAACAAAAATTTTCGAATAAAAGAAGGGCTAAAAGAAGATTTGTTATAAGCTGCATCTCTTATAACTCGAAGGAAACGAAACTCAAGACCAATTCGAAATTCAGCAGATACTCAATTGTGCACACTACTGCTAAAACATATGCGGAAAACAGGGTGTTTCATATAACTTTGCAAATGCGGTTTACAACAGCTGTTATTTGAGATAAATATACAACCATTGCTACTGATTTAATACAGCACAACCTAATCAAAACAATACAACTACGACACGGAAAACGTAGGCCTTGGATAAACACAACGCCACCCATCTGCTGATTCAAGTTCCACCTGCTGTTCCTCCATCAGCTGTCGTACCTGCACCATTTTAAAAGCTAGTGAGCCTAAAGGCTCAGCAAGTAAAATCTGAGTAGTAACAATTTCATAAAACGCAGGCAGACATCTGTACAATGCATATGTTAAGGAACTTCCATAAACACTGTTCTTTTCGTAAACAGTTCAATAAACATTTCAATGGCAGAAACAGGGGAAGATAGCCCAGTTTCTCATTTCTTTCAATTTCATTTT
>KV010189.1:588793-670711 GCA_001598015.1 Dorcoceras hygrometricum | reverse complement strand
CGTGGTGTACACCGACCACAAGAGCCTGAAATATATCTTCACGCAGTCGGATTTGAATATGAGGCAGCTACGCTGGATGGAATTGCTTAAGGATTTCGATTGTGAGATTCAGTATCAGCCTGGGCGAGTGAACTTGGTAGCAGATGCTCTAAGTCGAAAGACCCAGCCTGAAATGTTAGCATCCTTGAGTATTTCGAAAGTTTATGAGGAGTTGAGTACTTATGGTTGGCGATTTCAGCCGGGTGATCAGTATTTCTTCGTTTCGTCTCTTCAGGTGGAACCGCAGATTGTGATGGACATCAGGGAGGCGCAGAGGACCGACCCCTATATCCATGAGTTGAGGATTAAGGCGCAGTCTGGTCAGTCTGATGATTTCTCTGTTGCTTCGGATGGATGTTTGAGGTTCAGAGGGAGATTAGTAGTTCCGAACCTGATTGATTTAAAGGAGACCCTCATGAATGAAGCACATTGTAGCCGGTACAGTGTGCATCCGGGCGAACGAAAGATGTACCATGCCTTGAAGTCTCACTACTGGTGGACAGGTATGAAGAGCGACATTTCTGCTTTTGTCGCTAGATGTTTGAATTGTCAGCAGGTCAAGTCTGAGAGGAGGAGACCTGGTGGTCTTTTGCAGAGTTTGGAGGTGCCCCAATGGAATTGGGAGCATATCGCCATGGATTTTGTGACTCATCTACCTCGATCGAGTAGGGGATGTGATGCGATTTGGGTTGTGATTGATAGACTTTCGAAGTCAGCCCATTTCATTCCCTATGATGTTTCGATTCGATGTTGTGAACTGCTGTTATGTGGCTTACGTGAGTTTACATGCTAGAATTGATTGAGATATGTTTTACGTATTATACCATACATCTTGAGCCTTTGACAGATTGATTTGATTACCTGATTGGGTGCCACGTTGTGACTGGCCGGCTGATTTAGTCGTGTCCGAAAAGTCCAACGTTATCGTCGGAGTGGTGACTACCGGATTCGAGTGTCTACCACCGAGCTGTGATGGGTTGACGGGCCCCGATGATCACGGACCGATGATTTCCACCGGCTGATTGGCTGTGCGTGGTATAGAGGCTTGGTTTGAGTTGCCAGTTGATAGACTGGGCTAGCTATTCGATTTCTTGATAGCCCTCATGCATTCATAGCATTGATTATAGCTTGTTGTATGTTTTCTGCTTTGATAGCTCTTCGTACTGAGGCTTTACCTCGTTTTTCTTTTCCTGCTTTTGTTGTTTGGGTCTGTGTTACCCATTTGCAGGAGTTTCAGGTAACCAAGCTGGACCGAGTGGAAGTTCAGTTGGTCGATCCCCGCATCCCTGAGTCCCAGTTTATTTATGATATGTATTGAACCGGGGGATGCCCCGTGTTTTATTGTATTTGGGGGATCTATATTTTGAATTGATTTATGTGGTTACTTGCGGTATCGAGTTGAGTAAACTTTTATTTTGAATATCGAATATTTTGAATGAATGATTTGAAGTTCAGGCCTTTGTATATTCGAAAAATTTTTAAGCCCTTATTTAAGCTTCCGTGATTATGCGCTTATTATGTGTTAATTATTGGTAATTAGCACGGGGCCTGACAGTCAACTCCATTAGGAATGACGCCCAACTCTTGGACGAAATTCCGTATCCAAACGGCCTCCTTAGCAGCAGCTGATGCTGCGATGTACTCAGCCTCAGTGGTTGAATCCGCGCTGGTGTCTTGCTTGGATCTCTTCCAAGAGACAGCACCACCATTGAGCATGAATACAAATCCAGAGGTTGACTTCGAATCATCCACGTCACACTGGAAGCTAGAATCAGTGTAGCTTTCCAGTTTCAGTTCACCACCCCCATAGACCATGAACATATTCTTAGTCCTTTACAAGTACTTAAGAATATCCTTCACAGCCTTCCAGTGTAATTGGCCGGGGTTGGCCTGGTAGTGGCTCGTGACACTCAGAGCATATGCGACATCCGGTCTAGTCGAGATCATGCCATACATAATACTACCTATTGCCGAGGCATATGACACACGTGTCATACTCTCTATCTCCTCATCAGTCTTCGGACACATAGACTTAGATAGAGTGACCCCGTCGCACATAGGTAGGTGTCCTCTCTTGGAGTCTTCCATAGAGAACCTCTTAAGTATGGTATCGATGTACGTTGCTTGGGTGAGTCCGAGCATCCGTTTAGATCTATCCCGATAGATCTGTATTCCAAAAATATAGGATGCTTCACCCATGTCCTTCATCGAAAATCTATAGTAGTATCCCTTTCCATAAAGCTTGCATACGTTATGCTCGCTTCCAACAGATGTGAAACCCTCAGGCTGCGTCATATAGATCTCTTCCTTAATGTTTCCATTAAGGAACGCAGTTTTCACATCCATTTGCCATATCTCATAGTCGTACCATGCGGCTATGGCTAACAAGATTCTAATCGACTTGAACATTGCGATTGGGGAGAAGGTTTCATCATAGTCAACACCTTGCCTTTGAGTGTAACCTTTCACGACCAGTCGTGCCTTGTAGGTCATGACCTTACCATCAGGCCCAAAGTTTCCTCTTGTATACCCATTTACAGCCAATAAGAACAATTCCTTCGGGAGTATTAACAAGAGTCCTAACTTGGTTAGCATGCATTGAGTCAAACTCAGACTGAATTGCTTCAAGCCACAAATTAGAATCTGCATCGGAAATTTCCTCCTTGAAAGTTCTTGGATCAGATCCAACAACTTGATAACTTTGATCATCTTCATGGAGAAAACCATATCTCTCAGGAGCCCTAGGGACCCTTTCGGATCTCCTAGGTGCGACCATTTCTGGTACTGGCTCTGGAGGTGTGGGAGACGTAGGGAGTTAATGTCTGACAGATCAAACATGTTACTCCTACCTAACTTGTTCATCCTACTTAGAGAAATGTGACCCAGCCTTGTGGCAGTGGTGGCAAACATCCTCAGACTTGTTTGGTTTTGAAGCCTTTGCCTTTGGCTTCTTGGCGGACTTTTCTTCCTTCGCAGGAGCAGAACGCTTCTTGCTCTTGCGTCTGGGTCCCTTCTTCACAGAGGAAGAAGAGCCCATAAGGAGGACGGGTTTGTCCTTCTTTATGGTTCCTTCAAACACTACAAGCATGTTAACCACCTCTTCAAGGGTGGCTGCCAGCGTGTTCATGTTGAAGTTGACCACAAATGGGTCAAATGCAGCGGGTAGCGAGAGGAGAAGTACATCCACCGACAGCTCGTGTGGAAGTGAGATGTCAAGGCCCGACAGCTTTTCAACGAGCCCAATCATACGAACCCCATGCTCGTGGACCGAAGTCCCATCGCGCATTCGGATTGTCATAAGCTCCTTGACAGCCGTGAACCTCTCATGTCGAGAGTTCTCCCCGTACAGTTCTTTGAGATGAAAAAGTATGTCAGCAGCATACTTTGTCTTCTCAAAGCGACGTTGCATTTCATTGGACATCGACGCCATCACATAGCATCGAGTCTTTAACCTCGTCGTCCCACCTTGTTTAAGCGTAACCAGCTCCTCAGGGCTGATATCGGCAGGGGCTTCCTTCGGAGGACTCTTCTCTATCGCATAAAGAAGTCCATAGCCAACACAAGATTGAGGTTGCGGAGCCAGTCTTGGTAGTTCAGACCGGTGTTGCTATCCAGTATAGCAGCAAGCGGGTTTTTCATCGAAACCATTTTTATAGCAGTTATACTGGAAAGAAAACAGACATGCATTACTGACTATATAAATAATAAACGCTAAGACATAAAACATGGTCATTTAGTTTTATGAATTACCCTCCCACTATTTTAACGATTTCACCACCCTCTAATGAAATCGAGAAAACAGGTTTCTTTAGTGGGTACACGGAGCCCAATCAAGCGATCATGGACCCGAATAATATCAGCCATCCATGACCCCCAAAAGGTTGTTTCCGATTGCAACCGGTGCAACCTCCATGTATTTTACCTCACGTCCGGTAAGGGCCCAATAATATGACGCCGTTTACTATCACGTGTCAAGATGACCCATCAATGTTGAGTCGTGAAGGACGGTCCCCTTAACGTCCCCAATAATATGAGCCAACGTTAAAGGGAGTTCCAACCGAACTCACAACAATTGTCAATGGCGTGGACAGCTTTCCGGCATACATGACCCCCTCAATAATATGAGCCGGGCCATGTATACGGGTAGCATCGACGTACACCCATTGTTTATGGAAGGTAGGGATAATTTTAAAAAATTTAAATTCCCTTTAGTTTATCGAATAAACATTTATCTTGATATAAGTTTTAAATAATATTTAAAACGAGGGATTTTATTTTTGAAAATTTGGTCTCATGCATTTATTTTAAATAAAATTTAAAACATGCAACATGCGGATTCAATTAAACTATATATCACATATATAATAAAAATTGGGATGATCGATCGCGAGAGCTATGCGGTCCGTGATTGCCAGCCACGGACCTGGGTCCAATCCTAGGGGTAATGAAATATGCAATGTAATCCTATTACAATGCTTCCGGTTTTACAGATCTTCGGTCTTCAATATCCTTGATCGTCATTGTCCACCGTATACGGATGTCCTCCCACTAAATCTAGTAATTTTACATTTAAATTTACCATGACATATAAGAGATACATTTATCAAGGGGTGGGAACGGGACACAAACAGGCCCACTTTAAATGATAATCAAAATATTTACAAACCGAATCACAAAAACCTATCGCATACACCTAACAAATTTTGCACGACTCTCGATCATCCCAATCATGCAGATAATCGAATTAACATGCATAAATTTTAATAATCCAATTATTTATCCACAAAATCATATTTTAATTACGAAATCGTATTTTATAAATAAAATCGTATTTTGTCGATAAAATCAAATTTTAATCAACAAAATCATATTTAATTTATAAAATCATATTTCAAAATTAAAATCGTATTTTGCAATTTTAATTGTATCAAATGGGCTTAAAACAATTATAGGACCAAAAATCTCAAAATTTCAAAATCGACCAAAACGGACCCGACATCGAATATCGGCCCGATAACTTCACGGGCTGCCCGGGACAGGCCCAAACAAAACCCTAGGAGAATTCAGCCGTCACGACATTCAGTTCATCCCCATCACCGTGACTTCATCGTAAGTCCGATCATCGATCAGATCGGACCGATCGACTCAGTTTCCAAAACTGAATACTATGATCTGAAAAACCATTTTTCAGAACCCTAGTGCAAAATGACCGTTTTGCCCCTCAACAGCGGGAAATCATGATTTGACCCCTGTTGACTTCTAGGAAGTCGCACTCCCCAAAATCCTCTTCCTATGCTCAACACATTGAGCTCAGTATCCATGTGGGAATCTCGAATCCAGTACTTGTGTGACCCTCAATGGTTCAGGGATACAGCTAGCCGTGGGCCCACAACCATTGTGGCTCCGGAATCACAATTCCGGACTTGCCCAACGGATCATGGTAAGAGCGTCTAGAAACATCGCCCCATGATCCCCTAGGTATCACTGATAGTGCCTGCAAGAACCAGTTGGTCGTGGTTAGCGTACAGTACGGTCATTTTAATCCATATATCCCGATCAGATCAATGACCATTGGTAAATCGAGAGTCGCTATAGATCCGATAGCTATGCATACATCTTGGAGATCGAATAGTGACATCGCGAGTGTAACTAGATAAACACATTTACCTAAAACACTTCTAGTACTCTGGCCAAAGATTTATACACTATTATCCCCTCAGATAGCATAGGATATCCACGCATGTCTGCGAGCGGTGAATCCTCGATAACGATGCATCGACTCCTACATGCATCGGGGTCTCACCCAATCCCGCCGCCTAATGACCCCAAATGATTCGGCAAACGGGTCAAAGTGAGATGCCTATCATGTAGAGTCTCAATGACGTTTCGAGTCGTGAGGACTAATCAGTACAACCAAGACCTCGGACTTATCCACTCGACAAATGATAACCACTTGGAAAATCCGAACGAGGGTAGTTCGATAGATCACCAGGTCACTATCTATCTGCATGCTTAGAACATCACAATGTTCCCTACCAATGAAACATGGTACTTCGCATCATAGATACTAGTCTCAAGCTCGGGCGGCCTTATCCTCATTTTGACGGCCCAATCGACTAGGAACTGATTCAGAATACACAGTGACTATTAGATGTGTTTCATGATAGCCGTCATACCCACTATCACATCTAACATACACTATAGTGCATTCTAGGTCTTTACTCAACGCAATTGTTAATCATCATACAACACAAAGATTGTCATATACAAGAGTCTATAAACCCACATGCCACAAGTTGGCTAGTTTGGCATCTACTCTAACAGTAGGAATGCTGCAGTCAAAAAAATTTTGGCTCTCTGGAAAGTTTGCGATGAAGGACTTATGTGAAGCATCCTATATTCTAGGAATTATGATCAGTAGCGATAGATCAAAAGGGATGCTCGGACTCACCGTTGGGACTACATCGACACCATACTTATGAGGTTCTCTTTGGAGGAGTCCAAGAGAGGACATCTACCTGTGTGTCATGGTGTTACTCTATCCAAGTCGATGTCTCCGAATACTGACGAGGAGATAGAGATGATGACATGTGTGTCGTATGCATCGGCAATAGGTAGCATAATGTATGGTATGATATCTATTAGGCCTGATGTCACCTATGCTATGAGTGTCACGAGCAGATATCAAGCCAACCCTAATCAAATTCATTGGAATGCCGTGAAGGATATTCTTAAGTACTTGAGAAGAATTAAGAATATGTTCATAGTCTTTGGGGTGGAGAACTAAAACTGTAAGGCTACACTGACTCTAGCTTCCAGAGTGATATGGATGACTTGAAGTCAACCTCTGGATTTGTATTCATTCTCAATGGAGGTGATGTCACTTGGAAGAGTTCCAAGCAGTAAATCGCTTCCGATTCAGCCACTGAGGATTAATAAATTGCAGCATCAGATACTGCTAAAGAGGCCTTATGGATGAGAAATTACGTCCAAAAGTTGGGCATAATTCCTGAAATAGTTGATTCAGTCCTAGTGGGCTGTGATAACACGGGTGCCTTTGCTCATGTAATGTGGCCCAGGTCTCATCATTGATCCAAACATATATAGTGAGAAAGTCCCACATAATCCGGAAAAATTTGGGAATAGTAGAACCATTTTCGAACGAGTCTCCTATGCAGACAACATCGTTGATCCACATACAAAGCCTTTTCCAGGACCATTGTTTGAATAACATCACAAAGCAATGGGACTATGTCTGATGACTAATCGGCTCTAGGGAAAGTGGGAGATTGTTAGAGTAGGTTCCCAGGTAGCCAACCGTTGGTAGTAGGTTTGTTGACTCTAATGCAAAAATGATATTTATTCATATGATTTACATTTAACTAGCATTCTTTATCTTCATTATTAAGATTACAAATTGTCGGATAAAGACCTTGAATGCACTATATTGTGTTATATGTGATAGTGGATTTGATGGCTATCATGAAACACATCTAATAGTCAATGTGTGTTCTAAACAATTTTCAAGTTGATTGGGCCATCCAACAGAGGATAAGGGTCGCCCGAGATTGAGACTAGCATCTACAATGCAAAGTACCAGGTTCATTTGTAGGGAACATAGTGATGTTCGGAGCATGAAGATGGATAGTGACCCGGTGATCTATCGATCTACCCTCTTTCGAACTTTCCAAGTGGTTATCTTTGTTGAGTGGATTAAGTTAGAGGTCTTGGTTGTACAAATTAGTCCTCATTACTCGAAAATTCATTGAGACTCTACATCATTGGTGCCTCACTTTGTCCCATTTATCGACTCAGTTGGGGTCACAGGTGGCCGGATTGGGTGAGGTCCTATGCATGTAGGAGTCGATGCTTCGTTGTCGAGGATTCATCGCTCGCCCTTGTGCATGGATATCCTATGCTTCTGAGGAGATAATAGTGTGACTAATCTCTGGCCAGAGTACTAGATGTGCTTTAGGTAAATGGGTTTACCTAGTAACACATGCGATATCACTATTTGATCTCCAAGATGTATGCATGGATATTGAATCTCTAGCGACTCTCGATTTATCAATGGTCGTTGATTCAGTCAGGATATTTGAGCTGAAATGACCGTACTGTACGCTAAGCATGACCAACCGGTTCTTGCAGACACTATCAGAGATGTCTATGGGATCATGGGGCGATGTTGCTAGACTCTTTACCATGATCCGATGGGTAAGTCCGAAAATGTGTTTTCGAAGTCACAAAGAGTTGTGAGCCCATGGCTAGCCGTATCCCTGAACCATTGAGGGTCACACAAGTACTGGTTTCTAAATTCCCGTACGGAAATTGAACTCAAATTTTGAGTATAGTACGAGGAAGGATGAAAGTTTAACTTACTAAAATTGGCTGGGTAAGTATGATTTTCTTAAGGCTATTTTGAATTAGGTGGTCCGAAAAATTGTTTTCACATCAAAAGGTTTAGTTTTGTAAATTGTGTAGATCGGTCAGATCTAATAATCGATCGGGATTATGATGAAGCCACAGTGATGAACTTGAAACCAATGTTCCCTGAGCCTGGGTCTGACCTGGACACATTAACCTGGTTGAATCCCATGAAATATATATAAATAGGGGCTTAGGGGGGGCTTTTCATTTGTACCAAGTTGTATTGACAACTCCCACACAGCTCCCCTCCCCTCCTCTAACCCTCCTCCTCTCGCCGCCCTCACCCGACGTCGACGCCGCGCCATTTCCGCCGTCGGAATTATTTCCGACTGTCTCGGAGTGAGGATTTCGTTCGTGAAATATTCACTGCTTTTCTAGTGTAGACCAGTGAAGGAATTGACATTACGGTCGTGGACCGTATTGGACGATTGGAGCTGTTCAACCGTTGAAGTGCTATTGTCGCGTAAAACTGGAATAGTCGGATCCAGGCGCGTAGACGCCAAAGATAAATACTCTAAACATCCTTCCTATGTTTAGTTTTAATATTCGTGTATTGACCGTTCCCGAGCTCTTTTAATTTTAAACTTATGTTACGCACCGGGAGCGGGATCCGGATCCACCGCTGCGCCAACACAGCCTCCGCTCGACTCCATACTGGTACATAAATTTCCAGCTTGAAGAGAGGTTTTCAACCGTGGTACCCTCGCTCAAAACTGATTGGCCAATCTTCGGTGTCGTGAAAATACTAGGTCGGGTGAATAGTGGCCACAAGGGTTTGGAAAATATCTGTCGGGAACTTTCTGAAGAAGATAAGGAGATGTGTGGTCTAAAATTACTAAGTGTTGGTCAACGGGCGAGTATATATACTAAAGCTCTTCAGCTCACGGCTACAGTGGTATCAGATTAGCTCGAACTATATTCAGCCCCGGCAATGCAGCTCAGCATGCGCATTAAAACCGGCTCTCGCTCACAACAGATCACACTCGCAACAACTAAGCTCTCATCTGTGCTTTCGCACGTGGTTCAGCTCTCGCGTACGATACAGCTTACGAACCACACTCAGGTCTCACGCATACATATCGCGCCCTCTCCAGCATAGTAGTGGATAAGCTCACTCAAATCTTGCGGCACAAATAGCTTGCGCCATGCACAATAGTACAGATCACACCAGCAGATCAGATCACACTCTTTACGGCTAATCTGATAATCCTATCTGCTCACCACTGACCCGAAAGCTATCAACAGACTTCCTCAAAGATATTCTACACTATCAACTCGTGCCCATACTGGTTTTACTCAAATAGCTCGGATCCACTCACGATCTATCTACTCATATCAGGACACTAGACACGTCCCTAAACTGAATCCAGGTTAGATCTCACTACCCCAACTTCTAACAGCTCAGAGCTGTTACACTGCCAACACACCCTTAGACAGTTCAGATCACACGAGCCCAGCACGGGCTAAAATGCACAGTAACACCAAACAGCCTGCGCAACATCAGGTCAGATCGCATCCTATCAATCAGCTCATGATGCTCTATCCAGCTTGCGACACCCAAATAGCCCGTGATCTTAGATCAGCACAGAGCCCTCAGCTCAGCTTACAGTCTCTAGAACATAAGCGCTATAAAAGCTCAGCTTACACCGCTCATCTCAGCATACACTGATCAGCTCAGGCCACACAATTCCACGACATCTCACAGCTCTCAGTCCAGCGCATACAGTCCAGCTCAGATCGCGTACCTCTTCACAGCTAGCAGTACGTAAATAAGCTTAGAGGACTTATGTAATGACCACATTTTTCAAATAGAAATTTCCAAAGCTTACGGACTCAAATTAAAAGGATCTAGAAATCAGTTAATCGAAAATTTTTGGGGTTAAAATAGAAATTCACAGATATTCCAGCTCATATCTAAGAAGAAAGCAAATCGAGGCTGAATATATATATGATATATTTATAAACTTCCCAATGTAGTTTCTTACAAAATACAGAGAGTTATACACGATTTTAGCGATACAAAATTATTTACAACTAATAACTCTCAATCAAAGCTGAACAAAATAGGAATTTATAACAGCACGGAAACGCAGGTTCCACGATAAACACCTCTGATCTAATCTAGCCTGCGCCCACCAGCAACTTCTAAATCTGATCGCCTACACATAAGGAAACTAGTGAGCCTAGTGACTCAGCAAGAAAATATGGATAAAGCAAGAGCAGGCAGCACAGGCATAAAAATACTTTAAACGGTAAACTGGAAATTGGAGCAGTAAACTGCAAACTGTAATTCATTTAGCTGTAAAACTATACTTTGTAAAAGAATTAAATTATCTTTCTTGAGTACTCAGTTATATGACAACCAACAGTATTCTTATTTTCTAAGGTGAAGTGTGAACGAAAGCTTTTCTTTATGTCCTCTGTTCACTTGATCAAACTTAACTGGTTCCAGGTGGAGTGGGATCCAACTTCACTTAGTGGTTGTTCACACGCCCTAAATATAACTGTTGGCGGGGCACTCCGGTTCGTCGATCGATTATCACGCACCCTCAGTTGGTAGGGCACTCCGATCCGTCGATCGATTACCACACATCCTCTGTTGACCATCTGATATTCGTCGCAAATCACAAAGCTTTTGAAATAAACTGTTGGATCTGTTTTTACAGATCAGAATCTTAATTTTGATTAACACAAAACCTGTTATTATCTCACTAACGGTTTAATATCGATGTGCAGTCCCATAGCAGCGTAGAATGTATCGCTGGTTAAGGACAAACCAGCTCGGACAGAAGAAAACTAGATCAGGGACGTAAGTCAAGCTGGAAGCTTATGACAGATCGGTTTATTATGGAATATGAAGATGAAGATGGAGATGAGGAAGAATCTGTGAGAAGTTTGACGAGCTATAGGTGAACCCTGAAGAAGAATATACAAGAATATGGTGTACTCGATTAGTCTCCATAGGTCCAAGCTGGATAAACAAGATCAGATCATATTGGACCAGAACTGCAAGCTGATAAGAAGATGTCCAAGTTGGAACAGTAAGGGGACGCCAAAGATGGTGTGGCAGAAGACATCCAAGCTGGAACAGTGAGGGGACGCCCAAGCTGATACAGCAATGAAGAGAGCAGATATGGGGATTAATAGTTCGGATCAATGATCAAGCGCATATTAAAGATCCAGTGAAAGCTGAATCAGAACAGATGTGATCCAAAAAAAGAAGGGATATAATAACTGGTGCAAGATAAGTCCATTTCAAAGGATCACATGCTGTTTGATACCAAAGGAATCGTGGAGGAAGATTATTGTAGTGAAAGAAGAAATCAGCTGGGAAGGAAACCAGCTGGGAAACAAGCTTAGAGCCCAATAATGTTCAAGAGCAGACAAGAGCAAGAAAGAACAGAAAAATAGAAGCTAAGTACAAGAGCAGATAAGAAGTTCAGCTTAGAGAAGAAGCCCAGATCAACTCAAGAACAGCTTAGAGATCAGCTAAGAGAGACCAGCTGGGAGGACACTAGCTGGTAGACCAGATCAGAAGCCTTGCGTTAGATCAAATAAATTAGTTTGTGCAATCTCGGAATACTAGAAGACAAACTAATTTGTCTGATCGAGACACAAGCTCGAAGTCAGCAAAGGCTGCAAGCGTAGAAAAGAAGAGAGCTCAAGTCAAATAAAGCCTGCAACGCATTTAATGCTAAAGGACACAAGGTACAACTCTGTCAGAAGCCTTTACAACGGCTAAAACTTTGTGTCCAACATATCTAAAAGATCAGAGGTTATATATTAAGAGCAGCAGCACAGGATGAAGAATAGGTGCGTGGAGAGCATGTAAGAGGAGAGGTGCTCTTGACGAGAAGAATAGAGCGAATCAAAATACAAGAGCAGTGCTTATTCGAAGGTTTGCACATTCATGTGGCAGATGTTGTGTAAGCTGGTCTTGTGCCCAGGATTGAGCCGGTGCACAGACAGTGAGCTTCAAAAGGAAATCTTATTCGCCATCACAACCTTGGGAAGAAATCAAGAGACCAGCTCAAAGAGGAGCACTTCCCAGTGTGTGATAGTACAATAGAGATAGTGAGCAAACACTGTAAAACCTCATACACGATTCACTCGCAGATTCCTATGATGAACTGATTAGGTTCTGTGGGTGAATCAAAACGACAATATATTCCTCTCCCTTTTATTATTTGGACATAGACGTTAAACAAGTCTTGCAGTCTTTCTCACTTAGACGTAAAAGAAATGTTATTAGACACACAGCTTGCGAGTTTGTGTGCATAGGTGGCTAGGAGTTCTTGCAGCTTGCGGGCTGTCGGATCGAGTTGCAAGCAGAAGCTCTTGTAGTCAAATCTTTTAGTGGACCCTTCCCTTGTGAAGAAGGGGAGACGTAGGAGATCTTCGAACATCCATAAACAAATTGCAGCGTATTCACGCCTTGCATCTTTGAAAAAGTTCTTAAAACCTGTTAATAAGCTTTTGATTTTAAAGGATATTTCTGGTTATTTCCTCAAGATTTTATATCTTACCCTAATCTATCTCTCGAAGCACAAACCTTTCAAGAACACTGAGCTATTGCAGCTTAAGATTAAGCAAGAATAGATCGCGTGATCTGGATCAGCTAGCAAAGATTCTGGTCCAGCTCAAGCGCGATCTGGTCTCCTTTTTTACGTATTGTTGTGTTCAAATAATTTGAAAACTGCACGTAATCTGGTCTTTCATTCAAGGATTCGACGCTGAAGCTGTGTGAGAGCGTTTGGCACCCCATCCTTCGATCCTATCAATTGATATCAGAGCACGTTGTTCTTGAAAGTGCATTTTATTTGAAATTTTTTAAAATGCTTTCAGCTCTGATAATCTTCTTCTGCGAAAGCTTATCTGTGCTACGAATAGTTTTAAATATTTTAAACCTCACTCTATGAAGATAGGGGGAGTAATATTTTTGAATAGCAGAGAACTGGACCAAGAGGGAAACGTGCGGCAACTTCTCTTATGTCGTGCTGACAGGTTGCGGGAGATCTGTGGATGCCAAGACATCTTACTTTGGATGTGCTGAAATAATAGCGCAAATGAAAAAAGTTCGAGAGAAGAGGAAGAGATTTTGTGAATTAAATCATTTATCTTCCAGTCCTTATAGATGAGCACTGCATGGAATTTGTTTTCAAAATCTCATCTCATGCATACGGATTTTGCAAAATATCATCCCCTGGAAAATTTATTCTTTTCGAAAAATAAAATTACCCCATGCTCTGTTGAGGGGGAGATTTTTTTTAAATATTAAGGGGGAGACAAGATTTCGAACCCTTTTTTATTCCCACAAAAAGGGGGAGAAATATTTTAAACCATGAACGTAAGTGCATATGTTTATTCAGGTTTTGTGTAAAAAAAAATGGGGATATTGTTGGATCTGTTTTTACAGATAAAAATCTTAATTTTGATTAACACAAAATCTGTTATATCTCACTAACGGTTTAAGATTGATGTGCAGTCCCAGAGCAGCGTAGAATATATCCAAGTTGGTTAAGGAAAAACCAGCTCGGATAGAAGAAGACCAGATCAGGGACGTATGTCAAGCTGGAAGCGTACGACAGATGGGTTTATTATGGACGATGAAGATGAAGATGGAGATGAGGAAGAATCTGTGAGAAGTTTGACGAGCTCGATGTGAACCCTGAAGAAGAATATACAAGAGCAGGGTGTACTCGATCAGTCTCCACAGGTCCAAGCTGGATAAACAAGAGCAGATCAGATTGGACCAGAACAGCAAGCTGATAAGAAGATGTCCAAGCTGGAACAGTAAGGGGACGCCCAAGATGGTGCAGCAGAAGACATCCAAGCTAGAACAGTGAGGGGACGCCCAAGCTGGTACAGTAAAGGAGAGAGCAGCTCAGGAGATTAACAGCTTGGATCAATGATCAAGCGCAGATTAAAGATCCAGTGAAAGCTAAATTAGAACAGATGTGATCCAAAGAAAAAGGGATATAATCACTAGTGCAAGATATGTCCAGTGCAAAGTATCACTTGTTGTCAGGTCGGTGCGCTAAATCAACGATTAATTATTCAATTAATCACAATTACACGAAAGCGCAAAATATGAGTTAAAATTTTTTCGTTTTGGTCCTGAACTAAAATCAACTCTTAAAATACGAACATACTCAGAATATGTATTTAACTCAAAAATCCAAACAATGATAATCTCAAATCATATCCAAGGATACGTCAAATACAGATCCCCTAAAATACAATATTCACTCAGGGCATCCCCTGGTGTATTTATACAATACATAATCTATAACTGGGACTCCAAACGAGGATCTACCAGCTGATGCTCCACTCAGTCTAGCTGGATTATCTGAATATCCTGAAAGGGGAACACAGACCAAAGCAGGCCAAAAAATGGAAAATAAAACGAGTTCAAACCTCAGTACGAAGAGAATCTAAAAAGCATCAATCATATCATACATAAAATATTTCAAACGTGCAATGCATGTGGGTTACCAAGAATCATCGGTAAGAAAGGCACAACGACTCAGCTGTGCAGTAAATCTCAATGAATCATCAGAATCCAAATCACAGCGAACAGCTGGCTATCACGACTCAGTGACGACATTGGAATATGAGCACGGTGACTCAGCCGGCAAATCGCGACTCAGTGATATTCAGGTCTCAAAGAATGCAGGCTCAATATGCTATGCGTGTATGCCAAGAAAAATCATGCTCACAACAATAAATAGAATTCACACACATAGGCAATTAAGAGCACAACGTCATTATCGAAAACCAACAAGCCAGGCAGACTTATCTAGCACCAAATCACAGCAGCTCAAACAAGAAACAAATATTCTCAGGCTGATATTAAAGCTGCTAGTAAGAGCTCAATCCGTACCTCAAGCCTCTACACAAATACTACTTCGCAAGAGAACACCGCTCCAACAACCTGCCCAGATCTACTGCCCTACTAGCTCATCAAGAACTCAACAGAAGCTGCCTGAAAGCTCAAATCTGCCAAGGCATCTAACAAATCAGCTCATATCTAAGCTCGTTCAGCCTATTGTCTATGGATGAGATGTCCAGAATAGTCACGACTACATAACGTAGGACCAACAACTCTAAAGAAAAGCTTAGAACAAGAAGAAATCACTTACCCAAGCGCTCAAATAAAACGGGAGAACTATAGGCCGCATATCGCGAAGATAAACGAACATTGCAACTACTTCGCACTTCCTCAACACTCCGACTCAGGGCTTCAAAATGGTACCAATCTAAAGATCTAGAGGAGACGAGCTCAGCACCACCAACCTAGCTCCAAGCGACGGCGTAAATAGACGGCAATCGATGGATATCGAGTACGACGAAAAATGAGGGTTTCGGGAACAGTATATGTATCGAAGGTTCTCTGGGAGAAGATAAGAAATATCAGGTCTGAAATTGGCTAAGTGTTGGGCAATATAATGGTATACACGATCAAAGTCAAAGCAAATTACTACGTCCCGAGATCTGCTACAGTGAAAGTCAACCAACTGGGATCTGAGCACTTCACCAGATCTGACCCCTCTACGATATACCAGTCTGACTACCACCAAACGACGTCGCGTACAAGTCCCGCTTAGGATAAGCAGATCTCAATAGATCATGCAGACCAGCTCAAGCAACCGACGTCTAAGCTGATGTCTTCAAACGATGTCGCATCGTCTCCCGCTCGCGACAAAACAGATCGCGCCTACATAGATAGATCGCATTTGCGGATCAACATCGGCGCAACTATCAGCTCGTATCAAAGCTGATACCAACTCACGCACGTATTAACACGTTGTTTCCTCAAATATGGTACGCACAGCTGATCACACTCATTGAACAGATACGCCCAACCAGCTTCAACATCCAGATCTCACCGCCAGCACAGATCACTACTCAGCTTACCAATAACCAGCGTCAGATCTGGTATTTGCGAAACAACGTCACACTGCCTCTAGATCTGGACACCCAGTTCTTACTCAAATCTAGAATCCACGAACTGATCCGGTCCATGCAGCACTCTCTGCTCACTCGCGCGGGGCATTCTCTCCAAATCTGAACACCAGCAGTGCCCGAGAGACCAATCCGCCCAGCACTTACTCTCTCTCCCTTAACTCAACAATTCACTCCCGATTCGATCTATGCCAAATCTGAAGATTACCAACAGCTTACACGATTAAACCTTGATGTTCCTCTAATCCACTAATAATATGACACTAATTAAACCAATTAATTACAGTCCTCACATCCTCCCCACCTTAAAAGATTTCGTCCTCGAAATCAGATGACAAGTACATATTACAACTAAAGAAATCTAGGGAATCACCAGGACTGAAATATAACAATCCAACAGTCCTAACATATCCAAGGTAACTCAAGACAAATCAGCAGACTAGAAAATTACTTGAATCAACACTACGTATGCTCGAACAAATGAGGCCACTCCTGTCTCATCTTTTCTTCAACTTCTCGGGTAGCTTCCTCTCTATCAAGCTTGCTCCATTGGACCATCACCAACGGAATAGTATTGTTCCTCAAGTGTTTCTCCTTCCTATCCAGAAATTGCACTGGATATTCAACATAACTCAGGGAGATACAGCTTAACTTCATCGGTCCTTAGCACATGGGAAGGATCTGGCTCATATTTCCTCAACATTGATACATTAAACACATCATGCATCGTTTCTAACTCAGCAGACAACTGCAATCGATACGCCAAGGATCCAATCATCTCAATAATCTCAAACGGCGAATCTAGAGCTAACTTACCCTTAAGTCTGAACCTCATCACTCTCTTGAAAGGGGAAACTTTCATAAACACTTGATTGCCAACCTTAAACTACAAAGGCCTACGCCTCTTATTAGCATAGCTAGCTTGACAATCTTGTGCAGCATTCATTGTACTCCGAATCAGCTCAACATGAGGTTAGGCCTCATGCTCAATCACAGAGTTTAACCACGCAAATGCATAGCGGAAGCAATAAAATAGTGGCTAAAATTTTCGCATTTTGGCCTGACTAAAAGATAACATAATTTAAAATACCGCAATACTCAAAATACAGGTTTTACAACGCTTAAAACCCAACAACATCTCATACAGCAACAAACATAGAGTGACTCCCAAATAAACAGAGCAATGAGTCTCTCGCTCAACATAGATACAATACAATATAACGAAAAT
Source organism: Dorcoceras hygrometricum (assembly GCA_001598015.1). Taxonomy (NCBI): domain Eukaryota; kingdom Viridiplantae; phylum Streptophyta; class Magnoliopsida; order Lamiales; family Gesneriaceae; genus Dorcoceras; species Dorcoceras hygrometricum. The sequence goes on along the minus strand of KV010189.1, from coordinate 653,052 downwards.
ATCATACGCATCTACTACATATAACTGGGACACTCTATCCACCTTCCGGAGCACGCTAAAATTTTCGCATTTTGGCCTGACTAAAAGATAACATAATTTAAAATACCGCAATACTCAAAATACAGGTTTTACAACGCTTAAAACCCAACAACATCTCATACAGCAACAAACATAGAGTGACTCCCAAATAAACAGAGCAATGAGTCTCTCGCTCAACATAGATACAATACAATATAACGAAAATATCATACGCATCTACTACATATAACTGGGACACTCTATCCACCTTCCGGAGCACTACCAGCTGGATCAACTCCATGAGCAGCGATGAAACCATGGTAACCTGAAAACACACACAGGCAAACAAACACCAGCCCCAGAGGGACACGGGGTCAAACCCCAGTACGCAGAGCAACTGAAAAACAACAGTTAAATAGCAACAGATAAAATGCAATTGCTATGCATGAGAACAAGGCTACAACCAAGGGCAGGGAGCCAAAAGGATCTCAACAGCTAGTCAACAACGAATCCGAACAACTGAACAATAGTGGCCAAGGGATGTGTGAGTATATGGGAGCTACCCACTCGTCTCATCACACGGCACCAGATGAAAAACACAGCTCAACCTGTTGTTGCCCAACTCATGAGATGTGGGAGCTACCCACCGCTCATAGTGGCTAACAGATCCTAGCAGGGAAATGAAGTATACGGGAGTTACCTGCTCGTCCTCTAAACAGGCATCCTGGTACGCACAGATCAAGATAACAAGGCACAGATAAACAAGATCTGGATGCAACATGAATAATGCATGTATGCGATGACAGCTTGCAGATAACAATACAACAGAAGCAAGCAGATAACAGCATCGAGGCATACACAGCAGCACACATAATATCCATGCCCAATTCAACGCTGTAAGACAAGCTCACATCCGTACCTTAAGTCTTCTGAGCTAAAATTACTACAAAGAAGTCCTGATCAATACATACCTCACACCTGGTATGCCAAACACAGACACTAGCTCAGGAACAGTAGCATCGAAACTACAAAATGGGGAGCTACGGGCTCAACCAAATCTGTCCTACCCTCTAACACAACAGATGGTTCTAAACAAAGCACAAGGTAGGATCTTATCACTTACCCAACGAGCTACCTGAATGGCAGAAGCAAAGCCCCGATTATGCTAACAGACTACACAAGGGAGATGTCTCGCGAACCTCTCCAAGCTTAACGCAAGCTTCCAAAAGCGGTACCAAACGAAGCGTCTCAGCAAGAGGAGTCAAGCGCAACCACTCTCACTTCAATCGGAGCTGTCTACCGTCGGTAATCGAAGAAGATAAGGTTCGGTGAACAGTAGCTTGGGTATCGCGATAGAGTTTGCTCACGGGAATATTTCTAAGTGTCGGGGAACAATAATGGGCAAAGGGTCAAAGTCCTCTTATTTAAAGACAAATCTGCTCAAGTCTGATAAATAGCATCAACCGACAACTTAAGGTTCACAACTGAAATTCCCGCTCGGATCTGAATCTCATATCAGATATAACTCTACGCCAAAACAGATCCCGACTTAACCAAACGACGTCGCTCAGAGTCCACTCTTGCATCTGGACACGTCACCCGCTACTCAAATATGAATTGATAAACGCGTCCCATCGAAACACTTAGATCCCATCGAATCTGAAGGCTATCTCAACTCGTATCTGAATCCCACCGCTAAGCCAAAACGACGTCGTTCCAACAAATCTAAACGACGTAGTTCAGCTATTCGCTATTGAAACACTCTATCTCACTCAACTCTGCTTAGCGATACCAGATTCCATCACCACAGCTGAACGCGATCACCCAGCGCTGGCAAACACTCACATCTGATCAGTTCCCATGGAAATTCTCCAACTCTCCAAATCTATTTCAAGGGCTTGCACGGACCCGATAACTAAAACAAACATACCAACTCAAAGCTGGCTCATCCAAGATATGTTCAAACCAAATGTGGTCTATGCTAAACCCGATTAATTAACTCAATTAATCTTATAAAATTTCGGGTCTCACATTCCTCCCCCACAAAAACAGGATTTCGTCCTCAAATCAAACTACTCCGGATCTGAACAGAAATTCAACAAAACCAAGAGTTCATGATACTGAGAAAACCACAAGCAAACAAATACTGGGAACAACAAGAAACAAACTAGCTACTGAAATCTGTTACAGCTTTTACTCAAACAGATGCGGCCACTCACTCTGCATCTTCTCTTCTAGTTCCCACGTAGCTTCTTCTCTACCATGTTTGCTCCACTGAACCATCACCAAAGGAATGGTCTAATTCCTTAGCTGCTTCTCCTTCCTATCCAAGATCTGCAAGGGGTATCCACATAACTCAAAGTTCTATCTAGCTCCACCTCGTCAGTTCTCAACACATGCAAAGGATCTGGCTCATACTTCCTCAACATCGACACATGAAAAACATCATGTAAGGAGGAAAAATCTGGCGGCAACAACAGCCGATAAGCCAAAGGATCAATTCTCTCAACAATCTTATATGATCCAACATAACGAGGAGCCAACTTTCCCTTGAGACCAAATCGCATAATACTGCGAAAAGGAGAAACTTTCAAGAAAACCAGATCACCAACCTGACAAAGGATCTGGTTCATACTTCCTCAACATCGACACATGAAAAACATCATGTAAGGAGGAAAAATCTGGCGGCAACAACAGCCGATAAGCCAAAGGATCAATTCTCTCAACAATCTTATATGATCCAACATAACGAGGAGCCAACTTTCCCTTGAGACCAAATCGCATAATACTGCGAAAAGGAGAAACTTTCAAGAAAACCAGATCACCAACCTGAAATTCTAAAGGCTGACGCCTCTTATTCGCATAACTATCTTGGCGATCTTGTGCAGCTTTCATTCGCTGTTGAATCAGATCCACTTGATCTCTCATCTGTTGCACAAATTCTGGAGAAGACTACTTCTTCTCAACAGATAGGAGATCTGCACTTCCAGCCATACAAAGCTTCAAATGGTGCCATACCAATCGTGACCTGATAGCTGTTGTTGTAGGAAAACTCAACCAATGACAACGAATCTTGCCAGCTACCACTAAAATCCATCACAACAGCTCTCATCATATCCTCTAAAATCTGGATAGTTCCCTCATGTTGTCCTTCTGTCTGGGGGTGATACGTTGTGCTCATAGCCAATCTAGTACCCAAAGCTGTTTGTAAACTCTTCCAAAACCTGGAAGTAAACCCCGGATCACGATCTGAAATGATAGAAACCGGCACACCATGCAAACGGACCACGAAATCTTTGTACAACTTCGCCATCTTCTTCAAGGAATAGGTCATACTATAAGGAATGAAGTGCGCAGACTTCGAAATCCTGTCTATAACCACCCAAACTGCATCACAACCTCTGCTGGAACGAGGCAAATGCGTCACAAAATCCATAGCTATGTGATCCCAATTCCATTGGGGCACCTCTAAGCTTTGCAACAAACCACCAGGTCTCATCCTTTCAGCCTTGACTTGGTGACAATTCAGACAACGGGCTACAAAATAAGCAACATCACTCTTCAAACCTACCCACCAGTAATGCTGCTTCAAGGCATGATATATTTTCCCTGCACCAGGATGGACACTATTTCTACTGCAGTGCGCTTCTCTCAAGATCTCTTCCTTCAAGTCAATCAGATTCGGCACTACCAACCTACCACGAAATCTCAAACACCCATCTGACAAGAAAGAGTAGTTCTCCAACTGTCTAGCTCACTTTCAACTTCAACCCATGAATAGATGGATCTGTCCTTTGAGCTGCTCCAATACTCGCAACAATCTGTGGCTCAACTTCGAAATAAGACACCACAAAAAAATCCTCACCTAGGTAAAACCGCCCACCAGTACTGCTTAGATGCTCATGGATCTTCGAAATATGCATCGAAGCCAGCATCGCCACTTGAGCCTTCCTGCTCAATGCATCAACAACTACATTCCTTATCCCAGGCTGATATTGGATTTCACAATAAAAATCCTTTAGCAGCTCCCCATCTACGTTGTCTCATGTTCAAATCTCACTGAGAAAAGAGATACTGGAGACTCTTGTGGTCTGAATACACCACGAACTGCTCGCCATACAGATAGTGGCGCCAAATCTTCAAAGCAAAGACCACTGCTGCCAACTCCAAATCATGAACTGGGTAACGAGTCTCATGCGGTTTCAACTGAAGAGAGGCATACACAATGACTCGATCATTCTGCATCAACACACAACCCAATCCATTCAAGGAAGCATCCGCACAAACCACAAAACCACCTGAATCACACGGCAGAGCCAACACAGGCGCTGTACTTAGCTTATATTTGAGCAATTGGAAACTGTTCTCGCATTGTTCGGTAGTACACCAAAATGTCATCGATAAACACAATCACGAACTGATCGATGAACTCTATGAAGACTCGATTCATCAGCTACATGAAAACTGTGGGGGCATTCGTCAAACCAAAAGGCATAACCAAAAACTCATAATGCTCGTACCTAGTACGGAAAGCAGTTTTCTCAACATCATGCTCTCGAATGCGCAACTGATGGTACCCCGAACGCAGATCGATATTAGAAAACACAGCCAAACTCTGAAGATGATCAAACAAGTCATCGATCCTCGGCAAAGGGTACTTATTCTTCACTTTCACCTTATTCAACTGTCTAAAGTAGATGCACATCCTCATCGACCCGTCCTTCTTGTTAAAAAACAAGATAGGAGCTCCCCACGGGGACATACTAGTCCTAATGAATCCCTTCTCCAGCAAGTCGCTAAGCTGAACCTTAAGCTCCCTCAACTCGGCAGGTGCTAAATGATACAGAGCTCTCGAGATAGGAGCTGTATCAGGTTCCAACTCAATGCTAAAGTCTATCTCCCTCTTCGGAGGAAAACCAGGATTCTCCTCCGGAAACACATCAGGGAAATGACGAACAACGGGAACATCACTAAGCTCTATGCACGAGAATAAGACGCATCCAAAGCATAGATCATAAATCCAGCGTTCTCCAATGACAACAGGATAAACATCTCCATCACAGAGACTAAAGGAATCTTCGACTGGGAATAGTGGCCATAGATATTCCATTTGTCTCCAGACTGGGGCCTAAATCACACAACGCTATGGAAACAATCCACAGTGGCCCTATAACTAGACAACACATCCATTCCCACTATGCAATCGAAATCCCACATCACTAGCCTGATAAGGTTTGTTAACAACACGTTCTCACCAAACCTAAGAATGCCATTAAACAAGATTTCTTGGGAGTACATGCTCGCGCCGGCAGGAGTCACAACAGACACAACATCACACAAAGTAGTGGTATGCAAACCATGCTCAACCACAAAGGCATCAGCAATAAACAAATGTGATGCTCATGTATCAAACAATACACGCGCAGGAAAATCAAAGACAAAACAAGTACCTGTAATCATTCCTCCTCCTGGCGTGCCCTCTGCTTGCTCCCTTGTCATGGCATTCACCTGGGTTAACTGAGGTCCTGAACACTAGGGCTGGGAAGATTGTCCAAACCGCGAAGGACCAGGCTACTGAAACGGCCCAAACTGAGGCTCTCTGCTGCTGAACCGGAAAAGAACAACCTCTAGATGATCCACCTCGACCCTACGGTGGGGCGACGGTATGCTGAGAACCAACCAAAGGACACACTCTCGCAAAGTGTCCATACTGTCCACAGATGTTACACGAACCCTGCACACCTACACACTGCACTGTAGGATGCCTTCCTCCATACTGGCCACAAAACTCGACCTTGGAACTACCGTTGCTAGAACTACCCGAGCCAGAAGAACTAAAACCAGAATAATTCTTGAACTTACGACCACGAGGCCTAAACCTCTAGTGTCCAGACTGTTGGGCTACCTGCTGCTTGGGTGGCTGGGATGACTGCACAGACTGGGAAGGTTGCACCCTCGGAACCGTGGGACGGTTACCTTGCACCACTTGAGGCCTAACACGAGACATACGGTTCTGCAGTCCTACTTCAATATCCATAGCCTTGTCCATCGTATCCGCATAACTCGTCGGTGAACCCGCCAACACCAAAGAATACAACTCTTCATTGAGCCCCTCCAAGAACTTGTTCCTCTTTGACTTCTCTCGGCCAGAAACATGCGGAACATACGCAAGAAGAGAAGAAAATCTCCGGGCATACTCTCCCACGGACATAGTTCCCTACACAGGGTTATCAAACTCACGCTCCCTGACGTTCACAAAGGATTTTGGAACGTACTCCTGACGAAAGGCAGTACAAAAGTTGTTCTACGTGATCCCTACACATGTCTCCTCTAGAGTCCTCGAAGCGCCTCTCCACCAACGCTCGGAACTTCTTCTCAACTGAAACGTAGCCAAAGTCAACCTACACTCGTCATCATACCTGACACGGTCAAACAACCCGGTAATGTGCTGCAATCAGGACTCCACATCGGAACTAGGCTACCGTTAAACGTTTGAGGGTTCATCCGCTAAAACCTCGCCATCACAAGTTCCATGTCGTCCACACGGGCTGTCAGCATCTACCTTAACCTCAACCAGTCTATCACGACCACGACGAGGAACACTACGCTGCACTTACTCGTTCTGACCTTCGGACTCTTCCAGAAACTGCCTTCTACCTCTATCCCTACGTCTAGGCGGCATCTAATAAGGCACTAATAGGGTAAGATCACACAACAACAAATAAATCACATAGCACATAAGCCACATACTCAAGCATAATAAACAAGCAACACTGTGCCTAGACTCAAGTGTGATCAAAAGAAATTGAGCTTATCCCAGCTTAAGCTCTGATACCAAAAATGTCAGGCCTCGTGCTACATCACAGAGTTTAACCACACAAACGCATAGCGAAAGCAATAAAATAGTGGCTAAAATTTTTGCTTTTTGGCCTGACGAAAAGATAACATAATTTAAAATACTGCAATACTCAAAATACAGGTTTTACAATGCTTTTAAAACCCAACTACATCTCATACAACATACAAACATAGAGTGACTCCAAAATAAACAGAGCGATGAGTCTCTCGCTCAACATAAATACAATACAATAACAAAAATATCATATGCATCTACTACATATAACTGGAACACTCTATCCATATCCCGGGGCACTACAAGCTGGATCAACTCCACGACCAGTGGTGAAACCATGGTAACCTGAAAACACACACAGGCAAACAAACACCAGCCCCAGAGGGACACGGGGTCAAACCCCAGTATGGAGAGCAATTGAAAAACAACAGTTAAATAGCAACAGATAAAATTCAAGTGCTATTCATGAGAACAAGGCTACAACCGAAGGCAGGGAGTCAAAAGGATCTCAACAGCTACTCAACAATGAATCTGAAAAACTGAACAACAGTGGCCATGGGGTGTGTGAGTATATGGGAGCTACCCACTCGTCTCATCACAAGGCACCAGATGCAACACACAGCTCAACCTGCTGTTGCCCAACTCATGAGATGTGAAAGCTATCCACTCCGCTCATAGTGGTTAAAAGATCCCAGCAGGGAGATGAGGTATACGGGAGTTACCCGCTCGTCCTCTAAACAGGAATCATGGTATTTACAGATCAAGATAACAAGGCGTGGCTAAAAAAGATCTGAATGCAACATGAATAATGCGTGTATGCAATGACAGCTTGCAGATAACAATACAACAGAAGCAAGCAATAACAGCATCGAGGCATACACAGCATCACACATAATATCCATGCCCAATTCAATGCTGTAAGACAAGCTCACATCCGTACCTCAAGTCTTTTGAGCTACAATTACTACAACGAAGTCTCGAGCAATACAGATCTCACACCTGCTAATCCAAACACAGATACTAGCTCAGTAACAGTAGAACCGAAACTACGAAATGGGGAGCTACGGGCTCAACCAAATCTGTCCTACCCTCTAACACAACAGAAGGTTCTAAACAAAGCACAAGGTAGGATCTTATCACTTACCCAACGAGCTACCTGAACGGCAGAATCAAAGCCACACTTATGCTAACAGACTACACAAGGAAGATGTCTCGTGAAACTCTCCAAGCTTAACGCAAGCTTCCAAAAGCGGTACCAAACGAAGCGTCTCAGCAAGAGGAGTCCAGCACTACCAGTCTCACTTCAGTCGGAGCTGTCTACCGTAACAATCGGAGAAGATAAGGTTCGGTGAACAGTAGCTCGGGTATCGCGACAGAGTTTGCTTACGGGAATATTTCTAAGTGTCGGGGAACAATAATGGACAAAGGGTCAAAGTCCTCTTATTTAAAGTCAAATCTGCTCAGTTCTGATGAACAGTATCAACCGACAACTTAAGGTTCACAGCTGAAATTCCCGCTCGGATCTGAATTCATATCAGATATAACTCAACGCCAAAACAGATCCCGACTTAACCAAACAACGTCGCACAGAGTCCACTCTCGCATCTGGACACGTCACCCGCTACTCAAATATGAATTGCTAAACGCGTCGCATCGCAACACTCAGATCCCATCGAATCTGAAGGCTATCTCAACTCGTATCTGAATCCCACCGTTAAGCCAAAACGATGTCGTTCCAACAAATCTAAAAGACGTAGTTTAGCTATTCGCTACTGAAACACGCTATCTCACTCACATCTGCTCAGCGATACCAGATTCCATCACCACATCTGAACCCGATCACCCAGGCTGGCCAACACTCACATCTGATCAGTTCCCGCAGAAATTCTCCAACTCAACAAATCTATTTCAAGGGCTTGCACTGACCCGATAACTAAACAAGCATACCAACTCAAAGCTGGATCATCCCAGATATGTTCAAACCAAATCTGGTCTATGCTAAACCCGAATAATTAACTCAATTAATATTATAAACTTTCGGGTCTCACACCTGATCCTTCATATGCTGCACAAATTCAGGACTAGACAATTGTCTCTCACCAACTTCTTCCAAACAAATCGGTGATCAACACTTCCGACCACACAAAGCCTCGAATGGGACCATCCCAATAGTCACTTGGTAGCTATTATTATACGAAAATTCTACCAGGCATAAAGAATCCTTCCAGCCACCACTGAAATCCATCACAATTGCTCGTAGCATATCCTCCAAAATCTGAATAGTTCTCTCAGATTGGCTATCTGTTTGTGGGTGATAAGCTGTATTCATAGCCAATCTCGACCACATCGCTGCTTGCAAACCCTTCCGAAATCTAGAAGTAAACCGTGGATCTCTATCAGACACTATCGAAACCGGCAGTCCATGTAACCTAACCACATGCTCAATGTACAGTCTCGCCATATTCTTCATGGAACATCTCACATCATAGGGAAATGGGCTAACTTCAAAAGCCTGTCAATCATCACCCAAATCGCATCGCATCCCTTACTCGAACGAGGTAAATGAGTCACGAATCCATAGAACGTGCTCCCAATTCCGTTGAGGCACTCCTAAACTCTGCAAAAATCCACCAGGTCTCATTCTGTCGACCTTGACCTTTTGGCAATTCAAACATCGAGCTACAAATCTATAGATGTCATTCCTCATGCCTTCCCAGCACTAGTGCGACTTCAAGGCATGATACATCTTCTTCTCACCCGGATGCACACTATAACGACTGCAATGGGCCTCGTTCAAGATGGTTTCTCTAAAATCAATTAGGTTCGGAACTACCAATCTACCACAAAATATCAGGCATCCATCAGAAGCAACAGAAAAATCTTCCGACTGACCATTCTCGGCCTTCATCTTCAACTCATGAATATACGGGACAGTCCTCTGTGCTGCTCTAATGTCTGCCACAATCTATGGTTCAACCTGAAAGGAAGAAACTATGAAATACTGATCAACTGGCTGAAAACGCCATCCAAAAGTCCCCAAATGCTCATGGACTTTAGATATACTGAACGACGTTAGCATCACAGGCTGAGATTTCCTACTCAAAGAATCAGCTACTAAGTTCATCCGCCCAGGCTGATACTGAATCTCACAGTAAAAATCCCTGAGCAACTCAATCTAACGTCGCTATTTCATATTCAGTTCTGACTGAAAACATATTCAGTTCTGACTGAGTGAAGATATAAATCAAACTCTTGTGGTCCATGTATACAACAAATTACTCACCATACAAGTAATGCTGCCAAATCTTCAAAGAAAAAACTATAGCAGCCAACTCTAGATCGTGAACGGGGTATCTCGTCTCATGGGATTTCAACTGTTGAGAAGCATAGGCTACCACTCGCCCGTTCTTCATCAATACACAGCCCAAACAATTCAGAGAAGTATCGGAACAAACCACAAAACCTCCAGATCCCGGTGATAAAGTGAACATAGGAGCAGTAGTCAACTTCTCCTAGAGAAATTGGAAACTCGACTCACACTCGTCTGTCCACAGAAATCTTCTATCCTTCTGGGTCAACTACATCATCGGCTTGGCTATTGAAGAAAAACCTTCAATGAAACGCCTGTGATAGCCAGCCAAACGTAAGAAACTATGAATCTCGGAAACGTTCCTAAGTCGCTCCTATTTAAGAACTGCTTCGACCTTACTAGGATCCACTGAAATACCTTGTGCAGATATGACATGACCCAAAAAGACTACCTTATCAAACAAAAATTCACACTTACTGAACTTCACATAGAGTTGTGAGTCTTTCAGTTTCTGCAACACCAATCTCAAGTGCTCCTTATGCTCTCTATAGCTCCTCGAATACACCAAAATGTCATCTATGAAGACAATCATGAAACGATCGATATACTCGCTAAAGACGCGATTCATCAAATTCATGAAGACATCAGGGGCATTCGTCAATCCAAACGGCATCACAAGAAACTCATAATTCCCGTACCTAGTCCGGAAATCCGTCTTCCCGATATCAGCATCTTTAATCCGCAACTGATGATAACCAGATCACTTATCAATCTTAGAGTACACTGACGATCCCAACTGATCGAACAGATCATCAATTCTCGGTAATGGGTACTTGTTCTTGATCGTCGCTTTATTCAGCTACCTAAAATCCACACACATCCTCATAGATCCATCTTTCTTCTTCACGAAGAGAATCGAAGCTCCCCAAGGCGACATACTCGACCTAATAATTCTGTTCTCTAAAAGATCAAGCAACTGGTCCTTGAGTTCCTTCAACTCAGCTGGCGCCAATAGGTACGGAGCTCTCGAAATCGGGGCTGTCCCTGGCACCAACTGTATGCTGAAGTCAATCTCTCGCCTTGGAGGAATATCATCCGGGAACACGTCTGGGAACTCTCGAGCAATCAGTACATCACTCAACTCTATCCGCGATTCTTGGGAAACATCCAGGGCATAAATCATTAACCCTGAATTCTCTAGCGACAACTGACTAAACATCTCCATGGCAGACACTAATGGAATCTTCGATCGTGAATCTGCACCGTAGAAATCCCACTTTTCCCCAAATTGAGGCCTAAACATCACTACACCATGGAAACAATCAACAGTCGCTCTATAAATAGACAACACATCCATACCCAAGATGCATTCAAAATCTCTAATCTCTAAGGAAATCAAATTCGTCACAATTCGTCACCAACACATTCACATCGAATCTAATAACTCAATCCAAAACAACTTCAGGGGACATCAACCACATGCCAACAGGAGTAGAAACAGATACAACATCACATACTGGGGTAGCACTGAACCCACACTCATGAACAAATAAATCAGATATAAAGGAGTGTGATGCTCCAGTATCAAACAAAACTCGTGTAGGAAAGTCAAAGATAGCACAAGTACCTGCAATAACTCCTCCAGGCATATCATCAGCTTGCTCTCTCGTCAAGGCGTTTATCGGAGCTTGCTGCGATCTTGAAAAGCGAGGTCTAGAATATCCTCCGAACCTAGACGGTTCTCGTGGTTGGAATCCTAATCATTGGCACTGGACAAAAGGTTGCGGCCTCTATGAATAACCACCAGCTGAACCTTGCTGTGACGGATTCGAGGGTTGTCCTACCATCAACGGACAAACTCTAGCGAAATGTCCAGGCTGCCCACACCTATGTCAAAGACCCTGAACTCCACGACACTGCGAAGTCATATGCCTACCTCCACACTGACCACCCGACACTTATCCAGAGACACTACCACCAGAACTAACAGAATCGAACGAACTCGAATTCGATCGTCTCTTGAATTTTTTCCCTCGAGGCTTGAACCTCTGGCAATTATACTGATGCAATGTTTGAGGAGGTTGAAAATATTGCGTCCCTTCTGGCACGGTTTGGAAACTGTGTCCAGCTATCGACCGAACCTGATTCTGCTTCTGAAAGACTCTCCTCAATGTGCACCTCCCTATCCATTTCCTTGACATAAGTCGTAGGAGAACCATCTAACACCATTCGGAACAAATTGGGCCTCAACCCTCTCAGAAACTTGTTCCTCTTGGCCATCTCTTGGTTAGCAACGTGGGGAACATACAACAGAAGCGAGGAAAATGTCTAGCATACTCGGTCACCCTCATGTTCCCTTGCTTCAGATTATCAAACTCCCTCTCACGGTTATTGTAGTAGGACTCAGGGTATACTCCTGTCAAAAAGATGCACATAAGTTCTCCCAAGAAATCAAAGCACCACTCTCTCTCATGACTCAGAAAGTACCCTTCCACCAGAGTAGAGTATGATCCCTCAACTGCAAAACAGCCAACTTCAGTCTCCATTCCTGGGAATACTCCACCATGTCAAACAATTCTTCCATATGCTCCAACCAGCCTTCAACCATCAGACCACCCTCGGCCCCAGTAAAAACAGTAGGGTTCGTCCGCTGAAATCTAGCCAAAACTAGCTTGTAACGCCCCAAAATCCATAGGACCACATTTATACATTTTATTGATCTCATGGGGCAAATTGGCAATTTTAAATGTTATGTATGTGCTGAATTATTGATATTAGCAAGTAAGATGCGCTGCGGCTGGAACCAGCAGACGACTCCAACGAGTGATGCACGAGCTGGATTTTAAATCGATTGGAAAATGTTTTAAGGAGGTGAAATGATTTCTTTTGGAGAAGGTTTGGTGTTTTACAAATTAAAATGATATGAAGGGAATTTTACTAAACTTTAGAAGTGTGTCATGCTTGATTTCACAAGTAGCTTGCCACTAATCCCTTTCATATAAAAACATGTTTTCAAAGTAAGATTTTCATCATTTGCAAACAAAAGTCCTAAAGTGTTCTTCAAAATATTTCCAGAAGAGTTCGTGCGTTGCTCAGAGGATTTCTGTAGGAATTAGCTGTTGTCGCAAAGCTTTGTTTAAGGCAAGTAAAAGCTGATCCTTTGCTACACCATTTAAAGCATATATTGTTGTTCTTATGGATCTGCTTGCCTGTATGTTTAAGATATGTTTAAAGTTCATGTTTGAAATGATTTAGACATGAAAAGGAAAGAAAGATGGTTTCCAGAAAGTTATGATGTTTTAAATATAATGTATTTTCGAATTTATTTCTAGAATGTTCTTCTCGCAGTAGCTGTAATATCAGAATTTGATAACTGTGTAATCGGTAGTTGCTGGTTGAATCATTATAAAGATAATCCAGTCGAGCCAAAACTCGCACTTGCTGAATTTGGCATAGAGCTGCGAGTCTCTCAATCTCTGCAATACCAGTCTCAAATGCTCCTTGTGCTCTCTCTTGCTCCTCGAGTACACCAAGATGTCATCTATGAAGACGATTACGAACCGATCGATATACTCGCTGAAGACGCGATTCATCAAATCCATAAAGACAGCGGGGGCATTCGTCAATCCAAACGGCATGACAAGAAACTCAAAATTCCCATATCGAGTCCGGAAGGCTGTCTTTGCCACATCAGCGTCTCTAATTTGCAACTGGTGATAACCAGAACGCAAGTCAATCTTCGAGTAAACAACCGATCCCTGCAACTGATCGAACAAGTCATCAATCCTCGGCAAAGGATACTTGTTTTTCACCGTTGCTTTATTCAACTGTCTGAAGTCCACACACATCCTCATAGTGCCATCTTTATTTTTCACAAATAGAATCGGAGCTCCCCAAGGCGACATGCTCGGTCTGATGAAGCCTTTCTCCAAGAGATCACTCAACTGCTCCTTCAGCTCTTTCAACTCTGCGGGCGCCAACCGGTAAGGAGCTCTAGAAATCGAGGAGGTACCGGGCACCAACTCGATACTGAAGTCGATCTCATGTCGAGGAGGAAATCCTGGAATCTCATCGGGAAACACGTCGGGAAACTCTCGAACGACGGGGATGTCGCGCAACTCTAATCGCTGCTCCTGGGAACTATCAGGTGCGTAGATCATGAATCCTGCATTACCTAGCGATAGCAGGCTAAACATCTCCATAGCGGACACTAGGGGAATCTTCGACCTCGAATCCGTGCCGTGGAAATCCCACCTCTCACCCGTATCAGGGCGAAATCTCACCACACCATGGAAGCAATCAACGGTAGCCTTATAGCTAGATAATACGTCCATTCCCAAAATACAGTCGAAATCTCTAATCCCCAACACAATCAAATTGGTCACCAAAACATGCTCATCAAATCTAATCAGGCAATCTACCACTACCTCTCGAGACCACAGATTCACACCAGCAGGAGTAGACATAGAAACAACATCACACAGTGGGGATGAACTCAACCCACGCTCAAACACAAACATCTCAGATATAAAAGAGTGTGATGCACCAGTGTCAAACAAGACTCTCGCAGGATAATCATAAATAGAGCATGTACCTCTAATCACCATGCCCGGCGTCTCCTCAGACTGATCCATCGTCAAGGCGTTCGCCTGCGCCTGCTGGGGAATCTGAAACGGGGGTCGGGAAGGTCCTCCAAAGCGAGACGGCTCACGAGGCTGAAAACAAGATCGCTGGGACTGCGCGAAAGGCTGCTGTCGCTGAGAAGAACCACTAGCGGAATCCTGCTGCGACTGACCAGTAGATCGCCCTCCAATCGAAGGACACACTCTAGCGAAATGTCCCGGCTGACAACAAAGATGGCAAAGTACTCTAACTCCACGACACCGTGAAGTCTCGTGCCTCCCTCCGCACTGACTACAAAATCCGCCGCCAGAACCACAACCTGAAACACTGCCAGAACCAGAGCTCACGGAACCAGAGGAACTCGAATGTCCCTTCTTCTTGAATTGCTTCCCTCGAGGTCGGAACTACTGGCGACTCGACTGCTGTGACCCCTGAGGAGATTGATACGACTGCGACACCGCCTGAGCTGGCTGAGAAGCACGCGCGGTCGTCTGATGCACTGGAGCCTCGGGATCCATCAAACTCTCATCAATATCAACCGCATTGTTCACAGCTTCCATGAAGGTCGCCGGGGACCCAGACAGCACCATCCGATAAAGATCAGGTCTCAACCCTTTCAAGAACTTGTTCCTCTTCATTCTCTCTTGGTTCGCCACAGCTGGCATGTACACTAGAAGCACAGAAAACCGCCTCGCATACTCGGCCACACGCATGTCACCCTGCTTCAGGTTATCAAACTCACGCTCTCGGCTGGCGAAATAGGACTGTGGAGTGTATTCCTGTCGAAAAGCCTCACAGAAACCATCCCAGGTCAGTATCGTCCCACTATCTCGAAGCATCCTAGAAGTGCCTTTCCACCAGCGCTGCGCATCATCCCGCAGCTGCAGCACTGCCAACTTCAGTCTCTTTTCCGTAGCGTACTCCAAGGTATCAAATAAATCCTCCATCTGAACAAGCCACGCCTCGGCCCTAGCACCACCCTCAATACCGGCAAACGTCGGTAGGTTCGTCCGCTGAAATCGGGCTAAGACCAACTCCATTCCACCTATCTGCCTAGTGACATCCTCAACCTGAGCGTCGTCATCACTACCTGCTCTAGACCCCTCCACAGAACGTCTAGTCCTCCTACCTCCTTCTCGTCTCGGCGGCATCTAAAAATAAGCCTAGAAGTAAGATCTCACAGCAGATAGACTAGCAAGACAGATAATAGATCACATAAGTCACAGAGGCAATCAAAATCAAATCAAAACTCTGTGCCTAGACTTGAGTTTGATCAAAAGAAATCGAGCTTATCCCAGTTTAAACTCTGACACCAAAAATGTCAGGCCCCGTGCTAATTACTAACAATTAACACATAATAAGCGCATAAACACGAAAGCTTAAAATCAGGGCTTAAAAATTTTTCGTAATACCATGGGCCTGAACTCAAATCATACATTCAAAATAGCGATAATTAAAATATGAGTTGACTCAAACTCAAACACAACAGGTAACAACATAATATCAATCAAATACAGATCCCCAATACATGATAACACGGGGCATCCCCCGACTCAATACATATCATATACATAGACTGGGACTCTGGGACGCAGGGATCGACCAGCTGAACTTCCACTTCTAAGTGTCGACCAACACTTCTATAAATAATCTCCCAAATCCAACGTCTGCTGATCATCAATTCAGTCGGCAAGACCAACAGGTATCTGTTGGGATCCGGATCACGCCCCCCGGTTAGGCAACGGAAGAACAGAAAATAGATGCCGGGAGACGATCAATACAAAATCAAATACACAATCTGTGACATTCATAGGGTGTTTAATAGGAATACCTTGTTGGCACTTGTGCCTGGCTCCAACCGGAATTACAATAACGCCGGCTCTTCATGGTAGATTACGGTAGATAACGCCAATCAGGTCCACGACCGGAGGCGGGATTCCTTCGTCAGCCTGCACTAGAAGGCCTGACGAGATCTGCACGGACGGATTCTCCTCGTCGAATTGGCCGGAACGAATTCCGGCGACTCGAGGCGGCGGCGGCACTAGGCGGCGGCGGCGGCTTGTGAGAGAGGAGAAGGGGCGGCTATGATTAGGGTTAGGGTTGTTATGAATTGAGTTGTGATTGAAAAGCTTAAGTCTACATTAAGTAGACTAACAATGGACTTGGACCGGCCCATCGGGCCCGGGTCCAAATGACGATATCCATTGATGCGACTTCATCGTAACTCCGATCGCCAATCAGATCGGACGGATCGACTCAGTTTCCAAAACTGAATGTTATGATGTGAAAAACAATTTTTCAGATCATCTAACCCTAAATTGTAAAATGACCGTTTTGCCCCTCAGCATCGGTAAATCACGATTTGACCTCTGTTGACTTTTTAGGAAGTCGCACTCCCAAAATACTCTTCGTATGCTCAACACATTGAGCTGAGTATCCGTGCGGGAATCTCGAATCCAGTGCTTGTGTGACCCTCAATGGTTCAGGGATACAGCTAGCCGTGGTCCCACAACCATTGTGGCTCCGGAATCACAATTCCGGACTTGCCCATCGGATCATGGTAAAGCGTCTAGCAACATCTCCCCATGATCCCCTAGGTATCACTGATAGTTCCTGCAAGAACCAGTTGGTCGTGGTTAGCGTACAGTACGGTCCTTTCAATCCATATATCCCGATCAGATCAACGACCATTGGTAAATCGAGAGTCGAGCGGTGAATACTCGACAACGATGCATCGACTCCTACATGCATCGGGGTCTCACCCAATCCCGACGCCTTATGACCCCAAGTGAGTCGGCAAACGGGTCAAAGTGAGACGCCTATCATGTAGAGTCTCAATGACGTTTTGAGTCATGAGGACTAATCAGTACAACCAAGACCTCGGACTTATCCACTCGACAAATGGTAACCACTTGGAATGTCCGAACGAGGGTAGTTCGATAGATCACCAGGTCACTATCTATCTGCATGCTCAGAACATCACAATGTTCCCTACCAATGAAACATGGTACTTCACATCGCAGATACTAGTCTCGAACTCAGGCGGCCTTATCCTCATTTTGACGGCCCAATCGACTAGGAACATGTTCAGAATACACAGTGACTATTACATGTGTTTCATGATAGCCGTCATACCCACTATCACATCTAACATACACTTGAGTGCATTCTAGGTCTTTACTCAACGCAATTGTAAATCATCATACACACAATGAAAGTAAAGAATTCCATATGGATAAACGCGAATATCATATATAAAGATTGTTATATACAAGAGTCTATAAACCCACACGCCACAAGTTGGCTAGTTGGGCATCTACTCTAACAATCTCCCACTTGCCCTAAAGCCAACTACTCATCAGGCGCTGTCCCATTGTTTCGTGATGTTTTTCAAACAAGGGTCCTGGCAAGGGCTTCGTAAGTGGATCAGCAACGTTGTCCGCAGAGGCGACTCTCTCAACTGCTATGTCACCTCTAGCCACAATATCTCGGATTATGTGGTATTTCCTCAGTATGTGTTTGGATCTTTGGTGAGACCTAGGCTCCTTTGCTTGCGCAACGGCACCCGTGTTGTCGCAGTACACCGGGACTGGACCAACTCCATTAGGAATGACGCCCAAATCTTGGACGAAATTCTTTATCCAAACGACCTCCTTAGCAGCAGCTGATGCTGCTATGTACTCAGCCTCAGTGGTTGAATCCACGATGGTGTCTTGCTTGGAACTCTTCCAAGAGACAGCACCACCATTGAGAATGAATACAAATCCAGAGGTTGATTTCGAATCATCCACGTCACACTGGAAGCTAGAATCAGTGTAGCCTTCCAGTTTCAGTTCACCACCCCCATAGACCATGAACATATTCTTAGTCCTTCGTAAGTACTTAAGAATATCCTTCACAGCCTTCCAATGCAATTGGCCGGGGTTGGCCTGGTAGCGGCTCGTGACACTCAGAGCATATGCGACATTCGGTCTAGTCGAGATCATGCCATACATAATACTACCTATCGCCGAGGCATATGGTACACGTGTCATACTCTCTATCTCCTCATCAGTCTTTGGATACATAGACTTAGATAGAGTGACCCCGTGGCACATAGGTAGGTGTCCTCTCTTGGACTCTTCCATAGAGAACCTCTTAAGTATGGTATCGATGTAGGTAGCTTGGGTGAGTCCGAGCATCCGTTTAGATCTATCCCGATAGATCTGTATTCCAAGAATATAGGATGCTTCACCCATGTCCTTCATCGAAAATCTGCTAGACAATCATACTTTAGTTGACTGCAACATTCCTACATCATTCCCAATGAGTAGAATTTCATCAACATAAAGTACTAGGAACGTCACAACGCTTTTAACTACCTTTTTATAGACACATGGCTCCTTGGGATTCTTGATGAAACCAAATTCCTTAATTGTTTCATCGAATCTCAGGTTCCAACTTCGCGATGCTTGTTTGAGACCGTAGATCGATCTCTGAAGCTTGCATACCTTATGCTCGCTTCCAACAGATGTGAAACCCTCAGGCTGCGTCATATAGATCTCTTCCTTAATATTTCCATTAAGGAACGCAGTTTTCACACCCATCTGCCATATCTCATAGTCGTAACATGCGGCTATGGCTAACAATATTCTAATTGAAGTATTGACCACCTCGATCAGATCGAAGTGCCTTAATACTTTTGCCTAACTGATTTTCTACTTCAGCCTTGAATTCCTTGAACCTTTCAAAGGATTCAGACTTGTAATTCATCAAGTAAAAGTATCCATACCTAGAGTAATAATCGGTAAAGGTGATGAAGTATGTGTGACCATATTTAGTACCAATACTAAACGGGCCGCACACATAAGTATGGATCAAATCCAATAGGCCTTGGGCACGTTCACCCTTGCCCTTGAAGGGTTGCTTGGTCATCTTTCCTTTCAGACAGGATTCACAAGTCGGTAGGGAGTTGATGTCTGACAGATCAAACAAGTCACTCCTAACCAACTTGTTCATCCTACTTACAGAAATGTGACCTAGCCTAGCATGCCAAAGTTGTGCTGGGTTCAAGTTATCGTGTTTCCGTTTAATTGTTGTTGTATGTGCTTCGACATCGCGAGTTGGAACGTCTTTTAATTTTAAGGTGTATAAATCGTTTTCGCGTTCCCCAATTCCAATTAAACATTCGTTCTTGTAAATATTGAAAATCGAATTAGCAAACATACAAGAATATCCATCTCTATCAAGCATAGGAATAGAAATAATGTTTTTAATCAATTCAGGAACAAATAAAACGTTTCGTAACAACAACTTAAAATCTGAAGACAGAAATAAATAAATATCTCCTATAGCTACTGCAGCAACTCTTGCTCCATTGCCAAGCCTCAAGTGGGTCTCACCCTCTCTAAGACGTCGACTTCTTGTCATCACCTGCAAATCATTGCAGATGTGAGATCCACATCCGGTATCAAGTACCCAAGAAGTTGAATTAAGAGACATATTTATTTCAATATAGAACATACCTTTCGCATTTCGCAACAGCTCGAGGCTCCTTGCAGTTCCTCCTCCAATGCCAAGCCTTGTGGCAGTGGTGGAAAACATCCTCAGACTTGTTTGGCTTTGAAGCCTTTGCCTTTGGCTTCTTGGCAGACTTTCCTCCTTCGCAGGGGCAGAACGCTTCTTTCTCTTGCGTCTGGGCCCCTTCTTCGCAGAGGAAGAAGAACCCAGAAGGAGGATGGGTTTGTCCTTCTTTATAGTCCCCTCAAACACTACAAGCATGTTAACCACCTCTTCAAGGGTGGCCTCCAGCTTGTTCATGTTGAATTTGACCACAAAGGGGTCAAATGCAGCGGGTAGCGAGAGGAGAAGTACATCCACCGACAGCTCGTGTGGAAGCGCGATATCAAGGCCCGACAGCTTTTCCACGAGCCCAATCATACGAACCCCATGCTCGCGGACCGAAGTCCCATCGCGCATGCGGCTCATCATCAGCTCCTTGACAGCCGTGAACCTCTTATGTCGAGAGTTCTCCCCGTACAGCTCTTTGAGATGATGAAGTATGTCAGCACCTCGTCGTCCCACCATTGTTTAAGCGTTACCAGCTCCTCAGGGCTGATATCGGCAGGGGAAAACTTCGGAGCACTCTTCTCTATCGCATAGAGAAGTTTCTCCGAAGCCAATACAAGATTGAGGTTGCGGAGCCAGTCTTGGTAGTTCAGACCGATGAACTTGTTGCTATCCAGTATAGCAGCGAGCGGGTTTTTCATCGAAACCATTTTTATATACAGTATTACTGAGAGGAAAACGGACATACATTACTAACTATATAAGATATAAGGTAAGACATAAAACATGGTCATTAAGTTTTATGAATTACCCTCCCACTATTTTAACGATTTCACCACCCTCTAATGAAATCGAGAAAACAGGTTTCCTTAGTGGATACACGGAGCCAATCAAGCGATCACGGACCCGAATAATATCAGCCATCCATGACCCCCAAAAGTTAGTTTCCGATTGCAACCGGTGCAACCTCCATGTATTCACCTCACGTCCAGTAAGGGCCCAATAATATGACGCCGTTTACTATCACGTGTCAAGATTGACCCATCAATGTCGAGTCGTGAAGGACGGTCCCCTTAACGTCCCCAATAATATGAGCCAACGTTAAAGGGAGTTCCAGCCGACTCACAACAGTTGTCAATGGCGTGGACAGCTTTCTGGCATACATGACCCCTTCAATAATATGAGTCGGGCCATGTATACGGGTAGCATCGACGTACACCCATTGTTGATGGAAGGTATGGTTAATTTAAACAATTTTAAATACCCTTTAGTTTATCGGATAAACATTTTATCTTGATATAAGTTTTAAATCAAATTTAAAACGAGGGATTTTATTTTGAAAAATTTTGGTCTCATGCATATTTAAATCTAATTTAAAACATGCAACATGCGGATTCAATTAATCTATATATCAACATATATAAATAAATATTGGGATGATCGATCGCGAGAGCTATGCTGTCCGTGGTTGCCAGCCACGGACCTGGGTCCAATCCTAGGGGTAATGCAATATGCAATGCAATCCTATTACAAAACTTTCCGGTTTTACAGATCTTCGGTATTCAATATCTTGATCGTCATCGTCCACCGTCTTCGGATGTCCTCCCACTAAATCTAGTAATTTACATTTAAATTTACTATGACAAATAAGGGATACATTTATCAAGGGGTGGGAACGGGCCACAAACAGGCCCACTTTAAATGATAATCAAAAATTAATAAACCGAAATCATACAAAACCTATTGCATACACCTAACACATTGGGCACGGCTCTCGATCACCCCAATCATGCAATTAATCTAATTAACATGCATAATTTAAATAATCTAATTATTTATCGTAACATCATATTCTAATTACGAAATCGTATTTTATAATAAAATCGCATTTTGCCGATAAAAACAAATTTTAATCAACAAAATCATATTTCATTATAAAATCATATTCCATAATTAAAATCACATTTTTCTAATTTTAATTGTATCAAATTGGACTTAAAACAATTCTAGGCCCGAAAATCTTAAAATTTCAAAATCGACCAAAAACGGGACCGAAATCGTGTACCGGTCCGAAAGCTTCACGGGCTGTACGGGACAGGCCCGAACCAAACCCTAGAAGAAATCAGACCAGCCGTCACGACATCGCCGGAGACTCGCCGGAGCGGCGGCTGGCCGGCGGCCGCCGCCACCATGAATTTTGCGCGGCGCAAGAGGGCATGATCCACCGCCGCATCGCGCGCGCATCGCGCGGCCAGCGCGCAACCAGCGCCCAACGTGCACAGCCGAGAGCATCATCGCGTCGGCCAGCAGCGCTTCCAGCGGCGCAACTGGGCGCGCAACCAGCGGCGAGGAAGGCGGCGGATTGCGCAACGTATGCGCGAGGTGGCGCGACCAGCGCGCGCATCCATCGGTCAGCGTCGACCGGCCACTTGCGCAACCGCTTGCGCACGGCCAGCCCATCGTCGCGCATCCAGTGCGGGATGTCTCGTGCGGAGTTGCGGCCAGTGTTCACCTCCCTTGCGCGACCGGCGCGCAAGTCGCGCGCGCTCATGCGCGCGAGAGGAAGGTGCCGCCGCGCGCGGCGGCGGCCCGGTGGCCGGATCCAAATTTTGACTTTTCGATTCTGAAATTTAAAACATTAGATACAATTATGGCATTGAGTATTGATCAGATCCGAAAAACACTGGCTCTGATACCACTGTTGGGATCCGGATCACGCCCCCCGGCTAGGCAGCGGAAGAACAGAAAATAGATGCCGGGAGACGATCAATACAAAATCAAATACACAATCTGTGACATTCATAGGGTGTTTAATAGGAATACCTTGTTGGCACTTGTGCCTGGCTCCAACCGGAATTACAATAACGCCGGCTCTTCACGGTAGATTGCGGTAGATAATGCCAATCAGGTCCACGACCGGAGGCGGGATTCCTTCGTCAGCCTGCACTAGAAGGCCTGACGAGATCTGCGCGGATGGATTCTCCTTTTCGAATTGGCCGGAACGAATTCCGGCGACCCGAGGCGGCGGCGGCGGCGGCGACGGCTTGTGAGAGAGGAGAAGGGGCGGCTATGATTAGGGTTAGGGTTGTTATGAATTGAGTTGTGATTGAAAATCTTAAGTCTACATTAAGTAGACTAACAATGGACTTGGACCGGCCCATTGGGCCCGGGTCCAAATGACGATATCCATTGCTGCGACTTCATCGTAACTCCGATCGCCGATCAGATCGGATGGATCGACTCAGTTTCCAAAACTGAATGTTATGATGTGAAAAATAATTTTTCAGATCATCTAACCCTAAATTGCAAAATGACCGTTTTGCCCCTCAACATCGCAAAAATCACGATTTGACCTCTGTTGACTTTTTAGGAAGTCGCACTCCCAAAATCCTCTTCGTATGCTCAACACATTGAGCTGAGTATCCGTGCGGGAATCTCGAATCCAGTGCTCGTGTGACCCTCAATGGTTCAGGGATACAGCTAGCCGTGGGCCTACAACCATTGTGGCTCCGGAATCACAATTCCGGACTTGCCCATCGGATCATGGTAAAGCATCTAGCAACATCGCCCCATGATCCCCTATGTATCACTGATAGTGCCTGCAAGAACCAGTTGGTCGTGGTTAGCGTACAGTACGGTCCTTTCAATCCATATATCCCGATCAGATCAACGACCATTGGTAAATCGAGAGTCGCCATAGATCCGATAGCTATGCATACATCTTGGAGATCGAATAGTGACATCGCGAGTGTTACTAGGTAAACACATTTACCTAAAACACTTCTAGTACTCTGGCCAGAGATTTATACACTATTATCCCCTCATATAGCATAGGACATCCACGCATGTCTGCGAGCGGTGAATCCTCGACAACGATGCATCGACTCCTACATGCATCGGGGTCTCGCCCAATCTCGACGCCTTATGACCCCAAGTGAGTCGGCAAACGGGTCAAAGTGAGACGCCTATCATGTAGAGTCTCAATGACGTTTCGAGTCGTGAGGACTAATCAGTACAACCAAGACCTCGGACTTATCCACTCGACAAATGGTAACCACTTGGAAAGTCCGAACGAGGGTAGTTCGATAGATCACCAGGTCACTATGAATACACAGTGACTATTAGATGTATTTCATGATATCCGTCATACCCACTATCACATCTAACATACACTTGAGTGCATTCTAGGTTTTTACTCAACGCAATTGTAAATCATCATACACACAATGAAAGTAAAGAATGCCATATGGATAAACGCGAATATCATATATAAAGATTGTTATATACAAGAGTCTATAAACCCACACGCCACAAGTTGGCTAGTTGGGCATCTACTCTAACAGTATCGACCAGCAGGTACCATCTCTTTCTTTCGTTAAAAGCCAGCAGAAGCAATCAAATGCTGCATACGAAACTACAATCTCGAAACGACACCGCTCCACTAAACAAAACGACGCCACAGCGTCATACCACCAGGCAGCAGATCTCTTCAAAACAACCAACAACTGGTTCCAGCAGCAACATCCAAAGCGCAGCGTTTTAACTTAATCAAACGACGTCGCCGCGCCTACACAAACAAATCCAGTCGATGCACTTACAAAAACAGCAGGTGCATAAGGAAAACTCTAGCAGCTGGTTACCACGTGCGTAATAGACGCTTCACAAATCGACGACGCATGCAAACACCAGCAGTTGCATGTGAGAAACTCCTGCTGCTGGTTTCTCACTATGACTCAAGGCACACGCAAGCGTTACAATCAGCAGCTGGTCACTCCTATCTAACACAACTGCTGAATCCCCTAGTCAACACTCAAAAACGGTTACCAACACGTGTCGCTTCCTCAATCATTCTCGCGCCAAAAGCAATATCGGCCAGCAGCAACCCTTCGAAACGAACTAAAACCAGCTGATGCAACGCATCACGAACTCAATTAATCACAAATCTAATTTCACAATCTTCACAGGGATACTATCAAGACTCATCGGTCAGCAACAACAATCCACACCCAAAACTCAACAGTGAATCAATAAAGTAGTGGCCACATCGCATGTGAAATCATGGGTGCTACCCATGCCCTTCACATGCAACACCAGAAGCTTGCAATCAAATCTCTCAACCCACCGGTGTCATTCATGCTTGCAGAGGAGTGGTAACTATCCAAGTGAAACTCAGGGCAACCGAAAAACCTCACGACAGGGAGTCGAGTGTATGAAATATAATCGACACCTCAATCATTTTTTTCAAAATCATAGATTCAGCATACTAGTACTATACAACGATTGGTTCTCAAAGAAACCAGGCTCAATATGATATGCGTATATGCAAGGCAATTCCAGCTCATAATAAACGCATATAAATAACACATAGGAAAATCAAACAGAGAAACAACAATTAACTGCATAGCTACCACATATACAAGAAAGATCACGTAGCTAAGCAAAAGCAGCTAGCACTCCCCACAATCAGCTCACATCACGCAGGAAATATAACATGATTATATCAAAGCTGGTAGTATGACGTCATCGTAGCTCAAACCTTAACATAGCTACCACCTCAGCAGAACACACGAGAACAACCTGCTCAGATCTGCTGCACTACTAGCTCACCTAGAAACTCAATAGAAGCTTCTTAAAAGCTCAAATCTATCAATACATCTAACAAATCAGCTCATATCTAAGCTCGTTCAGCCTACTGCCTACGGCTGAGAAGCCCATACCAGTCAAGAATACACAACGTCGGACCAACAACTCGAATCGAAGCTTAGAACAAGAAGAAATCACTTACCCTAAGCTGCTAAATGAACGAGAGATTTACCGGACTGGTAAATCGCGAAATATTCGAACGCTCTAATCTCGTCGCAGCTCCTCGAACAGCTAATCCAAGTCTCCAAAATGGCACCAATCGAATGATCTAGAGAATACGAGCTCAACGCCACCAACCTAGCTCCAAACGACGGCGTAAATCGACGACAATCAAAGGAAATTGAGTACGATGAATAGTGAGGGTTTCGGGAACAGTATATGTCGAAGGCTCTTTGGGAGAAGATCAGAAATATCGAGTCTAAAATTGGCCAAGTGTTGGGAAAAATAATGGTATACACGGTCAAAGTGAAAGCCAAATACTACGTTCCGTGATCTGCTACAGTACCACCGACCAACCCAGATCTGAGCACTTCACCAGATTTGACTCCTCTACGCTATACCAGATCTGACTACCACCAAACAACGTCGCGCAGGAGTCCCGCTCAGGATAAAACATGTCACTTCTCAACCCAGATCTCAAAACAGATCTCGCAGACCAGCTCCCGCCAAAGCTGACCCTTACTTGAACTCACCCGATTTGGACCACAAACCGCTTGCACATCCGAATATGATCACAAGCATTGACCATTTTTCACTTCCCAAACCAGATTTGATCAGTTCGCGCACACTTACCAAATAGGAGCATCCAGCTCTGCACGCCATGCACGCAGGTTATCTACCACCAACTCAGATCTCATAGCAACACTCTGTTTCCCCAAATCTGGTATGCACAGCTTACCAGCAACCAGCGTCAAATCTGATATTTGCGAAACGACGATGCATCGATTTCACTCAAACAGCGTCTACACTTGTAACCCAAAACGACGTCGCAATGCTTCCAGATCTGGACAACCAGCTCACTCAAATCTGGAATCCACGAACCGATCTACACCAAACACAAACCGATCCGGTCCACGCAGCGCTACCTGCTCACTCGCGCCGGCCATTTCTTTCCATCTTGGGGCTCAAAAACTTAAATCTGCCCATATCCAAAGCTGATTTCAACGAACAGCTTTGACCAGTTCTCCTAGACTGGATACCCGATAGTTCACCAAGCACTCTTCTCTGATGAAATCCTCATTCCAATCTAATAAAGTCATTAATCACTATATA
This sequence comes from Dorcoceras hygrometricum, assembly GCA_001598015.1. NCBI lineage: Eukaryota > Viridiplantae > Streptophyta > Magnoliopsida > Lamiales > Gesneriaceae > Dorcoceras > Dorcoceras hygrometricum. The sequence goes on along the minus strand of KV010189.1, from coordinate 625,786 downwards.
ACCAATTCTAGCTATTTCCTAAAATCTGCTCGTAACATAACACTAATTAAATCGGTTAATTACAGTCCTCACATCCTACCCACCTTAAGAGATTTCGTCCCCGAAATCAAATGAAAACTACTAATCAGAACTAAGGGAAACCAAAGAATCACCAGGACTGAAATCTAATAATCCAACATTCCTAATATATTCAAACAATCACTAACTAAAAGCACCAAAGCAACCAACACATATCATCAAGCTAGAAGATTCCCTTGGTTACAACTGCATATGCTCAAATAGATGAGGCCACTCCTGTCTCATCTTTTCTTCAACTTCTCAGGTAGCTTCCTCTATTTTGTTCTTGCTCCACTGAACCATCACCAACGGAATAGTCTTATTTCTCAATCATTTTTCCTTACTGTCCAGAATCTGCACTGGATATTCAACATAACTCAGGGATTGATCTAGCTCAATTTCATTGGTCCCCAGCACATGGGAAGGATCTGGCTCATATTTCCTCAACATGGACACATGAAATACATCATGCATCACTGCTAACTCAGCAGGCAGTTGTAATCGATACGCCAAGGATCCAATCCTCTCAAAAATCTCGAATGGACCAACGAATCTAGGAGCTAATTTACCCTTAATCCTGAATCTCATCACGCTCTTGAAAGGAGAAACTTTCAGAAATACTCGATCACAAACCTGAAATTCCAAAGGCATACGCCTCCTGTTATCATATCTATCTTGACGAGCTTGTGCAGCCTTAATTCTGCTTCGAATCAGCACAACCTTATCCTTCATATGCTGCACAAATTCAGGAGTAGACAGTTGTCTCTCACCAACTTCTTCCCAACAAATCGGTGATCTACACCTCCGACCATATAGAGCCTCGAATGGTTCCATCTCGATAGTCACTTGGTAGCTATTATTGTACGAAAATTCTACCAGGGACAAAGAATCCTGCCAGCTACCACTGAAATCCATCACTATAGCTCCCAACATATCCTCCAAAATATGAATAGTTCTCCCGGATTGGCCATATATATATGGGTGATAAGCAGTACTCATAGCCAATATCGAACCCATCGCTGCTTGCAAGCCCTTCCTAAATCAGGAAGTGAATCTTGGATCTCTATCAGAAACTATCGATACCGTCACTCCATGCAATCTAACCACATGGTCAATGTACAGTCTCTCCATCTTCTTCATGGAACATCTCACATCATAGGGAATGAAATGGGCTGACTTTGAAAGCCTGTCAATAACAACCCAAATTGCATCGCATCCTCAATTCGAACGAGGTAAATGAGTCACAAAATCCGTAGCCACGTGCTCTCAATTCCATTGAGGCACTTCTAAACTATATGAAATCCACCAGGTCTCATTATCTCGGCCTTGACCTGTTGGATTTCAAACATCGAGCTAAAAATCTAGAGAGGTCATTCCTCATGCCTTCCAATCAGTAGTGCGACTTCAAGGCATGGTACATTTTCTTCTCGCCCAGATGCACACTATAACGACTGCAATGGGCCTCGTTCAAGATATTTCTCTCAAATCAATCAGGTTGGAAAAACTAATCTACCTCAAATCTCAGACTTCCATCAAAAGAAACAGTAAAATCTCTCGACTGACCATTCTGGGCTTTTATCTTCAACTCATGAATGTACGGGTCAGTCCTCTGCGCTGCTCTAATGTCTGCGACAACTTGTGGTTCGACCTGAAAATAAGAAACCACAAAGTACTGATCATCTGGCTGAAAACGCCATCCAAAAGTCCCCAAATGCTCATGGACTTTTGATATACTCAACGACGTCAACATTGCAAGCTGGGCTTTCCTACTCAAAGCATCTGCCACTAAATTCATTAGCTCAGGCTGATACTGAATCTCACAGTCAAAATCCTTGAGCAACTCCATCTAACGACGTTGTCTCATATTCATATCTGACCGAGTGAAGATATACTTCAAACTCTTGTGGTCTGTGTACACCACAAACTGCTCATCATACATGTGAGGATTGAGAATTTGGATTAGTGATTAATTGATTTGATTTGGGATTAATCGCGATCATTTGAGGATTTTGCGAAAGAAATGAAGTTCCTACTGAATTTTTGAGCGTAGCGTTGATTTTGGAGAAAGCTGGCAGCAGCAAGTTACTGTAGCTCGTGCTGGTGAATTTTTGTAACAACAGCGATGTCGTCAGCGTGACGTATGAAGGTCTGCTGGTTTTAGTTCGAGTTGAAGTTGTTGCTGGTAGATTTTGCGTTTAGCGCGAGATTGAACGAGGAAGTGACGCGTGTTAGTCAACATTTTGGAGTGTTGACTATTGATTCAGCAGATGGCTATTGGAATCAGCAGATATGATGACGTAGGCGTGGCGTAATACTTGCTGCTGGTAGTATTTGCGTTTGGTTGGTTGCTGCTGATCAGCAGGCGCGCTTGTGCGAGAGCGTTGAAGCGGCGTCGTTTGAATAAGTGGAAACGCTGCGTTTTGAGCTTTGCATTTAAGAGATCAGCTGCTGGTAGCAAGGCTTGCGTAGCTAAAGTGACGTCGTTTGGATTAGTAGATGCGTCGTCGTTTTGTGTTATTTCTCGCAACCAGCAGATAGATGAGCTCCTTACCGGTTGGCGCCCGCAGAGTTGAAAGAGTTGAAGGAACAGTTGAGTGATCTCTTGGAGAAAGGCTTCATCAGACCAAGCATGTCGCCTTGGGGAGCTCCGATTCTGTTTGTGAAGAAGAAGGATGGCACTATGAGGATGTGCGTGGACTTCAGACAGTTGAATAAGGCCACGGTGAAGAACAAGTATCCTCTGCCGAGGATTGATGACTTGTTCGATCAGCTGCAGGGATCGGTTGTGTACTCAAAGATTGAGACGCTGATGTGGCAAAGACAGCCTTCCGGACGAGATATGGGCATTTTGAGTTTCTTGTCATGCCTTTTGGATTGACGAATGCCCCTGCTGTCTTTATGGATTTGATGAATCGCGTCTTCAGCGAGTATATCGATCGGTTCATTATCGTCTTCATAGATGACATCTTGGTGTACTCGAGGAGCAAGAGAGAGCACAAGGAGCATTTGAGACTTGTATTGCAGAGATTGAGAGACTCGCAGCTCTATGCCAAATTCAGCAAGTGCGAGTTTTGGCTCGACAGGATTATCTTTTTGGGTCACGTGATTTCAGCACAAGGGATTTCTGTAGATCCAAGCAAGGTCGAAGCAGTGCTTAACTGGGAGAGACCTCGAAATGTTTCAGAGATCCGCAGTTTCTTGGGATTGGCCGGCTACTATAGACGTTTCATTGAGAAGTTTTCTTTGATAGCCAGGCCGATGACGTAGTTGACTCAGAAAGATAACAGATTTGTATGGACTGATGAGTGCGAGTACAGTTTTCAGACGCTGAAGGAGAAGTTGACTACTGCTCCTGTTTTGGCCCTACCGTCTGGCTCCGGTGGATTTGTTGTGTGCTCCGATGCTTCTCTGAGTGGATTAGGGTGTGTTTTGATGCAGAACGGGTATGTGATTGCGTATGCGTCTCGACAGCTGAAGCCTCACGAGACGAGGTACCCGGTTCATGATTTGGAGTTGGCGGCGATAGTGTTTGCCTTGAAGATTTGGCGGCATTATCTCTATGGTGAAGAGTTTGTGGTGTACACCGACCACAAGATCCTGAAATATATCTTCACGCAGTCGGATTTGAATATGAGGCAGCGACGCTGGATGGAATTGCTTAAGGATTTTGATTGTGAGATTCAGTACCAGCCTGGGCGAGTGAACTTGGTAGCAGACGCTCTAAGTCGAAAGACCCAGCCTGAGATGTTAGCGTCCTTGAGTATTTCTAAAGTCCATGAGGAGTTGAGTACTTCTGGTTGGCGATTCCAGCCGGGTGATCAGTATTTCTTCGTTTCGTCTCTTCAGGTAGAACCGCAGATTGTGATGGATATCAGGGAGGCGCAGAGGACCGACCCCTATATCCATGAATTGAGGATTAAGGCGCAGTCGGGTCAGTCTGATGATTTCTCTGTTGCTTCAGATGGATGTTTGAGATTCAGAGGGAGATTAGTAGTTCCGAACCTGATTGATCTGAAGGAGACCCTCATGAATGAAGCACATTGTAGTCGGTACAACGTGCATCCGGGCGAGCGAAAGATGTACCATGCCTTGAAGTCTCACTACTGGTGGACAGGTATGAAGAGCGACATTTCTGCTTTTGTCGCTAGATGTCTGAATTGCCAGCAGGTCAAGGCTGAGAGGATGAGACCTGGTGGTCTTCTGCAGAGTTTGGAGGTGCCCCAATGGAATTGGGAGCACATCGCCATGGATTTCGTGACTCATCTACCTCGATCGAGTAGGGGATGCGATGTGATTTGGGTTGTGATTGATAGAATTTCGAAGTCAGCCCATTTCATTCCCTATGATGTGAGGTGCTCGATGAAAAAGATGGCGAAGTTGTACATCGACCATGTGGTTAGATTGCATGGAGTTCCTGTTTCGATAGTATCTGACAGAGATCCGAGGTTCACTTCTCGCTTTTGGAAGAGTCTGCAAGCAGCAATGGGTTCGAGATTGGCGATGAGCACAGCCTATCACCCACAGACAGACGGACAGTCTGAGCGGACTATCCAGACTTTAGAGGATATGTTGCGAGCAGTAGTGATGGATTTCTGCGGTGGCTGGCAGGATTCGCTTTCCTTGGTGGAGTTTTCGTATAACAACAGCTACCAAGTCACTATTGGAATGGCTCCGTTCGAAGCTTTGTATGGTCGAAAGTGCAGATCCCCGATTTGTTGGGAAGAAGTTGGTGAGAGACAGCTTTCTACACCGGAGTTTGTTCAGCATATGAAAGATCAAATTGATTTGATCCGGAGTAGAATGAAGGCTGCTCAAGATCGTTTCTCGAGTTATGCAAACCGTAGATGTCCACCTCTAGAGTTTGAGGTAGGCGATCGTGTGTTTCTCAAGATTTCTCCTTTCAAGAGCGTGATGAGATTTCGATTTAAAGGCAAATTGGCTCCCAGATTCGTTGGTCCCTTTGAGGTTATCGAGCGGATTGGACAATTGGCTTATAGATTGAGGCTGCCCGAGGAGTTAGCCGCGATGCATGACGTGTTTCATGTGTCCATGTTGAGAAAATATGAGCCGGATCCGTCCCATGTTTTGAGAACTGACGAAGTTGAGCTGGATTCTGCCTTGAATTATGTTGAATATCCGGTGCAGATCTTGGATAGGAAGGAGAAACAGCTGAGAAACAAGATAATTCCATTGGTGATGGTCCAATGGAGTAAGCATGGCCGAGAAGAAGCAACCTGGGAAGTTGAAGAGAAAATGAGGCAGGAATGGCCTCACCTGTTTGAGTGCTGAGCTTGCGAAATTTCCAGGTAAATCTTCAATTTTGCTTCGAATTTTGGTGCTGATTTGCATGCTTGATGTGTTCTTCCCTGTGTCTGCCTTTGATTTCGAGGACGAAATCTCTTAAGTTGGGGAGAATGTGAGGATTGAGAATTTGGATTAGTGATTAATTGATTTATTTGGCAGGCCCATTTTATTTCGAAAAATTTTTAAGCCCTGATTTTAAGCTTCCGTGATTATGCGCTTATTATGTGTTAATTGTTAGTAATTAGCACGGGGCCTGACATTATGACCCCAAGTGAGTCGGCAAACGGGTCAAAGTGAGACGCCTATCATGTAGAGTCTCAATGACGTTTCGAGTCGTGAGGACTAATCAGTACAAGCAAGACCTCGGCGCGCTTGTGCGAGAGCTTTTGAAGCGGCGTCGTTTTGAATAAGTGGAAACGCTGCGTTTTGAGCTTTGCATTTAAGAGATCATCTGCTGGTAGCAAGGCTTGCGTAGCTAAAGTGACGTCGTTTGGATTAGTAGATGCGTCGTCGTTTTGTGTTATTTCTCGCAACCAGCATATAGATTGTATTAGAGAGAGAGAGCTGTCAGCAGCTCTTAGTTGCTTTGGCTTGCGAGAGCTGTTGTCTGCTGATGGTTGCTACGGCATCGTTTAGATAAGTTGGAACGGTGTCGTTTTGTAGCGTTTTCATAAAATTATTGTTTAGTCGTTGCTGCTGATTTTACGAAAAGAAAAGAGAAGATTGCTGCTGATAGACTCCTGCTGTTTTCTTCGATAGATCTTGGTGTATCAGCAGGCGAGAATTGAAGAGGTATTTATAGAAGTGTTGATCAACACTTAGAAATATTTTTGAACCAGCCATATCTTATCTCTTCTTCTCCAACCCTCGTCGAACTACTGTTCACCGAGACAATTCTTCCCTAGATTTCCATCGCATCCAGCCTTCGTTTTTGGAGATCTTTGTGGCGCTGAGTTCCCCCTGCTTAGCTCTTTCGTTTGCTACCCATTTGAGAGGTTGTATTTTCGATTACGTGAATCAGTATGTTGAATGATTGAGTTACATTCTGTTTTACGTATTGTGCATTGATGCATTGAGCATTGATAATGATTGGCATCATGCATACATCTTGAGCCTGAATTGACAGATTTGATTTGATAACCTGATTGGGTGCCACGTTGCGACTGGCCGACTGTTAAGTCGTGCCCGAAAAGTCCAACGCTATCGTCGGAGTGGTGACTACCGGATCCGAGTGTCTACCACCGAGCTGTGATGGGCTGACGGGCCCCGATGATCACGGACCGATGATTTCCCGGTTGATAGACCGTGGTATAGAGGCTGATTTGAGTTGCCAGTTGATAGACTGGTCTAGCTATCCTATTTCTTGATAGCCCTCATGCATTCATAGCATTGATTTGTAGCATGTTGCATGTTTATCTGCTTTGATAGCTATTCGTACTGAGGCTTACCTCGTGCATGTTTTTCCTGCTTTGTCTTGTTTGGGTCTGCGTGCCCATTTGCAGGAGCTTTAGGTAACCAAGCTGGGCAGAGTGGAAGTTCAGCTGGTCGATCCCCTCATCCCTGAGTCCCAGTTATTTATGATATGTATTGAACCGGGGGATGCCCCGGGTTTTATTGTATTTGGGGATCTATGTTTTTGATTTGAATTATGTGGTACCTTGCTGTATGAGTTTGAGTTAATTCATATTTTGAGTAATGAATATTTTGAATGTATGATTTGAAGTTCAGGCCCATTTTATTTCGAAAAATTTTTAAGCCCAAATTTTAAGCTTCCGTGATTATGCGCTTATTTAGGTGTTAATTGTTAGTAATTAGCACAGGGCCTGACAATACAAGTAATGACGCCAAATCTTCAAGGCAAAAATAATAGCAGCCATCTCCAAATCGTGAACTGGGTATCTCGTCTCATGGGGTTTCAACTGTCGAGACGCATAAGCTATTACTCACCCGTTCTTAAACAATATACAGCCCAAACACTCAGATAAGCAGAGGAAAAAACCACGAAACCTCCAGAACCCGAAGGTAAAGCCAACACAGGAGCAGTAGTCAAATTCCCCTTAAGAAACTGGAAACTCGACTGACACTCGTCTGTCCACAGAAATCTTCTATACTTCTGGGTCAATTGCGTCATCCAAATCTTCAAGGCAAAAATAATAGCAGCCATCTCCAAATCGTGAACTGGGTATCTCGTCTCATGGGGTTTCAACTGTCGAGACGCATAAGCTATTACTCACCCGTTCTTAAACAATATACAGCCCAAACACTCAGATAAGCAGAGGAAAAAACCACGAAACCTCCAGAACCCGAAGGTAAAGCCAACACAGGAGCAGTAGTCAAATTCCCCTTAAGAAACTGGAAACTCGACTGACACTCGTCTGTCCACAGAAATCTTCTATACTTCTGGGTCAATTGCGTCATCGGCTTGGCCATTGAAGAAAAACCCCCCAATGAAATGTCTGTAATAGCCAGCCAAAACCAAGAAACTACGGATCTCAGAAACATTCCTAGGTCGTTCCTAGTTAAGAACTGCTTCGACCTTACTCGGATCCACCAAAATACCTTCTGCAGATATGACATGACCCAAAAATATTACCTTATCCAACCAAAACTCACACATACGGAACTTCATATAGAGCTGTGAGTCTCTCAGTTCATGCAACACCATCCCCAAGTTCTCCTTATGCTCTCTATAGCTCCTCGAATACACCAGGATGTCTTCTATGAAGACAATCACAAAAAGATCAATATACTCACTGAAGACGCGGTTCATCAAATACATGAAGACATCAGGCGCATTCGTCAATCCAAACGGCATCACAAGAAACTCATAATGCCCGTATCTAGTCCGGAACACCGTCTTCGCCACCTCAGCGGCTCTAATCCGCAACTGATGATAACCAGATCACAGATCAATCTTGGAGTACAATGCCGATCCATGCAGTTGATCGAACAGATCATAAATTCTCGGCAACGGATACTTGTTCTTAATCGTTGCTTTATTCAGCTGCCAAAAGTCAACACAAATCCTCATAGATCCATACTTCTTCTTTACAAATAGAATTGGAGCTCCCCAAGGTGACATACTCGGGATAATGAAACCTTTCTCTAGAAGATCACGCAACTGGTCCTTAAGTTACTTCAACTCAGTTGGCGCCAACCGATATGGAGCTCTCAAAATCGTGGCTATTCCCAGCACCAACTCTATGCTGAAGTCAATCTATCGTCTCGGAGGGAATCCAGGAATCTCATCCTGAAAAATGTCTGGGAACTCTCGGACAATCGTGATATCACTCAACTCTATCCGTGATTCTTGGGAAACCTCCAGGGCATAGATCATAAACCCTGAATTCTCTAGCGACAACAGACTAAAAATCTTCATGGCGGACACTAGTGGAATCTTCGATCGCGAGCCAGTACCGTAGAAATCCCACTTTTCCCCAAATTGAGGTCTAAACCTCACTACACCATGGAAACAATCTAGAGTCGCTCTATAACTAGACAGCACGTCCATACCCAAGATAGAGTCAAAATATCTAATCTCTAAGGAAATCAGATTCGTCACCAACACATTCTCATCAAATATAATAACGCAATCCAAAACTACTTCACGGGACATCAACCACACGCCAGCAGGAGTATAAACAGATACAACATCACACAGTGCGGTAGCACTCAACCCGCACTCATGTACAAATAAATCAGAAATAAAAGAGTGTGATGCTCATGTATCAAACAAAACTCGTGCATGAAAATCAAAGATAGCACAAGTACCTGCAATAACTCCTCCAGACATATCATCAGCTTGCTCTATCATCAAGGCGTTCAGCTGAGCTTGCTATTGTCCCAAAAATTGAGGGATAGAAGATCCTCCGAACCTAGACAGTTCCCGTGGTTGGAATACTGATCGTTGGGACTGGGCAAAAGGTTGCGCTCTCTGCGAAGAGCCACCGGCCGAATCGTTGGGACTGGGCAAAAGGTTGCGCTCTCTACGTAGAGCCACCGACCGAACCTTGCTGTGACAAATTAGAGGGTTGTCCCCTCACCGACGGACAAGCTCTAGCCAGGTGCCCGGTTAGCCCACACTTGTAACAGTTACCCTGAAATCCGCGGCACTGAGAAGTCATATGCCTACCTCCACCCTGACCACACGATACTCCTCCAGAACCACTACCCCCTAGAACTAACAGAACCAGAAGAACTCAAATTCAACCGTCTCTTGAACTACTTACCTCAAGGCTTGAACCTCTGGCTATTTGACAGTTGTGACGTCTGAGGAGGTTGAAATGGATGCGTCCCTTCTGGTAGGGGATGTAAATTGCACCCAGCTATCGGCTGAACTTGAGTCTGTGCTTCCAAAAGACTCTCCTCAATGTCCACCGTCCTATCCGCTTCCTCAGCATAAGCCGTAGGAGAACCAGCTAATACCATACGGAACAATCGGGCCTCAACCCTCTCAGAAACTTGTTCCACTTTGTCCTCTCCTGGTTAGCAACATGGGGAACATACGTCAGAAGCGAAGAAAACTTCCTAGCGTACTCGGCCACCCTCATGTTCCCTTGCTTCAGATTATCGAACTCATTTCACGATTATTGTAATAGGACTCAGGGGTATACTCCTGTCGAAAAGCTGCACAAAAGCTCTCCCAAGAAACCAAAGCACCACTCTCTCTCATGTCTCGGGAACTACCTTTCCACTAGCGTTGAGCATGATCCCTCAACTGCAAAATAGCCAACTTCAGTCTCCTCTTCTGGGAATACTCCACCGTGTCAAAAATTCCTCCATATGCTCCAACCAGCCTTCATCCATCAGACCACCCTCGGCTCCAGCAAACTTAGGGGGATTCGTCCTCTGAAATCTAGCCAACACTAGTTCCATCTCGCCAATCTGACTAGTCACATCTTCCACCTCAACCTCTGTATGTCTAGCTCGACGACGAAGACACACTCTGCTGCTCCACATACTCATCGCTCTCCGGGGCTCTAGACTCCCCAACTACCTGCCTAGCGATTCTGCTTCTACGTCTCCTCGACGGCATCTACCAAAACTCAAAGGTAAGAACCAAAAGCAGATATTACACAGAGGCAAGCAGCACAATCACAGAGTCAATCACAAACAAATGTTACAGTAGATGCCCAACTAGCAAACTTGTGGCATGTGGGTTTATAGACTCTTATATATGACAATCTTTATATATGATATTCGCATTTATCCATATGGCATTCTTTACTTTCATTGTGTGTATGATGATTTACAATTGCGTTGAGTAAAGACCTAGAATACACTAAAGTGTATGTTAGATGTGATAGTGGGTATGACGGCTATCATGAAACACATCTAATAGTCACTGTGTGTTCTAACCATTGAGGGTAACACAAGTAATGGATTTGAGATTCCCGCATGGATACTAAGCTCAATGTGTTGAGCATGCGAAGAGGATTTTGGGAGTGCGACTTCCTAAAAATTCAACAGAGGTCAAATCATGATTTGCCGATGTTGAGGGGCAAGACGGTCATTTTGCACTGGGGTTCTGAAAAATGGTTTTTCAGATCATATCGTTCAGTTTCGGAAACTGAGTCGATCCGTCCGATCTGATCGGATCCGATGAAGTCTCGGTGATGGGGATGAACGTAATGTTCACCCGTTGGACCCGGGCCCGTTGGGTCGGATCCAAACACATCTTTAATTATATTTAATTAGAATTAACCCTAGAATTCACAACACACCAAGCAAAAAAAAAACCCTAAACCTAGTGCATTGAGCGCCGCCCCTCCTCTCCTCATAAACCCGCCGCCGCCGCCGCCCAAGCGCGCCGCCGCCGCCACCTCTTCTTCGCCGAAAAATTGTTTCCGGCCAATTCGACGAGGAGAATCCGTCTGCGCAGATCTCGTCACGCCTTCTAGTGCAGGGTGACGAAGGAGTCTCGTATCCGGTCGTGGACCGGATTGGCGTTATCTACCGCAGTCTACCGTGAAGTGCCGCTTTCTTTACGAAATCGGTCTGAGCCAGGCACAAGTGCCAGCAAGGTAGTGTTTTGAACACCCTATGAATGACATTAATTGTTAATTGTTTTATCGTATTGATCGTCTCCCGGCATCTATTTTCTGTTCGTCCGCTGCCTAGCCGGGGGGCGCGATCCGGATCCAACAGTGGTATCAGAGCCATGGTTTTCGGATCTGATCAATACTATATGCCATATTGTGTCTAATCCTTAATTTTTCAGATCGAAAAACCGGAATCGTGGAGTTGAAATCGCCGGCCGCCGCCATGTGCGGCGGTGCACCCTTTTCTCGCGCACACGGATGCGCGCGACCTGCGCGCTGGCCGCGCAAGGGAGACCGACACGATGCGCGATGGTTGGCCGATCGTTGCGCACCACTTTGCGCGATCTGGCCGGCCACTGCTGCAACGCTGGGCGTCTCCTCCGCGCGCTGGTTCTGCGATGTCACGCCACTCGTGGAACTGCTGCACGGCGCACGAAGAGGGCGATGTTGGGCGACGCTTGGCGCCGCTGCTGCGAGTCCTGGCAGGGAGCTGTCGAGCGACGTTACGCCGTTGAGGCACGCTGTTGCGCGCGGCGTCGCGCGCTGCCGCCGCGATTTTTCGTGGTGGTGGCGCCGCCGGACGGCCGCCACTCCGGCGAGTCTCCGGTGATGTCGTGACGGCTGGTCTGATTTCTTCTAGGGTTTGGTTCGGGCCTGTCCCGGGCAGCTCGTGAAGTTTTCGGGCCGGTATGCGACATTGGACCCGTTTTGATCGATTTTGAAATTTTAAGATTTTTGGGCCTAGAATTGTTTTAAGCCCAATTTGATACAATTAAAATTAGTAAAATGTGATTTTAATTATGAAATATGATTTTATAATGAAATATGATTTTGTTGATTAAAATTTGTTTTTATCGGCAAAATACGATTTTATTATAAAATACGATTTCGTAATTAGAATATGATTTTACGATAAATAATTAGATTATTTAAATTATGCATGTTAATTAGATTAATTGCATGATTGGGGTGATCGAGAGACGTGCCTAATGTGTTAGGTGTATGTAATAGGTTTTGTATGATTTCGGTTTATTAATATTTGATTATCACTTAAAGTGGGTCTGTTTGTGGCCCGTTCCCACCCCTTGATAAATGTATCCCTTATTTGTCATAGTAAATTTAAATGTAAAATTACTAGATTTAGTGGGAGGACATCCGAAGACGGTGGACGATGACGATCAAGATATTGAATACCGAAGATCTGTAAAACCGGAAAGTTTTGTAATAGGATTGCATTGCATATAGCATTACCCCTAGGATTGGACCCAGGTCCGTGGCTGGCAACCACGGACCGCATAGCTCTCGCGATCGATCATCCCAATATTTATTTATATATATTTGATATATAGTTAATTGAATCCGCATGTTGCATGTTTTAAATTAGATTTAAATATGCATGAGACCAAAATTTTTCAAAAATAAAATCCCTCGTTTTAAATTTGATTTAAAACTTATATCAAGATAAAATGTTTATTCGATAAACTAAAGGTTATTTAAAATTGTTTAAATTTCCCTACCTTCCATCAACAATGGGTTTACGTCGATGCTACCCGTATACATGGCCCGGCTCATATTATTGAGGGGGTCATGTATGCCGGAAAGCTGTCCACGTCATTGACAACTGTTGTGAGTCGGTTGGAACTCCCTTTAACGTTGGCTCATATTATTGGGGACGTTAAGGGGACCGTCCTTCACGACTCGACATTGATGGGTCAATCTTGACACGTGATAGTAAACGGCGTCATATTATTGGGCCCTTACTGGACGTGAGGTAAATACATGGAGGTTGCACCGGTTGCAATCGGAAACTACCTTTTGGGGGTCATGGATGACTGATACGATTTCATTCCGCTCGCTGCTATACTGGATAGCAACAGATTCACCGGTCTGAACTACCAAGACTGGCTCCGCAACCTTAATCTTGTATTGGCTTCGGAGAAGATCCTCTATACGATAGAGAAGTGCCCTCCGGAGGAAACCCCTGTCGACATCAGCCCTGAGGAGCTGATTACGCTTAACCAATGGCGTGACGACGAGGTTAAAGCTCGATGCTATGTGATGGCATCGATTTCCAATGAAATGCAACGGCGCTTTGAGAAGACAAAGTATGCCTCTGCCATACTCTTTCATCTCAAGGAACTGTACGGGGAGAACTCTCGACATGAGAGGTTCACGGCTGTCAAGGAGCTGATGACGAGCCGCATGCGCGATGGGACTTCGGTCCACGAGCATGGGGTTCGTATGATTGGGCTCGTTGAAAAGCTGTCGGGCCTTGATATCGCGCTTCCACACGAGCTGTCGGTGGATGTACTTCTCCTCTCGCTACCCAATGCATTTGACCCCTTTGTGGTCAACTTCAACATGAACAAGCTGGAGGCCACCTTTGAAGAGGTGGTTAACATGCTTGTAGTGTTTGAGGGGACTATAAAGAAGGACAAACCCGTCCTCCTTCTGGGTTCTTCTTCCTCTGCGAAGAAAGGGCCCAGACACAAGAGCAAGAAGCGTTCTGCTCCTGCGAAGGAGGAAAAGTCTGCCAAGTAGCCAAAGGCAAAGGCTTCTAAGCAAAACAAGAGCGAGGATGTTTGCCACCACTGCCACAAGGCTGGGCATTGGAGGAGGAACTGCAAGGGGTACCTCGAGCAGTTGCGAACTTCGAGCAGTTGTGAACTGCGAAAGGTATGTTCTACATTGAAATAAATATGTCTCTTAATTCAACTTCTTGGGTACTTGATACCGGATGTGGATCTCATATCTGCAATGATTTGCAGGTGATGACAAGAAGTCGACGTCTTAGAGAGGGTGAGACCCACTTGAGGCTTGGCAATGGAGCAAGATTTGCTGCAGTAGCTATAGGAGATATTTATTTATTTCTGTCTTCAGATTTTAAGTTGTTGTTACGAGACGTTTTATTTGTTCCTGAATTGATTAAAAACATACTTCATCACCTTTACCGATGATTACTCTAGGTACGGGTACTTGTACTTGATGAAGTACAAGTCTGAATCCTTTGAAAGGTTCAAAGAATTCAAGGCTGAAGTAGAAAATCAATTAGGCAGAAGTATTAAAGCACTTCGATCCGATCGAGGTGGTGAATACTTAAGTGCTGAATTTCAAGACTATCTGAAAGTGAATGGGATTCTCTCACAGTGGACCCCTCCGGCCACACCACAGCTCAATGGTGTAGCGGAGCGTCGTAATCGGACCTTGTTGGACATGGTTCGATCTATGATGAGATTCACTGAACTTCCTACCTCGTTTTGGGGCTATGCGCTCGAAACGGCGGTAATGTTGTTGAACAATGTCCACACCAAGGCAGTGGATAAGACTCCATATGAGATATGGATGGGCAAACCACCCAAGTAATCATTCATGAGGATTTCGGGATGTCCTGCTTACGTGAAGCAGACAGTGGGAGATAAGCTGGATACGAGATCCATCTTATGCTACTTCATTGGGTATCCAAAGAATTCCATTGGATACTACTTCTACTATCCCAGCGAAACAAAAGTGTTTGTTTCTAGGAATGCCACCTTTATGGAAAGGGAATTTCTACTTGATATAAAGGGCAAAAAGTATAACTCGAAGAGGTTCGAGATCCAATCGAAGTACCAGGTGAGTCTCCCACACCTACAGAGCCAGTACCAGAAATGGTCGCACCTAGGAGATCCGAAAGGATTCCTAGAGATCCTGAGAGATATGGTTTTCTCCTTGAAGATGATCAAGGTGATCAAGTTGTCGGATCTGATCCAAGAACTTTCAAGGAGGCAATTTCCGATGCTGATTCTAACTTATGGCTTGAAGCAATGCAGTGAAAAGAAAACTGCGTTCCTCAATGGAAACATTAAGGAAGAGATCTATATGACGCAGCCTGAGGGTTTCACATCTGTTGGAAGCGAAGGTATGCAATGCAAGCTTCAGAGATCGATCTAACGGTCTCAAACAAGCATCGCGAAGTTGGAACCTGAGATTCAATGAAACAATTAAGGAATTTGGTTTCATCAAGAATCCCGAGGAGCCATGTGTCTATAAAAAGGTAGTTAAAAGCGCTGTGACGTTCCTAGTACTTTATGTTGATGACATTCTACTCATTGGGAATGATGTAGGAATGTTGCAGTCAACTAAAGTATGGTTGTCTAGCAGATTTTCGATGAAGGACATGGGTGAAGCATCCTATATTCTTGGAATACAGATCTATCGGGATAGATCTAAACGGATGCTCGGACTCACCCAAGCTACCTACATCGATACCATACTTAAGAGGTTCTCTATGGAAGAGTCCAAGAGAGGACACCTACCTATGTGCCACGGGGTCACTCTATCCAAGTCTATGTTTCCAAAGACTGATGAGGAGATAGAGAGTATTGCACGTGTACCATATGCCTCGGCAATAGGTAGTATTATGTATGGCATGATCTCGACTAGACCGGATGTCGCGTATGCTCTGAGTGTCACGAGCCGCTACCAGGCCAACCCCGGCCAATTGCATTGGAAGGCTGTGAAGGATATTCTTAAGTACTTGCGAAGGACTAAGAATATGTTCATGATCTATGGGGGTGGTGAACTGAAACTGGAAGGCTACACTGATTATAGCTTCCAGTGTGACATGGATGATTCGAAATCAACCTCTGGATTTGTATTCATGCTCAATGGTGGTGCTGTCTCTTGGAAGAGTTCCAAGCAAGACACCATCGCGGATTCAACCACTGAGGCTGAGTACATTGCAGCATCAGACGCTGCTAAGGAGGCCATTTGGATAAGGAATTTCGTCCAAGATTTGGGCGTCATTCCTAATGGAGTTGGTCCAGTCCCGGTGTACTGCGACAACACGGGTGCCGTTGCGCAAGCAAAGGAGCCTAGGTCTCACCAAAGATCCAAACACATACTGAGGAAATACCACATAATCCGGGATATTGTGGCTAGAGGTGACATAGCAGTTGAGAGAGTCGCCTCTGCGGACAACGTTGCTGATCCACTTACGAAGCCCTTGCCATGACCCTTGTTTGAAAAACATCGCGAAAAAATGGGACTGCCTCTGATGAGTAGTTGGCTTTAGGGCAAGTGGGAGATTGTTAGAGTAGATGCCCAACTAGCCAACTTGTGGCGTGTGGGTTTATAGACTCTTGTATATGACAATCTTTATATATGATATTCGCATTTATCCATATGGCATTCTTTACTTTCATTGTGTGTATGATTATTTACAATTGCGTTGAGTAAAGACCTAGAATACACTAAAGTGTATGTTAGATGTGATAGTGGGTATGACGGCTATCATGAAACATATCTAATAGTCACTGTGTGTTATGAACATGTTCCTAGTCGATTGGGCCGTCAAAATGAGGATAAGGCTGCCCGAGTTCGAGACTAGTATCTGCGATGCGAAGTACCATGTTTCATTGGTAGGGAGCAATGTGATGTTCTGAGCATGCAGATAGATAGTGACCTGGTGAACTATCGAACTACCCTCCTTCGGATTTTCCAAGTGGTTACCATTTATCGAGTGGATAAGTCCGAGGTCTTGGTTGTACTGATTAGTCCTCACGACTCTAAACGTCATTGAGGATCTACATGATAGGCGTCTCACTTTGACCCGTTTGCCGACTCACTTGGGGTCGTAAGGCGTCGGGATTGGGTGAGACCCCGATGCATGTAGGAGTCGATGCATCGTTGTCGAGGATTCACCGCTCGCAGACATGCATGGATATCCTATGCTATCTGAGGGGATAATAGTGTATAAATCTCTGGCCAGAGTACTAGAAATGTTTTAGGTAAATATGTTTACCTATTTACACTCATGATGTCACTATTCGATCTCCAAGATGTATGCATAGCTATCGGATCTATAGCGACTCTCGATTTACCAATGGTCGTTGATATGATCGGGATATATGGATTGAAAGGACCGTACTGTACGCTAACCACGACCAACTGGTTCTTGCAGGCACTATCAGTGATACCTAGGGATCATGGGGCGATGTTTCTAGACGCTTTTACCATGATCCGTTGGGCAGGTCCGGAATTGTGATTCCGGGGCCACAATGGTTGTGGGCCCACGGCTAGCTGTATCCCTGAACCATTGAGGGTTACACAAGTACTGGATTCGAGATTCCCGCACGGATACTCAGCTCAATGTGTTGAGCATGCGAAGAGGATTTTGGGAGTGCGACTTCCTAAAAAGTCAACAGAGGTCAAATCGTGATTTGCCGATGTTGAGGGGCAAAACGGTAATTTTGCACTGGGGTTCTGAAAAATGGTTTTTCAGATCATATCGTTCAGTTTCGGAAACTGAGTCGATCCGTCCGATCTGATCGGAGTTACGATGAAGTCTCGGTGATGGGGATGAACGGGGTTCTGAAAAATGGTTTTTCAGATCATATCGTTCAGTTTCGGAAACTGAGTCGATCCGTCCGATCTGATCGGAGTTACGATGAAGTCTCGGTGATGGGGATGAACGGAATGTTCACCCGTTGGACCCGGGCCCGTTGGGCCGGATCCAAACCCATATTTAATTCTATTTTATTAGAATTAACCCTAGACTTCACAACACACCAAGAAAAAAAAAACCCTAAACCTAGTGCATTGAGCGCCGCCCCTCCTCTCCTCATAAACCCGCCGCCGCCGCCGCCCAAGCGCGCCGCCGCCGCCGCCTCTTCTTCGCCGGAAAATTGTTTCCGGCCAATTCGACGAGGACAATCCGTCCGTGCAGATCTCGTCATGCCTTATAGTGCAGGGTGACGAAGGAGTCTCGTATCCGGTCATGGACCGGATTGGTGTTATCTACCGCAGTATACCGTGAAGTGCCGCTTTCTTTACGAAATCGGTCGGAGCCAGGCACAAGTGCCAGCAAGGTAGTGTTTTGAACACCCTATGAATGACATTAACTGTTAATTGTTTTATCGTATTCATCGTCTCCCGGTATCTATTTTCTGTTCTTCCACTGCCTAGACGGGGGGCGCGATCCGGATCCCAATAACAAAGACTCAAACTATGTGCCTAGACTTAAGTGTGATGGAAAAAGAATAGAGCTTATCCCAGTTTAAGCTCTGATATCATTATGTCAGGCCCTGTACACTAAAACACCGAGTAATAATCAATTAATCATAATTACACGGAAGTATAAAATTATGGGCTAAAAATTTTTCGTTTGGGCCTCAACTGGAAATCATTTCTCAAAATACGATCATAATCAAAATATGGATTTTAACTTAAAAATCCAAACACACTAGCAACGACAGCATAAAGGTAAAATACAATTACTGATCCCCGATTACAATATTCACACATGGCATCCCCTTGTACAATACATAATATATATAACTGGGACTCAAAATGGGGATCTACCAGCCGATGATCCACTCAGTCCAGCTGGATTACCTGAAGATCCTGCAAATGCAAACACAAACCAAAGCAGCCCCAAATAGGCAAAATAACATGATGTCAAACCTCATTACGAAGAGCATCTATAAAACCAGCTAACATATAAAAAAAGGTAATATCTCAAATGTGCAATGCATGATCGTGATACTATCTAGACTCATCGGTTAGCAACAACAATCCACGCCCAAAACTCAGCAGTGAATCAATAAAGTACTGGACATCGCATGTGGAATCATAGGTGCTACCCATGACCTTCACATGCAGCACCAGCAGCTTGAAATCTAATCTCTTAACCCACCGGTGTCATTCATGCTTGATGACGGGTGGGAGCTACCCAAGTGAACCTCAGGGCAACCGACAAACCTCACGGCAGGGAGTCGAGGGTACGAAAACTAATGGACACCTCAATCATTTTATTTTCAAAATCATAGGTTCAGCATACTGGTACTATACATCGGTTCTCAAAGAAACCAGGCTCCATCTGATATTCGTGTATGCAAGGCAATTCCAGCTCATAATAAACGCATATAAACAACACATAGGCAAATCAAACAGAGAACCAGAAATTAACTGTACATCTAGAGAAATTCAGCTAGCACATATACACGGCAGATCATGCAGCTAAGCTAAATCAGCGAGCATGCCCCACATCAGCTCACATCACTCAGGAAATAGTAATATGATTATATCAAAGCTGCTAGTATGAGCTCATCGTACCTCAAACCTCAACACAGCTACTACCTCAGTAGATGACACGAGAACACCGCCTCAACAACCTGTTCAGATCTGCTGCACTACTAGCTCACCAAGAACTCAATAGAAGCTGCTTAAAAGCTCAAATCTGTCAAGACATCTAACAAATCTGCTCATATCTAAGCTCGTTCAGCCTACTGCCTACGATATAGAAGCCCATACCAGTCACGCTACACAACATCGGACCAACAACTCAAATCGAAGTTAGAACAATTTGAAATAAGTTACCCAAAGCTGCTAAAGGAACGAGAGATTTACCGGACTGGTAAATCGTGAAATATTCAAACGCTCTACTCTCGCCGCACCTCCTCGAACACCTAATCCAAGTCTTCGAAATGGTACCAATCAAAAGATTTAGAGGATACGAGCTCAACGCCACCAACCTTGCTCCAAACTGCAGCGTAATCGACGACAATCAAAGGAAATCGAGTACGATGAACAGCTGGGGTTTATGGAACAGTATATGTCGAAGGCTCTTTGGGAGAAGATCAGAAATATTGAGTCTAAAATTGGCTAAGTGTTGGAAAAAATAATGGTATACACGGTCAAAGTCAAAGCCAAATACTACGTTCCGAGATCTGCTACAGTACCACGACCAACCCATATCTGAGCACTTCACCATATTTGATTCCTCTACGCTATACCAGATCTGACTACCACCAAAAGACGTCGCGCAGGAGTCCTGCTCAGGATAAAACAGGTCACTGCTCAACCTGATCAACAGATCTCAAACAGATCTCGCACACCAGCTACGGCACAAAGCTGACCCTTACTTGAACTCACCCTGTCTGGACCACAAAATGCTCGCACATCCAAATCTGATCACAAGCACTGACCATATTTCACTTCCCCAAACAGATTTGATCAGATCGCGCACACTGACCAAATAAGAGCATCCAGGTCTGAGCGCCATGCACGCAGGTTATCTACCACCAACTCAGATCTCATATCAACACGCAGTTTCACAAAATCTGGTATGCACAGCTTACTAGCAACCAGCGTCAAATCTGATATTTGCGAAACAACGTCGCATCGATTTCACTCAACCAGCGTCTACACTGGTAACCCAAAACGACATCGCAATGCCTCCAGATCTGGACAACCAGCTCACTCAAATCTGGAATCAATGAGCCGATCTACACCAAAACACGAACCGATCCGGTCCATGCAGCGCTACTTGCTCACTCGCGCGGGGCATTTCTCTCCAGCTTGGGCTCAACAACTCAAATCTTCCCATATCCAAAGATGATTTCAACGAACAGCTTTGACCATTTCTCCTAGACTGGATACCCGATATTTCACCAGGAACGCTTCTTCGATGAAATCCTCATTCCAATCTAATAAATTCATTAATAACTATATAACCAATTCTAGCTATTTCCTCAAATCTGCTCGTAACATAGCACTAATTAAATCGGCTAATTAGAGTCCTCACATCCTACCCACCTTAAGTGATTTCGTCCTCGAAATAAAATGACAAATACAAATCAGAACTGTTGGATCCGTTTCTACATATCAGAATCTAAGTTTGGATTCACACAAAATCTGCTTCTATTGTACTAACACTCTACTTGACATGCGCAGCTTGCTAAGATTGGAGTAGACTCGAAGATATCCAAACTGTAACAGTGAGGGGACGCCTGAGCTGGACTGGTCGAAGATATCTAGCTGGAACAGTAAGGTAACGCCAAATCTGGTACAACAGTTTACTTCCAGAAGTACAGGGAACACCAAGCTGGTTCACCGGCTTGAAGTAGGAGCAGCACGAAGATCAAGCGCAGAATGTTGAAGTGCAGAATAGCTCAAGCACAGATCAAGTGCAGCGTACAAAGCAGTGATTGAGTGCGGAGACGTATACAAGAGCAGTGATCAAGTGCACGCTTGATCATTGAGCACGGCTATAATCAGTTCTTTACAGGTATCTCAGTCCATGGGAAGACTGAATCAGAACTGATTGACAGTGTTCTTGCTGATGATTTGGATGAGGTGTCTGAATGGATCAAGTAGACATGCCAGTAACATTGGGGCTCGTGACTCAGACAAAAGCAGGAGAAGAAGAGAGATTTGAACGGATCAAGGCAAAGACCAACTCAGATTATTGAAGTGCAGAATTGCTCAAGTACATATTAGAGATGAGGAGCAATCAGCTTGAAGAAGATACATGCTGAGGAACCAGATCTGGATATACCAGATCAGATGAACAAAGAAATTTGAATACAAACATATTAAGACCAAATTAATTGATTCAAACTGATTTGTTTCATCCTTTCCACATCAGGTACAGACTTGTATAGTGCGCACATGCTCAAAATCTTCAAAGACTGTAGAAGCATTAAATTCAAAGGATACAAAGTACAACCATGCCAAAACCTTTTCAGAAGACTTATCAACGGTTGGAACGATGTGTCCAACGAGCAAAATCTGCACAGGGCTATTTATGTGAAGAAGATCATGAGCAGATGTGGAGAGAAAAAAGGCGCATACAATAGAAGAGCGCAATAGAAAAGAGCGAAGTGTTGTGCGAACAAAATTGTAAAATAGCATAAAGCACAACACAAGCTCTGGGAAGACATTGGTGAAACCAGCTCGGAGTAGGAGCACTTCCCAATGTGTGAGAATACATTTGAGAGTGAGCGTACACTGTATATTTCTCACACACATATTCACTCACATATGAGAGCTGAGAGCTAAATTGTTGAGTTGAATGAATCAGATCAAACTCTCCATTGCAGTCTTTGGGCAGAGACGTTAAATAAGTCTAGTAGTCATTCGCACTGAGATGTCAAAGAAGTGTGTGTATTCTTTCGCACTGAGACAGTAAAGAAGTGTCACCTTTCTCACTGAGGCAGTGAAGAAGTGAGTTAGACACATGCAGCTTGTGGTCTGGTGTGCAGTGGTGTGGCTAGAAGTTCTTGCGGTCGAGGGTCGTCGGAGTGGGTTGCAGCGAGGGTCATTGTAATCAAAGTCTTCTAGTGGATCATTCCTGTTGCGGAAGAAGGGGAGATATAGGAGATTGAGCTACGAACTTCCATAAACAAATCAGAGTATTTCTTTACTGCTTTACTGAATTCATTCATACGCACTGCATATTTGTAACTGTGATTTAAAACTGTTTCAAAGGCTTTCGAATTTAAGAGTGCAGTTTGAAATATTCCGCATGATTTAAATTCATTACTCAATCTGTATCTCGGTGCACAAGAATTCAAGAACACTGAGCTATTAAAGCTCAAGTAATAAATAACCAAATCGCATGTTCTTTCATCGAGCTGATTTCAACAACCAGCTAGAACCAGGCTCTTGACTGCGCTGGTGTAGCGCCGAGCTGGTCAAACAAAAGCGATCCGGTTTCAGCATCAAGATGGAACCAGCTTAGTCATTGCAATCTGGTTTCAGCAACTAGCTGGATCCCGACAAATCGGTGATCTACACTTCCGACCATACATAGACTCGAATGGTGCCATCCTGATAGTCACTTGGTAGCTACTATTGTACGAAAATTCTGCCAGGGACAAAGAATCTTGCCAGCTACCACTGAAATCCATCACTATAGCTCGCAGCATATCCTCCAAAATCTGAATAATTCTCTCGGATTGGCCATCTGGTTGTGGGTGATAAGAAGTACTCATAGCCAGTCTCGAACCCATCGCTGTTTGCAAGCCCTACCAAAATCGGGAAGTGAATCTTGGATCTCTATCAGACACTATCGCTACCGGAACTCCATGCAATCTAACCACATGGTCAATGTACAGTCTCGCCATCTTTTTCATGGAACATCACACATCATAGGGAATGAAATGGGCTGACCTAGAAAGTCTGTCAATAACAACCCAAATTGCATCGCATCCCCTATTTGAACAAGGTAAATGAGTCACAAAATCCATAGCCACGTGCTCCCAATTCCATTGAGGCATTTCTAAACTCTGTATCAATACACCAGGTCTCATTCTCGCGGCCTTGACCTGTTGGCAATTCAAACATCGAGCTACAAATCTAGAGATGTCATTCCTCATGACTTCCCACCGGTAGTGCGACTTCAAGGCATGGTACCTTTTCTTCTCGCCCGGATGCACACTATAGCGACTGCAATGGGCCTCGGTCAAGATAGTTTCTCTCAAATTGATCAGGTTTCGAACAACCAATCTTCCTCAAATCTCAGACATCCATCAGAAGCAACAGTAAAATCTCCCGACTGACCATTCTGGGCCTTTATCTTCAACTCATGAATGTACGGGTCAGTCCTCTGTGCTACACTAATGTCTGCGACAACCTATGGTTCGACCTAAAAAGAGGAAACCACGAAGTACTGATCATCTGGCTAAAAACTCCATCCAAAAGTCCCTAAATTCTCATGGACTATTGATATACTCAAAGACGTCAACATTGCAGGCTGGACTTTCCTACTCAAAGCATCTGCCACTAAATTGATTCGACCAGGCTGATACTGAATCTCACAGTCTAAATCCTTGAGCAACTCCATCCAACGACGTTGTCTCATATTCAGATCTGATTGAGTGAAGATATACTTCAAACTTTTGTGGTCTGTGTACACCATAAACTGCTCACCATTCAAATAATGACACCAAATCTTCATGGCAAAAACAATAGCAGCCAGCTGCAGATCGTGAATGAGGTATCTCGTCTCATGGGGTTTCAACTGACGAGATGCATAAGCTGTCACTCGCCCGTTCTGCATCAATACACAACCCAAACCACTCAGAGAAGCATCGGAACATACCACGAAAACTCCAAAACCTAAAGGTAAAGCCAACACAGGAGCAATATTCAACTTCCTCTTAAGCAATTGGAAACTCGACTCACACTCGTCTGTCCACAGAAATCTTCTATACTTATGGGTCAATTGCATCATCGGCTTGGCTATTGAAGAAAAACGCTCAATAAAACGTCTGTAATAGCCAGCCAAATCCAAGAAACTACGGATCTTCGAAACATTCCTAGGTCGTTCCTAGTTAAGAACTGCTTCGACCTTACTCGGACACACCAAATTACCTTCTGCAGATATGACATGATCCAAAAAGATTACCTTATCCAACCAAAACTCACACTTACTGAACTTCGCATAGAGCTGTGAGTCTCTCAGTTTCTGCAACACCATCCTCAAGTGCTTCTTATGCTCTTTACAGCTCCTCGAATATACCAGGATGTTGTCTATGAATACAATCTAGAGTCTCTCTATAACTAGACAACACGTCCATACCCAAGATACAGTCAAAATCTCTAATCTCTAAGAAAATCAGATTCGTCACCAACACATTCTCATCAAATCTAATAACGCAATCCAAAACCACTTCACGGGACATCCCACACGCCAGCAGGAGTAGAAATAGATACAACATCACACAGTGCGGTAGCACTCAACCCACACTCATGCACAAATAAATCAGATATAAAAGAGTGTGATGCTCATGTATCAAACAAAACTCGTGCAGGAAAATCAAAGATAGCACAAGTACCTGCAATAACTCCTCCAGGAAATCATCAGCTTGCTCTCTCATCAAGGCGTTCAGCTGAGCTTGCTGCGGTCCCAAAAATTGAGGTCTAGAAGATCCTCCGAACCTAGATGGTTCTCGTGGTTGGAATCCTCATCGTTGGGACTGTGCAAAAGGTTGCCTGTATCCCTGAACCATTGAGGGTCACACAAGTACTGGATTCGAGATTCCCGCACGAATACTCAGCTCAATGTGTTGAGCATACGAAGAGGATTTTGGGAGTGCGACTTCCTAAAAAGTCAACAGAGGTCAAATCGTGATTTGCCGATGTTGAGGGGCAAAAAGGTCATTTTGCACTGGGGTTCTGAAAAATGGTTTTTCAGATCATAGTATTCAGTTTTGGAAACTGAGTCGATCGGTCCGATCTGATCGGTGATCGGAGTTACGATGAAGTCTCGGTGATGGAGATAAACTGAATGTTCATCCGTTGGACCCGGGCCCGTTGGGCCGGTCCAAGTCCTACACTAAGATCTATTTAATAATGGATTAGACTTCATAACAAATATACTAAGCTAATCTAACCCTAAACCTAGTGCATTGAGCGCCGCCTCTCCTCTCCTCACAAACCCGCCGCCGCCGCCGCCGCCACGTGCCGCCGGAAAATCGTTTCGGACCAATCTTGACGAGGAGAATCCGTCCGCACAGATCTCGTCAGTCCTTCTAGTGCAGGCTAACAAAGGAATCCCGTCTCCGGTCGTGGACCTGATTGACGGATCTACCGCCACCTACCGTGAAGAGCCGGCGTTCTTGTAATTCCGGTTGGAGCCAGGCACAAGTGCCAGCAAGGTATTCTTTTGAAACACCCTATGAATGTCATAGAATTTGAATTGTTCATCGTATTGATCGTCTCCCGGCACATTTATTTTATGTTCTTCCGCTGCCTCGCCAGGGGGCGTGATCCGGATCCCCAACAAGCTCTCCCAAGAAATAAAAGTACCACTCTCTCTCATGACTCGGGAAGTACCTTTCCACCAGCATTGAGCATGATCCCTCAACTGCAAAACAGCCAACTTCAGTCACCTCTTCTGGGAATACTCCACCGTGTCAAACAATTCCTCCATATGCTCCAACCATACTTCAGCCATCCGACCACCCTCGGATCCAGTAAACGTAGGGTGATTCGACCTATGAAATCTAGCCAACACTAGTTCCATCTCGCCAATCTGCCTAGTCACATTTTCCACCTCAACCTCTACCTGTCTAGGTCGACGACGCGAAGACACACTCTGCTACTCAACATCCTCATCGCTCTCCGGGGCTCTAGACTCCCAACTACCTGCACAGCGATTCTACTTCTACCTCTCCTCGACGGAATCTACCAAAACTCAAATGTAAGAACAAAAAGCAGATAATACACAGAGGCAAACAGCACAATCATAGAGTCAATCACAAACAAATACTCAAACTCTGTGCCTAGACTCAAGTGTGATGGAAAAAGAATCGAGCTTATCCCAGTTTAAGCTCTAATATCAAAATGTCAGGCCCGGTGCGCTAAAACACCGATTAATTACTCGATTAATCATAATTACACGGAAGCATAAAATTATGGGCTAAAAATTTTTCGTTTGGGCTTCAACTGAAAATCATTTCTCAAAATACGATCATAATCAAAATATGGATTTTAACTTAAAAGTACAAACATCACTAGCAGCGACAGCATATAGGTAACATAAAATTACAGATCCTCGATTACAGTATACACACAGGGTATCCACTGTTACAATACATAATATATATAATCGGTACTCAAAATGGGAATCTACCAGCCGACGCTCCACTCGGTCCAGCTGGATTACCCCAAACAAGAAAAAAAACATGAGGTCAAACCTCAGTGCGAAGAGCATCTATAAAACAAGCTAACATATAAATCATGTAATATCTCAAACGTGCAATGCATGATCGAGATACTATCAAGACTCATCGGTCAGCAACAACAATACATGCCCAAACCTCAGCAGTGAATCAATAAAGTTGTGGCCTCATCGCATGTGGAATCATGGGTGCTACCCATGCCCTTCACATGCAGCACCAGCAGCTTGCAATCTAATCTCTCAAGCCACCGGTGTCATTCATGCTTGCTGAGGTGTGGGAGCTACCAAATTGAACCTCAGGTCAACCGACAAACCTCACGGAAGGGAGTTGAGGGTATAAAATCTAATCGACACCTCAATAATTTTATTTTCAAAATCATAGATTCAACATACTGGTACTATACAACGATCGGTTCTCAAAGAAACCCGACTCAATATGATATGCTTGTATGCAAGGAAATTCCAGCTAATAATAAGCGCATTTAAATAACACATAGGCAAATCAAACAGAGAACCAGTAATTAACTGCACGGCTAGACAACTTCAGCTAGCACATATACATGGTTAATCACGCAGCTAAGCAAAATCAGCTAGCATGCCCTACATCAGCTCACATCACGCAGGAAATATTAACTTGATTATATCAAAGCTGCTAGTATGAGCTCATCGTACCTCAAACCTCAACACAGTTACTACCTCAGCAGATCACACGAGAACATCGTTCCAACAACCTGCTCAGATCTGCTGCACTACTAGCTCACCAAGAAACTCAACAGAAGCTGCTTAAAAGCTCAAATCAATCAAGAGATCTAACAAATTAGCTCATATCTAAGCTCGTTCAACCTACTTCCTACGGCTGAGAAGCCCATAACAGTCACGACTACACAACGTCGGACCAAAAGCTCAAATCAAAGCTTAGAACAATTTGAAATCAATTACCCAAAGCTGCTAAAGGAACGAGAGATCTACCGGACTGGTAAATTGTGAAATATTCGAATGCTCTACTCTCGTTGCACCTCCTCGAACAGCTACTCCAAGTATCCAAAATGGTACCAATCGTAAGATCTAGAGAATACGAGCTCGGCACCACCAACCTTGCTCCAAACGACGGCGTAAATCGATGACAATCAAAGGAAATCGTGTACGATGAACAGTGAGAGTTTTGGGAAAAGTATATGTCGAAGGCTCTTTGGGAGAAGATCAGAATTATCGAGTCTGAAATTGGCTAAGTGTTGGGAAAAATAATTGTATACACGGTCAAAGTAAAAGCCAAATACTATGTTCCGAGATCTGCTACAGTACCACCGACCAACCCAGATCTGAGCATTTCACCAGATTTGACTCATCTACTCTATACCAGATCTGACTACCATCAAACGACGTCGCGCAAGAGTCCCGTTCAGGATAAAACTTGTCACTGGTCAACCCGCTCAACGGATCTCAAACAGATATCGTAGACCAGCTCCCGCCAAAGCTGACCCTTACTTGAACTCACCCGGTCTGGACCACAAACCGCTCGCACATCCTAATCTGATCACAAGCTTTGACCAGATTTCACTTCCCCAACCAGATTTGATCAGATCGCTGACCAAATAGGAACATACAGCTCTAAGCACCATGCACACAGGTTATCTACCACCAACTCAGATCCCATATCAACACGCTGTTTCACAAAATCTGGTAAGCACAACTTACCAGCAACCAGCGTCACATCTGATATTTGTGAAACAACGTCGCATCGATTTCACTCAACCAGCGTCTACATTGGCAACCCAAAATTACATCGCATTGCCTCCAGATCTGGACAACCAGGTCACTCAAATCTGGAATCCACGAACCGATCTACACCAAAACACGAACCGATCCGGTCCACATAGCGCTACCTGCTCAAGCGCACGGGGCATTTCTCTCCATCTCGGGGCTCAACTACTCAAATTTGCCCACATCCAAATCTGATTTCAACGAACAGCTTTGACCAGTTCTCCTAGACTGGATACCATTCACCAGGAACGCTTCTCCGATGAAATCCTCATTACAATCTAATAAATTCATTAATCACTTTATAAACAAATCTAGCTATTTCCTCAAATCCGCTCGTTACATAACACTAAATCGGTTAATTACAGTCCTCACAGTACTAGCCTGCTGCGTGGAGCTCGAAACTCGCACTACCAGTCTGTGAGTTTTATAGTTTTACAATTCATGTTTATGTTCGCATGCTGCATGTTTTATTTCTGCATGAGTTTTGGCCTTAGAATTTTAAGATTAGACGCTTAGTCATGCACTTAGATCTACGTGATAAGGTTTTGGTGTACCAGTATGCCTCACAGATGTGATAGAAGCCACCAGGATTATTCTACGCCTCCTCCTCCTTCCCCACCTCCTCAGCTGACACCTTATGAGAAGGCTAGTGTGGATATGCTAGCCGGGATAACCAAGCTATTGGAGCATCATTCGGAACTACCCGGGAAGTGGAATGAGGAGGACCTCTCAGAGAGGTTCCACAAGCAGGGACCTAAGGAGTTCTCAGGGACTACTGATCCACTTGTTGCTAAGGAGTGGATCCGATCTTTGGAGACCATCTATGCTTATATGTGTCTCCCGAAAGCTGTAAGGTCCGTTGTGCTATCTTCATGATGAAGGAAGACGCCTCTCTTTGGTGGAGAGCATGGTGGTAGGTCTGTGTCTGGAGAGCTTGAGTTGGGAGAGATTCAAGACCGTCTTCTTTGAGAAGTATTTTACTGCGGATGCCATGAGCCAGCTTAACAAGGAGTTTATGAGTTTCCGCAAGGGAAACAAGTCAGTTGCTGTAACGTCCGGAAATCATAATTACGTGAATTGAATGCATGACTAGGAGGAAAACCTTATGTTAGTATGATTTCATGGCAATTATGTGATTTCATGATGATTTTTATGCTTTACGTGTGCATGTCACTTTACGGTACGGTTGAAGAGCGGTAAGCGGGGACGAGTCCGGAGACGACCAAATCGAAAATATTTAAATGTTTAGCCCTTAGACATATTTTAAAGCAAAATATTTTTATTTTAAGCACAATTTCCAAAAAAATGAGATTTTATCCACGGTTACCGAGGGGGACCCGTTTTTCGCCTATACGGGCCATTTTTATGACTTTTACCACACCTTTAAAATTGAGAGACCTTATATTACGAAACTTAAAGGCTTGGAGGCTGAAATTTAAATGTTTTTAAGACTTTTTAATTAGAGGATGGGTTAGTATGATGATGGGCTCTTATTTCTTTAAATAAAACAAGGTAGAAGGGCTTTTTAGTACATTTTTTCATACACCCTTCACCTAAACTCGAAAATTACCCTAGCCTCTCCTCTCATCAGCCAAATTCAGCCTCCATCCTCCTCAAGGTGACCAAAATTTGCAAGGTTTCATTGGAACTCAAAGGTGTGGTCTCCCCAATTGTCCTCCGCTCCGGTATCACGTATTTTCGCTTCTCTATCAACCAAGGCATGTTATATTCTTTCTTTTCTCACCTTATAAATCATAATATACTGTTTTTACAAAGATTATGCATGGAATTTATGTGAATGTTTCATATCTCAATGTACATGTCCATGATCATATGTCTCTCTTCATGTGCACCTCACGATTTTGAATTCTTTTGCATGGCTTCGGTTCATTTTCTGCTTGAGGGGTCTGGGCTCGTTGTAAATTGGTTCATGGTGTTCCTAGGAGTGGCTTTTCGTGGTTCGAAGTGGAGTTTTATGGGTCGAACCGGTGGCTTGATGTTTTACACCGTGCAGTGTGTGTTTACTGTGTGTCGCGTGCGTCTGGTTCACAACCTTCGTGCGTCCTGTTGCGGCCATGGTTTGGGCCAAGGTTGGTCTTGTTAGAACTGACTGGACCTGGGGGTCGTCCAACCGGAAGGTCTCCGGCAGTGGTGGCCGGAGCAAGGTGAACGAACGAGAATACCAGCAGGTGGTCGCGCGGCGCGCAGTATGGCTGGTGCGTCCACTTACAGAGACCATTTCTCCATGGTTAGGTCATGGTTTGAGGCTAGGTCGGTCATGTTAGAACCTTATGGACCTGGGGTGGTCCAGCCGGAAGGTCTCTGGTATTGGTGGCCGGAGCTGGGAGAACGAACGTAAAAACCGGAGATTGGTCGCGGAGGCAGCTTGTGCAGGAGAGTGTATTTTAGGTTTAGGGTTGAGTGTTTGGTTTGGGCCGGTTCGTTTGGGCCGATGGGTCGGTTCAATCGGGTCGGGTCGAGTGGTTTAAGTGTCGAGTCAATATTTGAAGTTCGGTCCGAGTTATTTTATTTTTGGGCCGGGTTATTTTATTTTTAAAGTCCGGGTTGTTTTTGCCGGGTCAAGTCAACTTTTTAAGTCAAAATTAGTTTCGGGTCAAAATTATTTTTGGGTCAATGATTTTAAGTCAAAATCTATTTTAAGTTGCTGAAATTTTTAATTTAAATTGGGTTTTTAGCCAAATTAGTGGACTTGGGGCCGATATTTATTTTAATGAATTTTAAGCCTTTTTAACGATATTGGGCCGAGTCCTTCAAATGAATTTAAAAGGGTTGTTCTCAGTCTTTGGGCCAAGATGAGTTGGGCTTAGGATTTGTTCTAAGTTTGAGTTGAGGCTTTGGGACTTAGAATTAGTGGGCCAGTCGCTTGAGCCAGCCCTTGACCGGGCCGAAGAAAAATAATGCGTAGGCCCATGAATATACTTTTAATGCTATATGTATCAGGTTATGTATTTTAAGTATGTAATGTTTTAAGAAAATTAGAATATATTGATGGGCCAAGTTAAAGTTGCATGATTTTTATGAAACGCATGCATCATGAAAGTTTAAATTATGTTAAGGCATGTATGAAAATGTTATTGAGAAATTGAAGTGTGGTGGGGCAAAGTAACGATGGGAGTTAGCCGGGTAGCCGGGCCCGGGGATCCCCTGTTAATGTATAATGATTATGAGCCTATGGATCCATTTGATCACGACATGGTGAAGTGGAAAATGTTCATACGCTTATGTGCTTGTATGTGGTTTTACTATATGTACCTTGTTATTAGCGGATATAGCATGCTGGGCCTTTAGGCTCACTAGGTTTATATGGTGCAGGTGAGCATGATAATGTTGATGATATTACTCCGACCGGCGGTGAGGACGTCTGATACTCCGCTGCGGCTGTTACCCCGTGACCGCTTAGTTATTTAATGTTACCTACTTTTAAACATGTTCAGTTTTTCCGCAAACAGTTTTTGAGTACTCTGATTTTTATGATTAGCTTTTGAGACGTGGATTAAGGATTTTTGCAGTCGTTTTATCGCATGTTGAGATATTAGTTTTAATGCTTAAGTTATGGTTTTATTTATCGCTTTCATTAAATGTTATTCCACGTCGGCTTTTAAAAAAAAATTAGAGGTTTAGTACGTTTCAACTTGGTATCAGAGCGGTGGTTCTGGTGTGGTACTAGCTTGCTGCGTGGAGCTCGGAAGTCACACTGTCAGTCTGCGAGTTTTATTTTACGATTTATGATTATGTTGCATGCTACATGTTATCTTTTCATGTTTAGTTTACCCTAGATTTTAAGGGTTAGACGCCTAGTCATGCACTTAGATTTACGTTATAAGGCTTAGGTGTACCAGAACAATGCCTCCCCGTCGCAACAGATAGCAGCAGCAGGATGATGATGCACCTCCTCCACACCTCCGCAGTTGAAGCCTTATGAGAGGGCTAGCGTGAGCATGCTAGCCAGGATCACCAGGATCCTATAGAGGCAGTCGAAGTATTCTGGGAAGTCGCCTGAGGAGGACGTCGCTGAGACGTTCAGCAAGCAGAGACCTAAGGATTTTCCGAGACTTCAGATCCGTTAGTTGCCAATTCGGAACTAAGTAGAACTATTAGATCTTCTAGGACTCGCTTTGAGAACTTTGTCGGATAGGAGTAGAGAACCTAGAACGGTTTTTAGGTATCTAAACTACTTTTGGGATTTAGTATGACTGTAAGCGCGTGCCTGTGTGTGGTGTCCGTTTCAGGCGAGATTTGTGTGCTTGGTGTTACTACCCTTGCACTACTAGACTCAGGGGCGACTCACTCGTTTATCTCGAGTGCGTTCACACAGAGGATGTGTATTACTCCGGAGAGCTTGGGTATGGCTCTCGCAATGACGGTTCCATCAGGAGAGGAGTTGACGACGACCAGCGTGGTTCAGGGGTTATCGATTATGTTCCAGGATCATGCAGTCCAAGCAGATTTAGTGGTATTGCCGATGTCGGGATTCGATCTTATCCTAGGAATGGATTGGCTGACAGAGTTCGGAGCAGTGATTGATTTTTAGAGGCGGACAATTTCTATCAGACCGCCAGGGCAGGAGGCCTTATTATTTAAGGCAGCTAGGAAACCGCGGAAGCCTAGATTTATATCCTTCTTACAGGACAGGAAGCTGGTTGAGCACGGATGTCAGGAGTTCTTGGCAGTGTTACTTGTCCAGGAGATTCAGCAGGACCTTCATTGTCTGATGTGGAGGTAGTCAGGGATTTCGCAGATGTTTTCCCCGACGACATCGCAGGAGTTCCACCAGTGAGGGAGGGGGAGTTTTCTATTGATCTGATGCCGGGTACAGTGCCTATCTCTAAGGCACCGTATCGATTGCTCCTACCGAGATGAAGGAGTTAATGTCAGGCCCCGTGCTAATTACTAACAATTAACACACAATAAGCGCATAAACACGGAAGCTTAAAATCAGGGCTTAAAAATTTTTCGAAATACAGTGGCCTGAACTTCATATCATACATTCAAAATAGCAATAATAAAATACGAGTTGATTCAATTCCAACACAACAAGTATATCAACCAAACAAATCCCCAATACATGATAACACGGGGCATCCCCCAGTTCAATACATATCATATATATAAACTGGGACTCAGGGACGCGGGGATCGACCAACTGAACTTCCACTCGGTCCAGTTTGATTACCTAGAGCTCCTGCAAATGGGCAACACAGACCCAAACAAAACAAAAGCAGGAAACAAGTACGAGGTCAAGCCTCAGTACGAAGAGCTATCAAAGCAGATAAACATGCAACATGCTACTAATCAATGCTATGAATTCATGGGGGCTATCAAGAAATCGGATAGCTAGACCAGTCTATCAACTGGCAACTCAATCAAGCCTCTACACCACGGTCTATCAACCGGGAAATCATCGGTCCGTGATCATCGGGGCCCGTCAGCCCATCACAGCTCGATGGTAGACACTCCGACGATAGCGTTGGACCTTCCGGGCGCGACCCACCAGTCGTCCAGTCCCAACGTGGCACCCAATCAGGTAATCAAATCAATCTGTCAAAGGCTCAATATGTATGCATGATGCCAATCAATATCAATGCTCAATGCATACAATTCACAATACGTAAAACAGAATGTAACTCAATCATTCAACATACTGATTCACGTAATTCACAGCATCAAGATTCACAACATCAATCACAGCATGTTTATGCCTAAAGCTGCTAAGAGCTGCTCAATTCGTACCTTTCCTCCTTCGAATTACCTAACAGATTCCTCCTGGCTCCAATCACGCAGCAGGACACTTCCTAGAAGCTGAAATCTGTTACAACATAGCTAATATCTTAGCTCAATCTCATCATAAGTACGCTAACCCTACGGCCAGAAGTCTAATTCAATTCCTACACTTCTACGCAGGCATTAAATACTAAAACCGAGCTCAAACTACAAGAATTGCTCACCCAAAAGCTCACGCTAGCAGCAGAACGCTCGCACAGGCTTATCTCAAAAGCTTCGAACTTCGGCAGTTTAGCGCTTCCACTTCCAGCGCAAATACACCGTCTAAAAAGGGTAGAAAACTAAAGAGCTAAGCAAGGGGAATCCATCGCCACAAAGATTTCCAAAAACAGAGGTTGGAATCAACGGGAAAAAGGAAATAGAACACGACGGGGAACAGTAGCTCGACGAGGGTTTGGAGAAGAAGAGATAAGATATGGCTGGTTCAAAATATTTCTAAGTGTACTCAAAAGCAATCGCACAAAACATTTTCAAAACGACACCGTTCCAACTTATCAAAACGATGCCGTAGCAGACACCAGCTGCCAACAGCTCTCGCCTCAAAACAACTATCTGCTGGTCGCGAGAAAACTCTCAAAACGACGACGCATCTACTAAACCAAACGACGTCATTTTACATACGTAAGCAAATCTGCTAACAGCTGATCTTTCAAACGAAAAGCTCAAAACGCAGCGTTTCCGCTAATTCAAACGACGCCGCTTCTCAACGCTTTCGCACAAGCGCGCCTGCTGATCAGCAGCAACCATCGCAACGCAAATACTGCCAGCAGCAAGGAATACATCACGCTTACGTCACCACATCTATCGTTAGCTCCTGCAACTAATTCCACAAGCGCATCTGCTGAATCTAATAGTCAACATCCAAAATGTTGACTAACACGCGTCACTTCCTCGCTTAATCTCACGCTACGCGCGATGTCTGCCAGCAGCAACTTCAATTCGCACCAAAGCCAGCAGATCTTCATGCGTCACGTTGATGTCACCGTATCTGCTGATTCCAATTCCACCAGCAGGAGCTACAGTAACTTTGACCAGCGTTGACTCCGCTACAGTAGCGTGCTATCAACAGCTTTGCACCAAAATTTGCTACGATATAATTCTCCAAAATTCAACGCAACATTCGAAATCAGCAGGAACTTCAATTCTCTGCTACCAAGTTCACTCGCCCAGGCTGATACTGAATCTCACAATCGAAATCCTTAAGCAATTCCATCCAGCGTCGTTGCCTCATGTTCAAATCTGACTGCGTGAAGATATATTTCAGGCTCTTGTGGTCGGTGTACACCACGAATTCTTCACCATAGAGATAATGCCGCCAAATCTTCAAGGCAAACACTATCGCAGCCAACTCCAAATCATGAACCGGGTACCTCGTCTCGTGAGGCTTCAGCTGTCGAGACGCATATGAAATCACGTACCCGTTCTGCATCAAAACACACCCTAATCCACTCAGAGAAGCATCGGAGCACACAACAAATCCACCAGAGCCAGACGGTAGGGCCAAAACAGGAGCAGTAGTCAACTTCTCCTTCAGCGTCTGAAAACTGTACTCGCACTCATCAGTCCATACAAATCTCTTATCTTTCTGAGTCAACTGCGTCATAGGCCTGGCTATCGAAGAAAACTTCTCAATGAAACGCCTATAGTAGCCGGCCAATCCCAAGAAACTACGGATCTCTGAAACGTTCCGAGGTCTCTCCCAGTTAAGCACTGCTTCGACCTTGCTCGGATCTACCGAATTCCTTGTACCGAAATCACGTGACCCAAAAAGCTAATCCTGTCGAGCCAAAAATCGCACTTGCTGAATTTGGCATAGAGCTGCGAGTCTCTCAATCTCTGCAATACAAGTCTCAAATGCTCCTTGTGCTCTCTCTTGCTCCTCGAGTCCACCAAGATGTCATCTATGAAGACGATAACGAACCGATAGTGACTCGCTGAAGACGCGATTCATCAAATCCATAAAGACAGCAGGGGCATTCGTCAATCCAAAAGGAATGACAAGAAACTCAAAATGCCCATATCGAGTCCGGAAGGCCGTCTTTGCCACATCAGCGTCTCTAATTCGCAACTGGTGATAACCAGAGCGCAAGTCAATCTTTGAGTAAACAACCGATCCTTGCAGTTGATCGAACAAGTCATCAATCCTCGGCAGAGGATACTTGTTCTTCACCGTGGCCTTATTCAACTGTCTGAAGTCCACGCACATCCTCATAGTGCCATCTTTCTTTTTAACAAATAGAATCGGAGCTCCCCAAGGCGACATGCTCGGTCTGATGAAGCCTTCTCCAGTTATGTTGTTGCAGAACATAGATCATTCTCTTGGATTATGCAATGGAACTAGATTGATCGTGACGAGGCTTGGGACCCATGTTTTAGAACCGTGGCCTTATTCAACTGTCTGAAGTCCACGCACATCCTCATAGTGCCATCTTTCTTTTTCACAAACAGAATAGGAGCTCCCCAAGGCGACATGCTCGGTCTGATGAAGCCTTTCTCTAAAAGATCGCTCAACTGTTCCTTCAGCTCTTTCAACTCTACGGGCACCAACCGGTAAGGAGCTCTAGAAATCGAGGCGGTACC
>KV010189.1:560986-578003 GCA_001598015.1 Dorcoceras hygrometricum | reverse complement strand
TCCACCCTAAACTCGAAATTACCCTAGCCTCTCCTCTCATCAGTCAACTCAGCCTCCATCCTCCCCAAGGTGACCAAAATTTGCAAGGTTTCATTGGAACTCAAAGGTGTGGTCTCCCCAATTGTCCTCCGCTCCGGTATCACGTATTTTCGCTTCTCTATCAACCAAGGCATGTTACATTCTTTCTTTCATCACCATATAAATCATAATATACTGTTTTTACAAAGATTATGCATGGATTTTATGTGAATGTTTCAGATCTCAATGTACATGTCCATGATCATATGTCTCTCTTCATGTGCACCTCACGGTTTTGAATTCTTTTGCATGGCTTCGGTTCATGGTCTGCTTGAGGGTCTGGGCTCCTTGTTAAGTGGTTCATGGTGGTCCTAGGAGTGGATTTTCATGGTTCGAAGTGGAGTTTTAAGGGTCGAACCGGTGGCTTGAAGTTTTACACCGTGCAGTGTGTGTTTACTGTGTGTCGCGTGCGTCTGGTTCACAACCTTCGTGCGTCCAGTTGCGGCCACGGTTTTGGCCAAGGTTGGTCTTGTTAGAACCGCCTGGACCTGTGGGTGGTCCAACCAGAAGGGCTA
This sequence comes from Dorcoceras hygrometricum, assembly GCA_001598015.1. Taxonomy (NCBI): domain Eukaryota; kingdom Viridiplantae; phylum Streptophyta; class Magnoliopsida; order Lamiales; family Gesneriaceae; genus Dorcoceras; species Dorcoceras hygrometricum. Next base: position 577,410 of record KV010189.1, on the reverse strand, counting down.
TGGCAGTGGTGGCCGGATCAAGGAGAACGAACGAGAATACCATCAGGTTGTCGCGCGGCGCGCAGTATGGTTGGTGCGTCCACTTGCAGCGACCATTTCTCCCTGGTTAGGTCACGGTTTGAGGCATGGTCGGTCACGTTAGAACCATTTGGACCTGGGGGTGGTCCAACCGGAATGTATCCGGCAGTGGTGGCCGGATCAGGGAGAACGAACGTAAAAACCTGATACTGGTCGCGGAGGCAGCTTGTGCAGGAGAGTGTATTTTAGGTTTAGGGTTGAGTGTTTGGTTTGGGCCGGTTCGTTTGGGCCGATGGGTCGGTTCAATCGGGCCGGGTCGAGTGGTTTAAGTTTCAAGTCAATATTTGAAGTTCGGTCCGAGTTATTTTATTTTTGGCCGGGTTATTTTATTTTTAAAGTCCGGGTCGTTTTTGCCTGGTCAAGTCAACTTTTTAAGTTAAAATTAGTTTCGGGTCAAAATTTTTTTTGGGTCAATGATTTTAAGTCAAAATCTACTTTAAGTTGCTAGAAGTTTTAATTCAAATTTGGTTTTAGCCAGATTAATGGACTTTGGGCCGATATTTATTTTAATTAATTTTAAGCCTTTTTAACGATATTGGGCCGAGTCCTTCAAATGAATTTAAAATGGTTGTTCTCATTTGTTTGGCCAAGATGAGTTGGGCTTAGGATTTGTTCTATGTTTGAGTTGAGGCTTTGGGACTTAGAATTAGTGGGCCAATCGCTTGAGCCAGTCTTTGACCGGGCCGAAGAAAAATAATGCATAGGCCCATGAATATACTTTTAATGCTATATGTATCAGATTATGTATTTTAAGTATGTAACGTTTTAAGAAAATTAGAATATATTGATGGGCCAAGGTTTTAAAGTTGCATGATTTTTATGAAACGCATGCATCATGAAAGTTTAAATTATGTTAAGGCATGTATGAAAATGTTTTTGAGAAATTGAAGTGTGGTGGGGCAAAGTAACGATGGGAGTTAGCCGGGTAGCCCGGCCCAGGGATCCCCTGTTAATGTATAACGATTATGAGCCTATGGATCCATGTGATCACGACATGGTGAAGTGGCAAGCATAGAGGTGTGACATATAGGGATCTCGAGGTAAGGTCGGGTGAACCACACCGCCAAGTAAGTTGGTTTATAGATTGATCAATCGTATTTAATGGCTCTCACTTCATGGATACGACTCACATGTTCTTTTTAGTTATGTTATGTATTATGCTATGCCTTAACATATATGTTATGATGATTTATGTACGACTACAACATGATTTAACGTTTTAAGGCCTTTTAATGCACGCATGTCATGCAAATTATGTTTATACACTTATGTCTTGTATGTGGTTTTACTATATGTACCTTGTTATAAGCGGATATAGCATGCTGGGCCTTTAGGCTCACTAGGTTTATATGGTGAAGGTGAGCATGATAATATTGATGATATTATTCCGACCGGTGATGAGGACGTCTGATGCTCCGCTGTGGCTGTTACCCCGTGACCACTTAGTTATTTCATGTTACCTACTTTTAAACATGTTCAGTTTTTCCGCAAACAGTTTTTGAGTACTCTGATTTTTATGATTAGCTTCTGAGACGTGGATTAAGTATTTTTGCAGTCGTTTTCTCGCGTGTTGAGATGTTATTTTAATGCTTAAGTTATGATTTAATTTTTCGCTTTCATTAAATGTTATTCCACGTCGACTTTTAAAAAAATAAAAAATATTTTAGAGGTTTATTACGTTTCAGTTACTGAGTATGTGAGGCAGTTTGAGCAGGGGTGTCACTTCGTGCACTCGATCGCCAGGATAGAGAGCGAGAAGCTGCGGCAGTTTACTGATGGACTGCGACCAGACATCCGCCATGATGTCAATATGGTGGACGTGGCTACATATATAAAAGCGGTGAACAGGGCGTACCGGTCTGAGAGAGGCCGGAAGGACATGTGGATGACTTCCAGAGGAAGCGTCAGCTATAGCAGCCAGTCAGGGGATAGTCTTTGTCAGGCCTCGTGTACAATCAGAGTAAAATCATGCAACATACAATAGCGGAAGCATTTAAAAAAGTGGTTAAAATTTTCTATTTTGGCCTGACTGAAAGATAACGTGATTTAAAATACCGCAATACTCAAAATATCCAAGTTAAAATCACTCAGTACAACAGAACAACATGTATCAAATACAAGAACAACAGAATACAACTGAATACAAGAAAGCACAGGAATTCCTCGGCTACTAGTATAGATACATATACGCTATACGCTAACTTGGATACCATAACCACCTCCTGGGGCACCTCCAGCTGGGTCAACTTCACGACCAGCTGAAAAACCTAGGAAACCTGAACAACAAATAGGCAAACAAACAACCAAGCCCCAGAGGGACATGGGGTCAAACCCCAGTACGGAGAGCATCATAAAACAGTTAATGGAATGCACAAGTAATATGAAAATGCTATGCGTGAGTTGAGGCTACAACCGAAAGCAGGGAGCCAAAGGAATCTCAAGAACATATCGACAACAACAACGGTTCAACTAAGCAATGGTTGCCAAGGGGTGTGTGAGTATATGGGAGCTACCCACTTGTCTCATCACACGATACCAGATGCAATAACATCACTCAACCTGATGTTGCTCAACTCATGATATGTGGGAGCTACCCACTCCGCTCATAGTGGCTAACAGATCCCAGCAGGGAGATGAGGGTGACGGGAGTTACCCGCTCGGCCTCTAAAACAGGAATCCTGGTACACACAGATCAATACAACAAGGCACAGGTAAACAAGATCTGAGCTCAATATGCAATAATGCGTGTATGCAACAGGAAACTTAGCTAACAAAGAAACAAATGCAACAAGGCAAGGCATACACAACAGCAAGCGTAAGAACCCATTCTCAATCCAAGGCTGTAAAACAAGCTCACATTCGTACTTCAGTCCTGAGCTATAATTAACACAACAAAGTCCCGAGCAACACAAATCTGAAAACCTGCGATGCAAAAAACAACGCTAACTCAGGGATGCAAAGCACCGAACTCACAACCGGGAGCTACAAGCTCAACCAGCTCCATCCTACCCAATGGTTTCAACAGGCAGCCCTAAACAAAGCACAAGGGTAGAAAATAACACTTACCCACGAGCAACCTGAATGACAGGAACAATTCGACGCTTATGCTAACAGAATATAGAAGGGAGATGTCTCGCGAACCTCTCCAAGCTTGACGCAAGCTTCCACAAGCTGTACCAAATGAAGCGTCTAAGCAAGAGGAGTCCAGCGCTACCACTCTTACTTCAGTCGGAGCTGTCTACCGCAGGCAATCGGAGAATATAAGGTTCGGTTAACAGTGGCTAGGGTATCGCGATAGAAATTGCAACCGGAAAATATTTCTAAGTGTCAAAGCTGAAGACTAGAAACAAAGACCAAGTCCTCTTATATAAAGCTCAAATCTGCTCAAGTCTGATGAACAGTATCCACCGACAACTTAATGTTCACATATAATTTCCCGCTCGGATCTGAATCTCACACCAGATATGACTCTTCGTCAAAACAGACCTGACTTACACAAACAACGTCGCACAGAGTCTACTCTCGCATCTGGACACGTCCCGCTACTCGAATCTGAAATGCTAAAAGCCTCTCATCGCAACACTCAAATCCCATTCATATCTGAAGACACGCGCAACTCATATCTGAATCTTCCCCCCCACGCTAAGACAAAACGCTGTCGTTCCAACTAATTCAAATTGCATAGTTTCGCTACCCTCCATCGAAACACACCAACGTAATCACATCTGCTTAGCGATACCATATTCTAACCACGAATATGATCAGCTATAAAATCTTACCGCTGCAATGAAAATTCTCCAACTTTCCAGAATTGTTCTAAGTATCAAATCTAATCCAGATACGCTCATGAAACCTACCAACTCAAAGCTGGTTATCCAGATTTGCTCACGCTCAAATCTGCATCTCAAAAAATCCGATTAATTAACTCAATTAATCTTTCTGAACTTTTGGGTCCCACATTCCTCTCCCACTAAAATAGGATTTTGTCCTCGAAATCAAACAAAAATTCCCGATCAAGAGTTCAAGATAACTGGGAAAACAAACATAAGCAAACATCTACCGGGAAACAACAAGAAACAAACTAGCCACTGGAATCTGATACCACGCTTACTCAAACGGATGCGGCCACTCACGCTGCATCTTCTCTTCCATTTCCCACGTAGCTTCCTCTCTACCATGTTTGCACCACTGAACCATCACCAAAGGAATGGTCTTTTTCCTTAGTTGCTTCTCCTTCCTATCCAAGATCTGCAAGGGTTATTTCACATAACTGAAAGTCCTATCTAGCTCCACCTCGTCAGCTCTCAGCAAATAGTCACATGAAAAAACATCATGTAAGGAAGACAGATTTGGCGGCAACAATAGTCGATAAGTCAAAGGACCAATCTTCTCAACAATCTCATATGATCCAAAATAACGAGGAGCTAACTTTCCCTAAAGACCAAATCTCATAATACTACGGAAAGGAGAAACTTTCAGGAAAACTTGATCACCAACCTGAAATTCTAAAGGCCTACGTCTCTTGTTCGCATAACTGGCTTGGCGATCTTGTGCAGCTTTCATTCGCTGGCAGATCAAATCTACTTGATCTCTCATCTGCTGCACAAATTCTGGAGAAGACAGCTGCTTCTACCCCACTTCTTCCCAACACACAGGCGATCTACACTTCCTGCCAAACAAAGCTTCAAATGGTGCCATACCAATCGTGACCTGATAGCTGTTATTATAGGAAAACTCGACCAAAGACAACGAATCTTGCTAGCTATAACTGAAATCCATCCCAACAGCTCTCAAAATATCCTCTAAAATCTGGATAATCCTTTCAGATTGGCCATCTTTCTGGGGGAGATACGCTGTGCTCATAGCCAATCTAGTACCCGAAGCTGTTTGCAAACTCTTCCAAAACCTGGAAGTAAACCTCGGATCACGATCTGAAACGATAGAAACCGGCACACCATGCAAACGCACCAAGAAATCTGTGTACAACTTCGCCATCTTCTTCAAAGAATACGTCATACTGTAGGGAATGAAGTGAGCAGACTTCGACAACCTATCGATAACAACCCACACAGCATCACAACCTCTGCTGGAACGAGGCAAATGCGTCACAAAATTATGTGCTCCCAATTCCATTGGGGCACCTATAAGCTTTGAAACAAACCACCAGGTCTCATCCTTTCAGCCTTGACTTGCTAACAATTCAGACAACGAGCTACAAAATCAGCATCACTCTTCAAACCTGCCCACCAGTAATGGTTCTTCAAGGCATGATACATCTTCCTTACACCAGGATTGACACTATGTCTACTGCAGTGCGCTTCACTCAAGACCTCCTCCTTCGTGTCAATCAGATTCGGCACTACCAACCTGCTACAAAATCTCAAACACCCATCTGACTAGACAGAGTAGACCTCTAACTGTCCAGCTCGAACCTTCAGCTTCAACTCATGGATGGATGGATCGGTTCTCTGAGCTGCTCTAATGCTCACAACAATCTGTGGCTCAACTTGAAAATAAAGAAACCACAACATAATCCTCAGCTGGGTAAAATCGCCAACTAGTAGTGCTTAGATGCTCATGGACCTTCGAAATCTGCAACGAAGCCATCATCGCCACTTGAGCCTTTCTGCTTAATGCATCAGCAATTACATTCACCTTCCGAGGCTGATATTGGATCTCACAATCAAAATCTTTTAGCAGCTACATCTATTATGCTGTATCATGTTCAAATCTGACTGAGAAAAGAGATACTGAAGACTCTTGTGGTCGGAATACACCACGAACAGGTCGCTATACAGATAGTGGCGCCAAATCTTCAAAGCAAAGACTAATGCGGTCAACTCCAAATCATGAACTGGATAACGATTCTCATGCGGTTTCAATTGAAGAGAGGCATACGTAATGACTCGACCATTCTGCATCAACACACAATCCAACCCATTCAAGGAAGCATCTGAACAAACTACATAGCCTCCTGATCCTGAAGCCAAAGCTAACACAGGCGCAGAAGTTAGCTTCTCTTTGAGCAACTAGAATCTTTTTTCGCATTGTTCGGTCCACACAAACCTCTTGTCTTTCTGAGTCAACTGCGTCATAGGCTTAGCTATACTAGAGAATCCCTCTATGAAACGCCGGTAATAGCCAGCCAAAACAAAGAAACTACGAATCTCAGCAACATTCTTGGGGCGCTCCCAGTTAACAACAACCTCCACCTTACTGGGATCCACAGAAATACCTTGCACTGAAATGACAAGACCCAGAAATACCACTCGATCTAACCAAACTCGCACTTGGAGAACTTAGCATACCACTGTGAGTCTCGAAGTGTCTGTAGAACCAGTCTCAAATGCTCCTTGTGCTGCATCGGAGTCTTGAGTACACCAAAATATCAACGATAAACACCATCACAAACTGATCGATGAACTCTCTGAAGACTCGATTCATCAGGTCCATGAAAACTGCAGGTGCATTCGCAAACCAAAAGGCATCACCAAGAACTCTTAATGCCCGTACCTTGTATGAAATGCAGTTTTCGCAACATCTTGCTCTCTAATGCGCAACTGATGGTACCCCGAATGCAGATCAATCTAAGAAAACACAGCCGAACCCTGAAGCTGATCAAACAAGTCATCGATCCTCGTCAAAGGGTACTTATTCTTCAATGTCGCCTTATTCAATTGTCTAAAGTCGATGCACAACCCATCGACCCATCCTTATTCTTTACAAACAAAATAGGCGCTCCCCACGGGGACATACTCGGCCTAATGAAACCCTTCTCCAGCAAGTCGCTAAGCTGAACCTTAAGCTCCCTCAACTCGGCAGGTGCTAAAAGTTACGGGGCTCTCGAGATAGGAGCTGTATCAGGTACAAGCTCAATGCTAAAGTCTATCTCCCTCTTCGGAGGAAAACCAAGAATCTCTTCCGAAAACACATCAGGGAAATTGCAAAGAACGGGAACATCACTAAGATCTACTCGCGAAGAAGAAGACGCATCCAAAGCATAGATCATAAATCCAGCGTTCTCCAACGACAACAGGCTAAACATCTCCATCGCAGAGACTAAAGGCATCTTCGACTGGGAATCGTGGCCATATAAATTCCATTTCTCGCCATACTGGGGCCTAAAACGCACAAAGTCATGGAAAAAATCCACAGTGGCCCTATAACTAGACAACACATCCATTCCCACTATACAATCGAAATCCCACATTACAAGCCTAATCAGGTTGGCAAACAACACGTTCTCACCAAACCTAAGAATGCCATTCAACAAAATATCTTGGGAGTATAGGCTTGCGCCAACAGGGGTTGCAACAGACACAACATCACACAAAGCAGTGGTATGCAAACCATGCTAAACCACAAATGCATCAGCAATAAACGAATGTGACGCTCCTGTATCAAACAAAACACGCGCAGGAAAATCAAAGACAAAGCAAATACCTGCAATCACTCCTGTTGACGTTCCCTCCGCTTGCTCCCTCGTCATGGCATTCACTTGGGCAAACTGAGGTCCAGAAAACTGGGGTTGAGAAGACTGTCCAAACCTCCAAGGACCGGGCTGCTGAAACGCCCTAAACTGATGCTCTCCCAAACTCTGCTGCTGAATCGGAAATAACGACCTCTAGACGATTCACCTCGACCATGCGGTGGGGCGGCGGTATGCTGAGATCCAGCCAAAGGACACACTCTCGCAAAGTTCCCATACTGTCCACAGACGTTACACGAACCTTGAACACCTACACACTGCGCTGTAGGATGCCTTACTCCAAATTGGCCACAAAACTCGACCTTGGAACTACTGCCACTGCTAGAACTACCCGAGCCAGAAGAACTAGAACCAGACTTCTTCTTGAACTGACGACCACGAGATCTAAACCTATGGTGTCCAGGATGTTGGGCTACCTGCTGCTGGGGTGGTTGGGATGACTGCACAGACTAGGAAGGTTGCACCCTCGGAACCATGGGACGGTTACCTTGCACCACTTGAGGCCTAACACGAGACCTACGGTTCAACAGTACCTCCTCAATATCCATAGCCTTGTCCACCCCATCCGCATAAGTCGTTGCTGAAGCCGCCAACACCAAAGAATACAACTCTTCATTGAGCCCCTCCAAGAACTTATTCATCTTCGCCCTCTCACGGCCAGAGACATGCAAACATACGCGAGAAGAGAAGAAAATCTACGGGCATACTCTCCCACGAACATAGTTCCCTGCACCAGGTTATCAAACTCATGCTCCCTGGCATTCACGAAGGATTCCGGAACGTACTACTGACAAAAGGCAGTACAAAAGCTGTTCCACGTGATCCCTACACCTGTCTCCTCTATAGTCCTCGAAGCGCCTCTTCACCAACGCTCGACATTTCTTCTCAACTGAAACATAGCCAAACTCAACCTACGCTCGTCGTCATACCTGACACGGTCAAACAAGCCGGTAATGTTCTACAACTAGGACTCCGCATATGAACTAGACTCATCACCGATAACATCTGAGGATTCATCCACTGAAACCTCTCCATCACTAGTTCCATGTCATCCACACAGGCTGCCAGCTCATCAACCTCAATCTGACTATCGCGACCACGACAAGGAATACTACGCTGCACTTCCTCGTTCTGAACCTCGGACTCTTCCGGAATCTACCCTCTACCTCTACCCCTACGTCTAGGCGGCATCTACGAAGGTACTAAGAGGGTAAGATCACACAACAACAAATATCACATAACAAACAAATCACATAGTCATGCACATGCAACAATCAATATTGTGCCTAGACTCAAGTGTGATGAAAAGAAATCGAGCTTAAGATCTGATACCAAAAATGTCAGGCCTTGTGTTCAATGAGAGTAAAACCACGAAACTACAATAGCGGAAGCATTTAAAATAGTGGTTAAAATTTTCTCTTTTGTCCTGACTGAAAGATAATGTGATTTAAAATACCGCAATACTCAAAATATCACAGTTAAATTACTCAGTACAATAGTACAACATGTATCAAATACAAGAACAACAGAATACAACTGGATACAACAAAGCACAGGGCATTACCCGGTTACTAGTATAGATACATATACGCTATACGCTAATTGGGACACCCTAACCACCTCCTGGGGCACCTCCAGCTGGGTCAACTCCACGACCAGCTGAATAACATGGGAAACCTGGACAACAAACAGGCTACCAATCAACCAAGCCCCAGAGGGACATGGGGTCAAACCACAGTACAGAGAGCAACATAAAACAGCTAATGGAATCCACAAGTAATATGCAAATTCTATGCGTGAGCTGAGGCTACAACCGAAAGCAGGGAGCCAAATGAATCTCAAGAACAGCTCGACAACAACAACGGATCAACTGAGAAATGGTTACCACGGGGTGTGTAAGTATATGGAGCTACCCACTCGTCTCATCACACAATACCAGATGCAATAACAATCACTCAACCTGCTGTTGCCCAACTCATGAGACGTGGGAGCTAGCCACTCCGCTCATAGTGGCTAACAGATCCCAGCAGGAAGATGAGGGTGACGGGAGTTACCCGCTGGCCTCTAAAACAGGCATCCTGGTACACACAGATCAATACAACAAGGCACGGCTAAACAAGATCTGAGCTCAATATGCAATAATGCATGTATGCAACAGGAAACTTAGCTAACACAAAAACAGATGCAACAAGGCAAGGCATACACAACATCAAGTATAATCACCCATGCTCAATCCAAGGCTGTAAAACAAGCTCACATCCCTACCTCAGTCCTGAGCTATAATTAACACAACGAAGTCTCGAGAAACACAGATCTAAAAACCTGCTATGCAAACAACAACACTAACTCAGAGACGCAAAGCACAGAACTCACAACCGGGAGCTACAAGCTCAACCAGCTCCAACCTACCCAACGGTTTCAACAGGCAGCCCTAAACAATGCACAAGGGTAGAAACTAACACTTACCCACGAGCTACCTGAACGGCAGGAACAATTCTATGCTAATGCTAACATAATACAGAAGGGAGATGTCTCGCGAACCACTCCAAGCTTGATGCAAGCTTCCACAAGCTGTACCAAACGAAGCGTCTTAGCAAGAGGAGTCCAGCGCTACCACTCTTACTTCAGTCGAAGCTGTCTACCGCCGGCAATCGGAGCAGATAAGGATCGATGAACAGTAGCTAGGGTATCACGACAGAAATTTCTATCAGGAAATACTTCTAAGTGTCGAAGCTGAATACTGGAAACAAAGACAAAGTCCTCTTATATAAAGCTCAAATATGCTCAAGTCTGATGAACAGTATCCACTGACAACTTAATGTTCACATATAATTTCCCGCTCGGATCTGAATATCACATCAGATATGACTCTTTGTCAAAACAGATCCTGACTTACCCAAACGACGTCGCACAGAGTCTACTCTCGCATCTGGACACGTCACCCGATACTAGAATCTGAAATTCTAAACGCGTCGCATCGCAACACTCTGATCCCACTCCTATCTGAAGACACTCGCAACTCATATCTGAGTCTTCCCCCCATGCTAAGACAAAACAATGTCGTTACAACTAATTCAAACGGCGTAGTTTCGCTACCCGCAACCGAAACACACTAGCGTACTCACATCTTCTTAGCGATACCATATTCTAACCTCGAATTTGATCAGCTCTCAAATCTGATCGCTGCAACCAAAATTCTCCAACTTCCCAGAATTGTTCCAAGTATCAAATCTGATCCAGATACGCTGATGAAACCTACCAACTCAAAGCTGGTTATCCAGATTTTCTCACGCTCAAATCTGCATCTCATAAAATCCGATTAATTAACTCAATTAATCTTTCTGAACTTTCGGGTCTCACAGTCTTCGTAGTAGCCAGCGAAGAGACCATTTCAGGTGTGAGACCTGGAATTGTAATTGAGAATCATCGTTGGAATGAATCGATAAATAGAAGTTCTGCTGGTTTAAGATCTCTATTTGAGTGTTTGAGTTGCTTTTTCGGGTTCCATTTCGTGTGTTGAGAAATTCTGGAGATTTTGTATTTTCGCATATTTGAGGTACCTGCTGGTTGACGTGTCAGCTGGTGTTGAGAGCTAGCGGCTGGTCGGTGGCAAAACCAGTCGAAGCGTGTTTTAGCTCGAGATTCTTGAAACGCCGTCGTTTGCGTGGAGTCTGGTTGCATGTGTGGTGATCAGCAGATGCTTTAGCGTAGTTGCGTTGAGGGCTAAAACGACTGCGTTTAGATTAGTTGGCGTGATGTCGTTTGGATGTTGCATCTGGTACCAGCTGGTAGATCGCGTTTGAGTTCCTGCTGGTTGATCAGCAGATGTAGAGGTCAACACGGGTCAACTTCCCTGTAGCTCGAAGAGGATGCGTCATCGTTTCGTTGTTGCGACTGGGAGTCCAGCTACGAGTGAGTTTCGACGCTATTGCTTTCTGCTGGTATTTCGCGAGAGCTAGCGACTGGATGACGTCAGTGGAGCGACGTCGTTCGAATTTGTTGTAACGTTGCGTATTGAGGTTGTGACTGGATCCAGCAGAGAGAAGCGTTGCGTTGTTTTGTCTTGCGACTGGATACCCAGCTGCTGGTAGTATGCGACGTCGTTTGAGTAAGTTGGTGCGACGCCGTTTTGAAGAACCAGCTGTTAGTTATTTTAGCGATTGTTGGTGAGATCAGCTGTTGGTTCTTGCGTCTGCAGGTTTGAGAAATTGTTTGCGTCGACTGGTTTTGTCGGTGGACAATTACTTGAAGTGATTCCAGTCGTTGCTAGTGCTATTTATAGGAAGACTTGGTCTTCGAATTGTGATATCAATTCCATACTTAGCAAACATTTTCCAGCCTTTCGTTCCTTATCTTTCGAACCCTAGAACACTGTTCAGCCGTGAGCTTTTCCGACGATTTCCCGTCGTTTCGGTGGTTGTTTTGGCTCGTGCGAGGTAGCGTTGGACTCCTCTTGAGAAGCTCTTCCAATTCATACCAGTTTTAGAAGCTGTAATTGTCTAGTCGAGGAACGCGAAGTTGCTTCCGTTCGAGTGTTGCGTCGATTTGGTAGAACTACGTTCTGGTTTTCGGTGAGACCTTGTCCCTAGCTTTAGTTTTTAAGCTTTCTATGAATTGTTGAGGTATATTGGGCAGCTGGTCGAAGTTAGACTCCCAGCCGTGAGCTTGATTAGCAACCTGTTAGATTTACGTTGTGTATGCCGTGTGTTTAACAGGCTTTTACCAGAGTCTTCGGGATTTCTCGCAGGGTTAGTTGTTGCTCAGTTTAAGGTACGGATTTGAGCTTGTTTTACAGCGAAGTTATGGCTTCGATGAATTGTAGTCGCTAGTATGTGGAATTGCCGTGCCTTCTGGTTGTGTTCTGTTGAGAATTGTGTATGCTATTTGTGTATTTGTTGCGTTGCATATGTTTATATGCTTGCATTCCCACATGTTGCATACACGCATGGTATTCCTTTCCAGTTTTGGTAGTCTTTGTACCATTGTTGCATTGTTATTGTTTTCTTACCAGGATGTGAGGGCGAGCGGCAATACCGCACTCTCATCTCCCTGCTGGGATCGTAGCCACCATGAGCCAAGTGGTTAACTACCACAGTTCATGGGTGAGGCAACAGCAGGTTGAGTTGTTTGATGCATGCGGTAAGTGGGTGTAGTTCATGGCGAGTGGCTCACTACCACACTGTGAACATACCCCGTGGCCACTGTACGTTGTCGAGGATTCTTGGAGCTATGTTTGAGTTCCTTAGCTCCATTGTGGGTCGAGCTTTCCATTGTTCCTTGGCGTCTCATGCATAGCACCTGCATTTTATTCCTTTCTGTTATTTCTGTTGTATTATTGCTCTCCGTACTGGGGTTTGACCCCATGTCCCTCCGGGGCTTGGTTTGTTTCTTTGTTGCGTTGTTTTCAAGAAACCCAGGTTCTACAGCTGGTCGTGGTTTCAACCCAGCTGGTGGTGCCCCAGGAGTTGGCTAGTGTGTCCCAGTAGCATATAGCATATATATATGTATCAGTTAGCCAGGGGGATGCCCTGCGCTTTGTTGTTGTACCCGTATGCTTTGTTGTTGAATGTTTATGATTTGGGAACTTATTTTAAGTATTTTTGTATTTTAAATTATACGTTTAAAACCGTCGGGCCTAAAAGCGAAAATTTTACCCACTTTTTGATAGCTTCCGCATGTGTTTATCTGTTGTGAGCACGTGGCCTGACATTTTTGGTATCAGAGCTTAAACTGGGATAAGCTCAATTCCTTTGATCACACTTGAGTCTAGGCACAGTGTTGCGTGTTTCATGTGCTTGACTTATATGACTACGGGCTGCATATTTTGTGTTATATGCTTTCTTTGCTGTATCTGTTCTGTTTTCCTTATCCTGTTGAGTGTTTTAGATGCCGCCTAGACGTCGTGGTCGTAGTAGGGGTCTATTCCAGGAATCAGGAGGGCAGAATGAGGATCAGTCTAGTGTGCCTAGTCATATTCTCGAGAGTAGTGGAGAGGAGGAGGTTGCAGCTCCGCCGGCTCCGGTAGAGAGAATGGATGTGGTCATAGCTCGATTTCAGAGGATGAGTCCTCCTATCTTCAATGGAGATGAGTCGAGTGAGGACGCGGATTCTTGGCTCCATAGCGTCATACATCTGTTTGATCGAGCCCAGTATGACGATGAACTCCGGTTGAGGTTGGTGACCCTACTGTTGAGGAAGTCCGCAAAACGTTGGTGGAGAGGTATGTCTAGTACCTTACTGGAGACTGGTGTTGGAATTACTTGGGACACTTTCTATCCGGTCTTCAGACAGGAGTATGTTCCCGACTCCTATGTAGCTGCCCGTGAGCGGGAGTTCGAGTTCTTGGAGAAAGGTTCGTTGTCTGTACGCGAGTACGCTCTCAAGTTTTCTACTTTGTTGGCGTATGTTCCGCATGTTGCTGGCCGGGAGAGGGCCAAGAGCACTAGGTTTGTGGAGGGCTTGAATGGGGATCTGTACCAGAGCGTTTTGACAAGCAAGCCCAAGTCTTATGCTGAGGCCGTGGATACTGCTATCCACATCGAGGAGGGCATGAAGAGCCGTAGTGCGCGTAGAGCGCAAGTGGCGCAGGCGGTGCACGGTGGTAGGCCCGCTGGTCAGGGAGCTCAGTCGTTCCAGAGTTCTCAGTCCGCGCATTCTCCTCAGCAGCAGCAGCAGCAGGTAGCTCAGTAGTCTGGCCGTCAGAGGTTTCGACCCCGCGGTCAGCAATTCAAGAAGAAGTCCGGTTTAGGGTCTTCTGGTTCTGGCAGTTCGAGTAGCAGCGGCTCTCGAACGGAGTTTTGTGGTTTTTACGGTGGAAAGTCATTCTTCCACGCAGTGTGTTGGTGTGCAGGGTTCCTGCAACCTTTGTGGTCAGTATGGGCACTTTGCGAGAGTGTGCCCGACAGCTGGAGCACACCAGACCACGGCCCAGCCTCAGGGTCGTGGGGGTCAGTCTAGGGGCCGTTCGCAGCAGTTTCAGCAACCCCGTTTTGGTGAGGCTCCGTTTAGGCCATTTCAGCAGCCTGGCCCTTCGCGTTTTGGGCAGTCGTCTCAACCTTTCTTTCCAGGACCTCAGCAGGCTCAGGTTAACGCCTTCACGAGAGAGCAGGCCGAGGAGACACCGAGCCGGGTGATTGGAGGTACATGTCTTGTCTTTGACTTTCCTGCTCGCGTGTTGTTTGACACCGGTGCATCGCATTCGTTTATTTCTGATTCGTTTGTTGTTGAGCATGGGTTGTGTACCGTCCCTTTGCGTGATGTTGTTTCTGTTTCTACCCCCGGTGGTGTAAGCCTGTTTTCGCAAGAGATTTTGTTGGATGGTGTGCTGCGGTTTGGTGAGCATGCCTTGTTAGCGAATTTGATCCGTTTGATGCTTTGGGATTTCGATTGTATAGTTGGGATGGATGTGCTGTTCAACTACAGGGCCTCTGTGGATTGCTTCCATGGGATTGTGCGCTTTAGACATTTGTCTGGCGAGAAGTGGGACTTCTACGGCCAGGACTCGAGATCGAAGATTCTGCTGGTCTCCGCGATGGAGATGTTTAGCTTGTTGTCTTTGGGTAATGCTGGCTTTATGATTTACGCTTTGGATGCGTCTTCTTCTTCTAGTTTCAGCTTAGTGACGTTCCCGTGGTGCGACAATTCCCCGACGTGTTTCCGGACGAGATTCCTGGTTTTCCTCCGAGGCGGGAGATAGACTTCAGCATAGAGTTGGTGCCAGGCACAGCTCCGATTTCTCGTGCCCCGTATCGTCTAGCGCCTGTGGAGTTGAGAGAACTCAAGGTTCAGTTAGATGATTTGCTGGAGAAGGGTTTCATCCGCCCTAGTATGTCACCGTGGGGAGCGCCCATTTTGTTTGTAAAGAAGAAGGATGGCTCAATGCGGATGTGCATTGATTTTCGTCAGTTGAATAAAGCCACCGTGAAGAATAAGTACCTGTTGCCGAGAATTGATGATCTGTTTGATCAGTTGCAAGGTTCTGCGGTGTATTCTAAGATTTATCTTCGTTCCGGGTACCATCAGCTCAGAGTAAGGGACCAAGATGTCGCGAAGACTGCGTTTCGTACAAGGTACGGACATTTTGAGTTTTGGTGATGCCGTTTGGGTTGACAAACGTGCCTGCAGTCTTCATGGATCTGATGAACCGTGCTTTCCGAGAGTTCATAGATCAGTTTGTGATTTATTTTATTGACGACATCTTAGTTTACTCGAAGACTCCGAGGGAGCACAAGGATAACTTGGAGATGGTTCTTCTGAGGTTGAGAGAGTAGCAGTTGTATGCGAAAATTTTCCAAGTGCGAGTTCTGGTTGCAACGTGTTGTATTTCTGGGCCATGTCATTTCAGCGGATGGCATTTCTGTGGATCCCAGTAAAGTGGATACTGTGTTGAACTGGGAGCGACCAAGGAATGTGTCTGAGATTCGCAGTTTCTTAGGTCTGGCTGGCTATTATCGTCGTTTCATTGAGGGGTTTTCTTCTATAGCTAAGCCGATGACCCAGTTGACCCAGAAGGATAAACGGTTTGTTTGGACTGAGCAGTGTGAGAATGCTTTTCAACTGCTCAAGGAGAAGTTAACTACTGCACCTGTGTTGGCTTTGCCGTCCGGATCAGGTGGTTATGTTGTTTGTTCTGAGCTTTTCAACTGCTCAAGGAGAAGTTAACTACTGCGCCTGTGTTGGCTTTGCCGTCCGGATCAGGTGGTTGTTTGTTCAGTTCTGACGCTTCGCTAAATGGATTGGGTTGTGTGTTGATGCAAATTGGTCGAGTCATTGCGTATGCCTCGCGGCAGTTGAAACCGCACGAGACTCGTTACCCAGTTCATGATTTGGAGTTAGCAGCGGTGGTCTTTGCGTTAAA
>KV010189.1:534105-550750 GCA_001598015.1 Dorcoceras hygrometricum | reverse complement strand
GGACGAAATTTCTATAAGGGGGGGAGAGTTGTAACGCCCGGAAATCCTAATTACGTGAATTGAATGCATGACTAGGAGGAAAACCTTATGTTAATATGATTTGCATGTCATGTATGTGATTATATGATGATTTTATGCTTTACGTGTGCATGTCACTTTACGGTACGGTTTGAGACCGGTAAGCGGGGACGAGTCCGGAGTCGACCAAATCGAAAATATTTAAATGTTTTAGCCCTTAGACATATTTTAAAGCAAAATATTTTTATTTTATGCACAATTTCCAGAAAAATGAGATTTTATGCACGGTTACCGAGGGGGACCCGTTTTTCGCCTATACGGGCCATTTTTATGACTTTTACCACACTTTTAAAATTGAGAGACCTTATATTACGAAAATTAAAGGCTTGGAGACTGAAATTTAAATTTTTTTAAGCCTTTTTAATTAGAGGATGGGCTAGTATGATGATGGGCTCTTATTTCTTTAAATAAAACAAGGTAGAAGGGCTTTTTAGTACATTTTTTCATACACCCTTCACCTAAACTCGAAAATTACCCTAGACTCTCCTCTCCTCAGCCAACTTCAGCCTCCATCCTTCCCAAGGTGACCAAAATTTGCAAGGTTTCATTGGAACTCAAAGGTGTGGTCTCCCCAATTGTCCTCCGCTCCGGTATCACGTATTTTCGCTTCTCTATCAACCAAGGCATGTTATATTCTTTCTTTTCTCACCATATAAATCATAATATACTTTTTTTACAAAGATTATGCATGGATTTTATGTGAATGTTTCAGATCTCAATGTACATGTCCATGATCATATGCCTCTCTTCATGTGCACCTCACGGTTTTGAATTCTTTTGCATGGCTTCGGTTCATGGTCTGCTTGAGGGTCTGGGCTCCTTGTTAAGTGGTTCATGGTGGTCCTAGGAGTGGATTTTCGTGGTTCTAAGTGGAGTTTTAAGGGTCGAACCGGTGGCTTGATGTTTTACACCGTGCAAGTGTGTTTACTATGTGTCGCGTGCGTCTGGTTCACAACCTTCGTGCGTCCAGTTGTGGCCACGGTTTGGGCCAAGGTTGGTCTTGTTAGAACCGCCTGGACCTGCGGGTGGTCCAACCGGAAGGGCTACGGCAGTGGTGGCCGGAGCAAGGAGAACGAACGAGAATACCATCAGGTGGTCGTGCGGCACGCAGTATGGCTGGTGCGTCCACTTGCAGCGACCATTTCTCCCTGGTTAGGTCACGGTTTGAGGCAAGGTCGGTCACGTTAGAACCGTTTGGATCTGGGGTGGTCCAACCGGAATGTATCCGGTAGTGGTGGCTTGATCAGGGAGAACGAACGTAAAAACCGGATACTGGTCGCGGAGGCAGCTTGTGCAGGAGAGTGTATTTTAGGTTTAGGGTTGAGTGTTTGGTTTGGGCCGGTTCGTTTGGGCCGATGGGTCGGTTCAATCGGGCCAGGTCGAGTGGTTTAAGTTTCAAGTCAATATTTGAAGTTCGGTCCGAGTTATTTTATTTTTGGGCCGGGTTATTTTATTTTTAAAGTCAGGGTCGTTTTTGCCGGGTCAAGTCAACTTTTTAAGTTAAAATTAGTTTCGGGTCAAAATTATTTTTGGGTCAATGATTTTAAGTCAAAATCTACTTTAAGTTGCTAGAATTTTTAATTTAAATTGGGTTTTAGCCAAATTAATGGACTTTGGGCCGATATTTATTTTAATGAATTTTAAGCCTTTTTAACGATATTGGGCCGAGTCCTTCAAAAGAATTTAAAAGGGTTGTTCTCAGTCGTTGGGCCAAGATGAGTTGGGCTTAGGATTTGTTCTATGTTTGAGTTGAGGCTTTGGGACTTAGAATTAGTGGGCCAATCGCTTGAGCCAGTCCTTGACCGGGACGAAGAAAAATAATGCATAGGCCCAAGAATATACTTTTAATGCTATATGTATCAGATTATGTATTTTAAGTATGTAATATTTTAAGAAAATTAGAATATATTGATGGGCCAAGGTTTTAAAGTTGCATGATTTTTATGAAACGCATGCATCATGAAAGTTTAAATTATGTTAAGGCATGTATGAAAATGTTTTTGAGAAATTGAAGTGTGGTGGGGCAAAGTAACGATGGGAGTTAGCCGAGTAGCCAGGCCCGGGGATCCCCTGTTAATGTATAACGATTATGAGCCTATGGATCCATGTGATCACGATATGGTGAAGTGGCAAGCATAGAGGTGTGACATATAGGGTTCCCGAGGTAAGGTCGGGTGAACCACATCGCCAAGTACGTTGGTTTATAGATTGATCAATCGAATTTAACGGCTCTCACTTCATGGATACGACTCACATGTTCTTTTTAGTTATGTTATGTATTATGCTATGCCTTATCATATATGTTATGATGATTTATGTACGACTACAACATGATTTAACGTTTTAAGGCCTTTTTAATGCACGCATGTCATGAAAATTATGGTTATACACTTATGTGCTTGTATGTGGTTTTACTATATGTACCTTGTTATAAGCGGATATAGCATGCTGGGACTTTAGGCTCACTAGGTTTATATGGTTCAGGTGAGCATGATAATGTTGATGATATTATTCCGACCGGTGATGAGGACGTCTGATGCTCCGCTGCGACTGTTACCCCGTGACCGCTTAGTTATTTCATGTTACCTACTTTTAAACATGTTCAGTTTTTCCGCAAACAGTTTTTGAGTACTCTGATTTTTATGATTAGCTTATGAGACGTGGATTAAGGATTTTTGCAGTCGTTTTATCGCATGTTGAGATGTTATTTTAATGCTTAAGTTATGGTTTTATTTATCGCTTTCTTTAAATGTTATTCCACGTCGACTTTTAAAAAAATAAAAAATATTTTAGAAGGTTTATTACGTTTCAGTTACTGAGTATGTGAGGCAGTTTGAGCAGGGTGTCACTTCATGCCCTCGATCGCCAGGATAGAGAACGAGAAGCTGCGGCAGTTTACTGATGGACTGCGACCAGACATCCGACATGATGTCAATATGGTGGACGTGGCTACATATATAAAAGCGGTGAACAGGGCGTACCGGTCTGAGAGAGGCCGGAAGGACATGAGGATGAATTCCAGAGGAAGTGTCAGATATAGCAGCCAGTCAGGGGATAGTCTTTGTCAGGCCTCGTGTACAATCAGAGTAAAATCACGCAACATAAAATAGCGGAAGCATTTAAAATAGTGGTTAAAATTTTCTATTTTGGCCTGACTGAAAGATAACGTGATTTAAAATACCGCAATACTCAAAATATCCCATTTAAAATCACTCAGTACAACAGAACAACATGTATCAAATACAAGAACAACAGAATACAACTGGATACAAGAAAGCACAGGCATTCCTCGGCTACTAGTATAGATACATATACGCTATACGCTAACTTGGACACCATAACCACCTCCTGGGGCACCTCCAGCTGGGTCAACTCCACGACCAGCTGAATAACCTGGGAAACCTGAACAACAAATAGGCAAACAAACAACCAAGCCCCAGAGGGACATGGGGTCAAACCCCAGTACAGAGAGCATCATAAAACAGTTAATTGAATGCACAAGTAATATGAAAATGCTATGCGTGAGTTGAGGCTACAACCGAAAGCAGGGAGCCAAAGGAATCTCAAGAACATATCGACAACAACAACGGTTCAACTAAGCAATGGTTGCCACGGGGTGTGTGAGTATATGGGAGCTACCCACTTGTCTCATCACACGATACCAGATGCAATAACAATCACTCAACCTGATGTTTCCCAACTCATGAGATGTGGGAGCTACCCACTCCGCTCATAGTGGCTAACAGATCCCAACAGGGAGATGAGGGTGACGGGAGTTACCCGCTCGGCCTCTAAAACAGGCATCCTGGTACACACAGATCAATACAACAAGGCACAGCTAAACAAGATCTGAGCTCAATATGCAATAATGCGTGTATGCAACAGGAAACTTAGCTAACAAAGAAACAGATGCAACAAGGCAAGGCATACACAGCAGCAAGCGTAATCACCCATTCTCAATCCAAATCTGTAAAACAAGCTCACATTCGTACCTCAGTCCTGAGCTATAATTAACACAACAAAGTCCCGAGCAACACAAATCTGAAAACCTGCGATGCAAACAACAACGCTAACTCAGGGATGCAAAGCACTGAACTCACAACCGGGAGCTACAAGCTCAACCAGCTCCATCCTACCCAATGGTTTCAACAGGCAGCCCTAAACAAAGCACAAGGGTAGAAACTAACACTTACCCACGAGCAACCTGAATGACAGGAACAATTCGACGCTTATTCTAATAGAATATAGAAGGGAGATGTCTTGCGAACCTCTCCAAGCTTGACGCAAGCTGTACCAAACGAAGCGTCTAAGCAAGAGGATTCCAGCGCTACCACTCTTACTTCAGTCGGAGCTGTCAACCGCAGGCAATCGAAGAATATAAGGTTCGGTTAACAGTGGCTAGGGTATCGCGATAGAAATTGCAACCGGAAAATATTTCTAAGTGTCAAAGCTGAAGACTAGAAACAAAGACCAAGTCCTCTTATATAAAGCTCAAATCTGCTCAAGTCTGATGAACAGTATCCACCGACAACTTAATGTTCACATATAATTTCCCGCTCGGATCTGAATCTCACACCAGATATGACTCTTCGTCAAAACAGACCTGACTTACACAAACAACGTCGCACAGAGTCTACTCTCGCATCTGGACACGTCCCGCTACTCGAATCTGAAATGCTAAAAGCCTCTCATCGCAACACTCAAATCCCATTCATATCTGAAGACACGCGCAACTCATATCTGAATCTTCCCCCCCACGCTAAGACAAAACGCTGTCGTTCCAACTAATTCAAATGGCGTAGTTTCGCTACCCTCCATAGAAACACACTAGCGTAATCACATCTGCTTAGCGATACCAGATTCTAACCACGAATATGATCAGCTCTCAAATCTTACCGCTGCAATGAAAATTCTCCAACTTTTCAGAATTGTTCTAAGTATCAAATCTAATCCAGATACGCTCATGAAACCTACCAACTCAAAGATGGTTATCCAGATTTGCTCACGCTCAAATCTGCATCTCAAAAAATCCGATTAATTAACTCAATTAATCTTTCTGAACTTTCGGGTCCCACATTCCTCTCCCACTAAAATAGGATTTTGTCCTCCAAATCAAACAAAAATTCCCGATCAAGAGTTCAAGATAACTGGGAAAACAAACATAAGCAAACATCTACCGGGAAACAACAAGAAACAAACTAGCCACTGGAATCTGATACCACTCTTACTCAAACGGATGCGGCCACTCACGCTGCATCTTCTCTTCCAGTTCCCACGTAGCTTCCTCTCTACCATGTTTGCTCCACTGAACCATCACCAAAGGAATGGTCTTTTTCCTTAGTTGCTTCTCCTTCCTATCCAAGATCTGCAAGGGTTATTCCACATAACTGAAAGTCCGATCTAGCTCCACCTCGTCAGCTCTCAGCAAATAGTCACATGAAAAAACATCATGTAAGGAAGACAGATCTGGCGGCAACAATAGTCGATAAGTCAGAGGACCAATCTTCTCAACAATCTCATATGATCCAAAATAACGAGGAGCTAACTTTCCTAAAGACCAAATCTCATAATACTGCGGAAAGGAAAAACTTTCAGGAAAACTTGATCACCAACCTGAAATTCTAAAGGCCTACGCCTCTTGTTCGCATAACTGGCTTGGCGATCTTGTGCAGCTTTCATTCGCTGGCAGATCAAATCTACTTGATCTCTCATCTGCTGCACAAATTCTGGAGAAGACAGCTGCTTCTATCCCACTTCTTCCCAACACACAGGCGATCTACACTTCCTGCCAAACAAAGCTTCAAATGGTGCCATACCAATCGTGACTTGATAGCTGTTATTATAGGAAAACTCGACCAAAGACAACGAATCTTGCTAGCTACAACTGAAATCCATCCCAACAGCTCTCAAAATATCCTCTAAAATCTGGATAGTCCTTTCAGATTGGCCATCTTTCTAGGGGAGATACGCTGTGCTCATAGCCAATCTAGTACCCGAAGCTGTTTGCAAACTCTTCCGAAACCTGGAAGTAAACCTCGGATCACGATCTGAAATGATAGAAACCGGCACACCATGCAAACGCACCAAGAAATATGTGTACAACTTCGCCATCTTCTTCAAAGAATAATTGGGAATCTCCAAACTTTGCAATAGACCACCAGGTCTCATCCTTTCAGCCTTGACTTGCTAACAATTCAGACAACGAGCTACAAAATCAGCATCACTCTTCAAACCTGCCCACCAGTAATGCTGCTTCAAGGCATGATACATCTTCCTTGCACTAGGATTGACACTATGTCTACTGCAGTGCGCTTCACTCAAGACCTCCTCCTTCGTGTCAATCAGATTCGGCACTACCAACCTGCTACAAAATCTCAAACACCCATCTGACTAGACAGAGTAGACCTCTAACTGTCCAGCTCGAACCTTCAGCTTCAACTCATGGATGGATGGATCGGTTCTCTGAGCTGCTCTAATGCTCACAACAATCTGTGGCTCAACTTGAAAATAAAGAAACCACAACATAATCCTCAGCTGGGTAAAATCGCCAACTAGTAGTGCTTAGATGCTCATGGACCTTCGAAATCTGCAACGAAGCCATCATCGCCACTTGAGTCTTTCTGCTTAATGCATCAGCAATTACATTCACCTTCCGAGGCTTATATTGGATCTCACAATCAAAATCTTTTAGCAGCTACATCCTTTATGCTGTATCATGTTCAAATCTGACTGAGAAAAGAGATACTGAAGACTCTTGTGGTCGGAATACACCACGAACAGGTCGCTATACAGATAGTGGCGCCAAATCTTCAAAGCAAAGACTAATTCTGTCAACTCCAAATCATGAACTGGGTAACGATTCTCATGCGGTTTCAACTGACGAGAGGCATACGTAATGACTCGACCATTCTGCATCAACACACAATCCAACCCATTCAAGGAAGCATCTGAACAAACTACATAGCCTCCTGATCCTGAAGCCAAAGCTAACACAGGCGCAGAAGTTAGCTTCTCTTTGAGCAACTAGAATCTTTTTTCGCATTGTTCGGTCCACACAAACCTCTTGTCTTTCTGAGTCAACTGCGTCATAGGCTTAGCTATACTAGAGAATCCCTCTATGAAACGCCGGTAATAGCCAGCCAAAACAAAGAAACTACGAATCTCAGCAACATTCTTGGGGCGCTCCCAGTTAACAACAACCTCCACCTTACTGGGATCCACAGAAATACCTTGCACTGAAATGACATGACCCAGAAATACCACTCGATCTAACCAAACTCGCAGTTGGAGAACTTAGCATAGCACCGTGAGTCTCGAAGTGTCTGTAGAACCAGTCTCAAATGCTCCTTGTGCTGCATCGGAGTCTTGAGTACACCAAAATATCAACGATAAACACCATCACAAACTGATCGATGAACTCTCTAAAGACTCGATTCATCAGGTCCATGAAAACTGCAGGGGCATTCGCAAACCAAAAGGCATCACCAAGAACTCTTAATGCCCGTACCTTGTATGAAATGTAGTTTTCGCAACATCATGCTCTCTAATGCGCAACTGATGGTACCTCGAATGCAGATCAATCTTAGAAAACACAGCTGAACCCTGAAGCTGATCAAAAAAGTCATCGATCCTCGTCAAAGGGTACTTATTCTTCAATGTAGCCTTATTCAATTGTCTAAAGTCGATGCACAACCCATCGACCCATCCTTCTTCTTTACAAACAAATAAGCGCTCCCCACGGGGACATACTCGGCCTAATGAAACCCTTCTCCAGCAAGTCGCTAAGCTGAACCTTAAGCTCCCTCAACTCGGCAGGTGCTAAAAGATACGGGGCTCTCGAGATAGGAGCTGTATCAGGTACAAGCTCAATGCTAAAGTATATCTCCCTCTTCGGAGGAAAACCAAGAATCTCTTCCGAAAACACATCAGGGAAATTGCGAAGAACGGGAACATCACTAAGATCTACTCGCGAAGAAGAAGACGCATCCAAAGCATAGATCATAAATCCAGCGTTCTCCAACGACAACAGGCTAAACATCTCCATCACAGAGACTAAAGGAATCTTCGACTGGGAATCGTGGCCATAAAAATTCCATTTCTCGCCATACTGGGGCCTAAAACACACAAAGTCATGGAAAAAATCCACAGTGGCCCAATAACTAGACAACACGTCCATTCCCACTATACAATCGAAATCCCACATTACAAGCCTAATCAGGTTGGCTAACAACACGTTCTCACCAAACCTAAGAATGCCATTCAACAAAATCTCTTGGGAGTATAGGCTCGCGCCAACAGGGGTTGCAACAGACACAACATCACACAAAGCAGTGGTATGAAAACCATGCTCAACCACAAATACATCAGCAATAAACGAATGTGACGCTCCTGTATCAAACAAAACACGCGCAGGAAAATCAAAGACAAAGCAAATACCTGCGATCACTCCTGTTGACGTTCCCTCCGCTTGCTCCCTCGTCATGGCATTCACTTGGGCAAACTGAGGTCCTGAAAACTGGGGTTAAGAAGACTGTCCAAACCTCCAAGGACCGGGCTGCTGAAACGCCCTAAACTGATGCTCTCCCAAACTCTGCTGCTGAATCGGAAATAACGACCTCTAGACGATTCACCTCGACCATGCGGTGGGGCGGTGGTATGCTGAGATCCAACCAACGGACACACTCTCGCAAAGTTCCCAGACTGTCCACAGACGTTACACGAACCTTGAACACCTACACACTGCGCTGTAGGATGCCTTCCTCCACACTGGCCACAAAACTCGACCTTGGAACTACTGCCACTGCTAGAACTACCCGAGCCAGAAGAACTAGAACCAGACTTCTTCTTGAACTGACGACCACGAGATCTAAACCTATGGTGTCCAGGATGTTGGGCTACCTGCTGCTGGGGTGGCTGGGATGACTGCACAGACTAGGAAGGTTGCACCCTCGGAACCATGGGACGGTTACCTTGCACCACTTGAGGCCTAACACGAGACCTACGGTTCTACAGTCCCTCATCAATATCCATAGCCTTGTCCACCCCATCCGCATAACTCGTTGGTGTGTCCAGGATGTTGGGCTACCTGCTGCTGGGGTGGCTGGGATGACTGCACAGACTAGGAAGGTTGCACCCTCGGAACCATGGGACGGTTACCTTGCACCACTTGAGGCCTAACACGAGACCTACGGTTCTACAGTCCCTCATCAATATCCATAGCCTTGTCCACCCCATCCGCATAACTCGTTGGTGAAGCCACCAACACCAAAGAATACAACTCTTCATTGAGCCCCTCCAAGAACTTATTCATCTTCGCCCTCTCACGGCCAGAGACATGCGAACATACGCGAGAAGAGAAGAAAATCTACGGGCATACTCTCCCACGAACATAGTTCCCTGCACCAGGTTATCAAACTCATGCTCCCTGGCGTTCACAAAGGATTCCGGAACGTACTAATGACAAAAAGCAGTACAAAAGCTATTCCACGTGATCCCTACACCTGTCTCCTCTAGAGTCCTCGAAGCACCTCTTCACCAACGCTCGGCATTTCTTCTCAACTGAAACATAGCCAAACTCAACCTACGCTCGTCGTCATACCTGACACGGTCAAACAAACCGGTAATGTGCTACAACTAGGACTCCGCATCTGAACTAGACTCATCACCGATAACATCTGAGGATTCATCCACTGAAACCTCTAGTTCCATGTCATCCACACGGGCTGCCAGCTCATCAACCTCAATCTGACTATCGCGACCACGACAAGGAATACTACGCTGCACTTCCTCGTTCTGAACCTCGGACTCTTCCGGAATCTGCCCTCTACCTCTACCCCTACGTCTAGGCGGCATCTACGAAGGTACTAAGAGGGTAAGATCACACAACAACAAATATCACATAACAAACAAATCACATAGTCATGCACATGCAACAATCAATACTGTGCCTAGACTCAAGTGTGATCAAAAGAAATCGAGCTTAAGCTCTAATACCAAAAATGTCAGGCCTCGTGTTCAATGAGAGTAAAACCACGCAACTACAATAGCGGAAGCATTTAAAATAGTGGTTAAAATTTTCGCTTTTGTCATGACTGAAAGAGAATGTGATTTAAAATACTGCAATACTCAAAATATCACAGTTAAATCACTCAGTACAATAGTACAACATGTATCAAATACAAGAACAACATAATACAACTGGATACAACAAAGCACAGGGCATTACCCGGCTACTAGTATAGATACTTATACGCTATACGCTAATTGGGACACCCTAACCACCTCCTGGGGCACCTCCAGCTGGGTCAACTCCATGACCAGCTGAATAACCCGGGAAACCTGGACAACAAACAGGCTACCAAAAAACCAAGCCCCAGAGGGACATGGGGTCAAACCACAGTACAGAGAGCAACATAAAACAGCTAATGGAATGCACAAGTAATATGCAAATTCTATGCGTGAGCTGAGGCTACAACCGAAAGCAGGGAGCCAAAGGAATCTCAAGAACAGCTCGACAACAACAACGGATCAACTGAGAAATGGTTGCCACGGGGTGTGTAAGTATATGGAGCTACCCACTCGTCTCATCACACAATACCAGATGAAATAACAATCACTCAACCTGCTGTTGCCCAACTCATGAGACGTGGGAGCTAGCCACTCCGCTCATAGTGGCTAACAGATTCCAGCAGGAAGATGAGGGTGACGGGAGTTACCCGCTAGCCTCTAAAACGGCATCCTGGTACACACAGATCAATACAACAAGGCACGGCTAAACAAGATCTGAGCTCAATATGCAATAATGACATGTATGCAACAGGATTCCGGAGCCACAATGGTTGTGGGCCCACGGCTAGCTGTATCCCTGAACCATTGAGGGTCACACAAGTACTGGATTCGAAACTCTCACACGGATACTCAGCTCAATGTGTTGAGCACGAGAAGAGGATTTCTGGAAGTGCGACTTCCTAAAAGTCAACAGGGGTCAAACCGGGATTTGACTCTGTTGAGGGGCAAAACGGTCATTTTGCTATTTAGGGTTAGATGATCTGAAAAAATTGTTTTTCACATCATAACATTCAGATTTGGAAACTGAGTCGATCGGTCCGATCTGATCGGCGATCGGAGTTACGATGAAGTCGCAGCGATTGATATCGTCATTTGGACCCAGGCCCGTTGGACCGGCCCAAGTCCAACTTTAAGTCTATATATGATTAGACTTAATTAAGAGACTTCAACATAACACAATTTTAATCAACATAACCCTAGACTCAAAACCCTAAGCACCGCCGCCCACTCTCTTCTTCCTCGCCGCCGCCGCTACTTCGCTGGAAATTAGTTTCCGGCCAACTTTTCGAGGAGAATCCGATCGTGCTGATCTCGTCAGGACTTCTAGTGCAGTCTGACGAAGGAGTCTCGGATCTGGTCGTGGACCGGATTGACGTAACTACCGCAATCAACCGAGAAGCGCCGGGTTCTTGAAACACCGGTTGGAGCCAGGCACAAGTGCCAGAGAGGTAACTCGTTGAAACACCCTATGTATGTGGATACATATAATTGATTTGTTCTTCGTATTGATCGCATCCCGGTTAAATTTTATTGTTCTTCCGCTGCCTGCCGGGGTGCGGATCCGGATCCCCAACAAGAAGCTCTTCCAATTCATACCAGTTTTAGAAGCTGTAATTGGCTAGTCGAGGAACGCAAAGTTGCTGCCGTTCGAGTGTTGCGTCGATTTGGTAGATCTGGTTTTCGATGAGACCTTGTTCCTAGCTTTAGTTTTTAAGCTTTCTATGAATTGTTGAGGTATATTGGGCAGCTGGTCGAAGTGAGACTCCCAGCCGTGAGCTTGATTAGCAACCTGTTAGATTTACGTTGTGTATGCCGTGTGTTTAACAGGCTTTTACCAGAGTCTTCGGGATTTCTCGCAGGGTTAGTTGTTGCTCAGTTTAAAGGTACGGATTTTGAGCTTGTTTTACAGCGAAGTTATGGCTTGGATGAATTGTAGTCGCTGGTATGTGGAAAGTTTCCGGTTCCTAGCTTTAGTTTTTAAGCGTTTCTATGAATTGTTGAGGTATATTGGGCAGCTGGTCGAAGTGAGACTCCCAGCCGTGAGCTTGATTAGCAACCTGTTAGATTTACGTTGTGTATGCCGTGTGTTTAACAGGCTTTTACCAGAGTCTTCGGGATTTCTCGCAGGGTTAGTTGTTGCTCAGTTTAAGGTACGGATTTGAGCTTGTTTTACAGCGAAGTTATGGCTTGGATGAATTGTAGTCGCTGGTATGTGGAATTTCCGTGCCTGCTGGTTGTGTTCTGTTGAGAATTGTGTATGCTATTTGTGTATTTGCTGCGTTGCATATGTTTATATGCTTGCATTCCTGCATGTTGCATACACGCATGGTATTCCTTTCCAGTTTTGGTAGTCTTTGTACCATTGTTGCATTGTTATTGTTTTCTTACCAGGATGTGAGGGCGAGCGGCAATACCGCACTCTCATCTCCCTGCTGGGATCGTAGCCTCCATGAGCCGAGTGGTTAACTACCACAGTTCATGGGCGAGGCAACAACAGGTTGAGTTGTTTGACGCATCCGGTAAGTGGGTGTAGTTCATGGCGAGTGGCTCACTACCACACTGTGAACATACCCCGTGGCCACTGTACGTTGTCGAGGATTCTTGGAGCTATGTTTGAGTTCCTTAGCTCCCTTGTGGGTCGAGCTTTCCATTGTTCCTTGGCGTCTCATGCATAGCACCTGCATTTTATTCCTTGCTGTTATTTCTGTTGTATTATTTCTCTCCGTACTGGGGTTTGACCCCATGTCCCTCCGGGGCTTGGTTTGTTTCTTTGTTGCGTTGTTTTCAGGAAACCCAGGTTCTACAGCTGGTCGTGGTTTCAACCCAGCTGGTGGTGCCCCAGGAGGTGGCTAGTGTGTCCCAGTAGCATATAGCATATATATATGTATCAGTTAGCCAGGGGGATTCCCTACGCTTTGTAGTTGTACCCGTAGGGGAATATGATACATTTTGGACTTATGTATGCTTTGTTGTTGAATGTTTATGATTTGGGAACTTATTTTAAGTATTGTCGTATTTTAAATTATACGTTTAAAACCGTCGGGCCTAAAAGCGAAAATTTTACCCACTTTTTGATAGCTTCCGCATGTGTTTATCTGTTGTGAGCACGAGGCCTGACATCAGGGGCCTCCTAAGGGGCCATCTCCTCTGGGGTCATAGCAGCCGAGACCTCAGAGCCAACAGAGGCCGCAGCAATAGGAGGCCAGCGCCCATAGACCTAGAGGGTTCTCAATTTTCAAGGAGTGCAGTAAGAGCATTCAGGACCTTGCATGGCTGGATCTGGAAAGTGATATCACTGTAGAGAGTCAGGGAATATTTCTAGGGATTTCTCTATGAGGAGACAGACCACAGGTCTTGTTTTTGTGTTGCAGGCAGAGGCTACAGATCCGGACACGAAATTGCTCACCGATGAGATTCGAGTGCTTGGTGTCACTACCCTCGCCTTGATAAACTCAGGGGCGACCCACTCTTTTATGTCGAGTGTGTTCACACAGAGGATGGGGATTATTAGGAGAGCTTGGGAGTAACTCTCGCTGTGACGGTTCCACCAGGAGTGGAGTTGTTGATGACCAGCGTTGTGCAAGGATTGACGATGATGTTCCAGGATCATGCGGTCAGATCAGATCTAGTCGTTTTGCCAATGTCAGGATTCGACCTCATCCTAGGTATGGATTGGTTGATGCAGTTTGGAACGATGATCGACTTTTAGCGGAGGTCAGTGACTATCAGGCCTCCAGGGCAGGAGGCCTTCTTATTTGATTCAGCGAAGAGACCGCGGAAGCCAAGATTCATATCCTTTATACAGACCAGAAAGATAGTTGAGCTTGGAGTCATGCGTTCTTGGCCAGTGTTAACGCTACAGGAGTTTCATCAGGGCCTTCACTGTCTGATGTGGAGATAGCCAGGTATTTTTCAGATGTATTCCCTGATGATGTTGTGGGAGTTCCACCGGAGTGAGAGTTAGAGTTTTCGATAGAGCTGATGCCAGGTACAGTGCCTATCTCTAAGGCATCGTATCACTTGGCTCCTACCGAGATGAAGGAGCTGAAGGAGCAGATCCAGAATTTGCTCGACAAGGGGTTCATTCACCCTAGATTTTCTCCATGGGGCGCGCTCCGATTCTATTTGTGAAGGATAAGTATGGTACATGAGATTTTGTATTGACTACCGGGATCTGAACAGAGTTACAATGAAGAATAAGTACCCACTCACGATGATAGAGGATTTATTTGACCAGTTGCATGGAGCTTCGGTTTTCTCGAAGATTGATTTGAATTCTGGCTACCATCAGTTGAGGTTTAGAGAGAAGGATGTGTCCAAGACTGCTTTTCGGACACGTTACGGCCACTATGAGTACTTGGTGATGCCGTTCGGACTAACGAATGCCCCAGCGATTTTCATGGATTTGATGAACAGAGTATTCAGAAAGTATTTAGACCAGTTCATTATCGTTTTCATTGACGACATTCTGGTCTATTCGAGGAGCTCGGAGGAGCATAGGCAACACTTGCAGACAACTTTACATACTTTGAGGGAGCACAGATTGTATGCCAAGTTAAGCAAGTGTTAGTTTTGTCTCGAGCAGGTGGCGTTTCTGGGGCTTATCATTTCGAGATATGGGATTTTAGTCGACCCATCAAAGGTGGAGGCAGTTCAGAACTAGGGGATTCCAAGGAATGCAGCAGAGATTTGCAGTTTCTTGGGGTTACCAAGATACTACCGCAAGTTTATCAAGGGATTCTCTTCAATTTCAGTACCCTTGACAGCCCTGAGCAAGAAGAATGCGAAGTATGTGTGGAGTCCCGAGTTTCGGAAGAGCTTTGATCAGCTGAAGGAGACCCTCACTTCAGCGCTACTGTTAGCGATGCCAGTGGATCACGAAGAGTTTGTAGTTTATACGAATGCTGCCCTGAGAGGGTTAGGTGCAGTTCTGATGCAGGGAGGCAAGGTTATCGCTTATGCGTCGAGGCAGTTGAAGATTTATGAGCAAAACTATCCGAAGCATGATCTGGAGCTTGCAGTAGTAGTGTTCGCACTGAAGATTTGGAAACAATGAGAAGTGTCATATTTTTAACGACCACAAGAGTCTCAAGTACTTCTTCATCCAGAAGGAGCTGAACCTGAGGAAGTGCAGATGGCTAGAGTTGGTGAAAGACTATGACTATGACATTAGCTAGCATCCGAGTAAAGCTAATGTGGTGGCAGACGCTTTGAGTCGGAAGACTACAGTAGTGGCATGTTTTTTGGTCGAGAGGCCACTACAGGCTGAGATTTAGAGATTCGGACTGGAGTTTTATGCAGGAGGTTGTGCACCGAGTCTGGCAGCACTCACAGTTCAGACGACTCTTCGAGAGCGGATTAGAGACGGGCATGGCTCTGATGATCAGTTGCAGCAGTGGAGACAACGTGATGAGGCCAGAGGCCGAGGACTGTACACAGTTGAGGATGGGATCGTATGTTTCATGGGCCGTATGTGAGTGCCGAGTACTTGGCAGCTGAGAGCTGTGATCTTAGAAGAGGCGCATGCATCGATGTACTCCATCCACCCAGGGAGTACGAAGATGTACAGATATTTGCAGACACTGTATTGGTTTCCGGGGATCAAGAAGGATATTGGGAGATTTGTATCTGACTGCTTGACCTGTCAGCAGGTCAGGGCAGAGCACCAGCGACCGGCAGGGTTATTGCAGCCACTCCCTATTCCCGAGTGAAAGTGGAAGAATATTTATGATGGATTTCATGGTTGGGTTACCCAGGAGTCCCAGGGGTTACACGGCAATATGGGTGATTGTGGATAGACTCACCAAGTCGGCGCATTTCTTACCGGTGAAGACTACTTTCATCCTAACGCAGTACGCAGAGCTTTACATCAGAGAGATTGTCAGGCTGCATGGAATAGCAGTCTCTATAGTGTCAGACAGGGACTCTAGGTTTACATCTGAGTTTTGGAGGAGTTTACATGCCACCATATGGACTAGGTTGTCATTCAGCATGGCGTTTCACCCGCAGACGGATGGTCAGTCGGAGAGAGTCATCCAGATTCTGGAGGATTTGCTGAGAGCTTGTGTGATTGATTTCCAGGGTACATGGGCCTCGAGATTGCCTCTGGTAGAGTTCACGTACAACAACAGCTTTCGGGCATCGATTGGGATGGCTCCTTATGATGCTTTGTATGGGAGAAGGTGTAGGTCTCCCGTGCACTTGGACGAGGTTGGAGAGAGTTTTGACCGGTTCGGAGTTAGTGCAGCAGACATCGGACATAGTGACGAGGATATGGGATCGGATGAGGACAGCCCAGAGTCGTCAGAAGAGTTATGCCGATCAAAGACGACTAGATCTGGAGTTAGCTGTTGGGGATCATGTGTTTGTGAGGATTTCGCCCATGAAGGGCGTGATGCGCTTTGGCCGGAGGGGCAAGATCAGTCCGAGGTTTATTGGGCCATTTGAGATTTTTGGAGAGGGTTTGGTATTTTTAGGCTTATCGATGTTAGAGTAGATG
>KV010189.1:507341-528982 GCA_001598015.1 Dorcoceras hygrometricum | reverse complement strand
ACTCTAGGTATGGGTACTTGTACTTAATGAGCACAAGTCTGAATCCTTTGAAAGGTTCAAGGAATTCAAGGCTGAAGTAGAAAATCAATTAGGCAAAAGTATTAAAGCACTTCGATCCGATCGAGGTGGTGAATACTTGAGTGCTGAATTTCAAGACAATCTGAAAGGTAATGGGATTCTCTCACAGTGGACCCCTCCGGCCACACCACAGCTCAATGGTGTAGCGGAGCGTCGTAATCGAACTTTGATGGACATGGTTCGATCTATGATGAGCTTCACTGAGCTTCCTACCTCTTTTTGGGGCTATGCGCTCGAAACGGCGGTAATGTTGTAGAACAATGTCCACACCAAGGCAGTGGAAAAGACTCCATATGAGATATGGATGGGCAAACCACCCAAGTACTCATTCATGAGGATTTGGGGATGTCCTGCTTACGTGAAGCAGACAGTGGGAGATAAGCTGGATACAAGATCCATCTTATGCTACATCATTGGGTATCCAAAGAATTCCATTGGACACTACTTCTACTATCCAAGTGAAACAAAATTATTTGTTTCTAGGAATGCCACCTTTATGGAAAGGGAATTTCTACTTGATAGAAAGGGCAAAATAGTAGAACTCGAAGAGGTTCGAAAACCAACTAAAGTACCAGGTGAATCTCCTGCACCTCCAGAGCCAGTACCAGAAATGGTCGCACCTAGGAGATCCAAAAGGGTTCCTAGGGCTCCTGAGAGATATGGTTTTCTCCTTGAAGATGATCAAAGTGATCAAGTTGTTGGATCTGATCCAAGAACTTTCAAGGAGGCAATTTCCGATGCTGATTCTAATTTGTGGCATCAGGCAATGCAGTTTGAGTTTGACTCAATGCATGCGAACCAAGTTTGGACCCTTGTAACCCTCCCGAAGGAATTGTTCCTATTGGGTGTAAATGGGTATACAAGAGGAAACTTGGGCCTGATGGTAAGGTAATGACCTACAAGGCACGACTGGTCGCGAAAGGTTACACTCAAAGGCAAGGTGTTGACTATGATGAAACCTTCTCGCCAGTCGCGATTTTCAAGTCAATTAGAATCTTATTAGCCATAGCCGCATGGTACGACTATGAGATATGGCAAATGGATGTGAAAACTGCGTTCCTTAATGGAAACATTAAGGAAGAGATCTATATGACGCAGCCTGAGGGTTTCACATCCGTGGGAAGTGAGCATAAGGTATGCAAACTTCAGAGATCGATCTACGGTCTCAAACAAGCATCGAGGAGTTGGAACCTGAGATTCGATGAAACAATTAAGGAATTTGGTTTCATCAAGAATCCCGAGGAGCAATGTGTTTATAAGAAGGCAGTTAAAAGCGCTGTGACATTCCTCGTACTTTATGTTGATGACATTCTACTCATTGGGAATGATGTAGGAATGCTGCAATCAACTAAAATCTGGTTGTCTAGTAGATTTTTTATGAAGGACATGGGTGAAGCATCCTATATTCTTGGAATACAGATCTATCGAGATATATCTAAACGGATGCTCGGACTCACCCAAGCTACCTACATCGATACCATACTTAAGAGGTTCTCTATGGAAGAGTCCAAGAGAGGACACCTACCTATGTGCCACGGGGTCACTCTATCTAAGTCTATGTGTCCAAAGACTGATGAGGAGATAGAGAGTATGGCACGTGTGCCATATGCCTCGGCAATAGGTAGTATTATGAATGGCATGATCTCCACTAGACCGGATGTCGCATATGCTCTGAGTGTCACGAGCCGCTACCAGGCCAACCCCGGCCAATTGCATTGGAAGGCTGTGAAGGATATTCTTAAGTACTTGCGAAGGACTAAGAATATGTTCATGATCTATGGGGGTGGTGAACTGAAACTGGAAGGCTACACTGATTCTAGCTTCCAGTGTGACATGGATGATTCGAAGTCAATCTCTGGATTTGTATTCATGCTCAATGGTGGTGCTGTCTCTTGGAAGAGTTCCAAGAAAGACACCATCGCGGATTCAACCACTGAGGCTGAGTACATCGCAGCATCAGCTGCTGCTAAGGAGGCCGTTTGGATAAGGAATTTCGTCCAAGAGTTGGGCGTCATTCCTAATGGAGTTGGTCCAGTCCCGGTGTACTGTGACAACACGGGTGCCATTGCGCAAGCAGTGGAGCCTAGGTCTCACCAAAGATCCAAACATATACTGAGGAAATACCACATAATCCGGTATATTGTGGCTAGAGGTGACATAGCAGTTGAGAGAGTTGCCTCTGCGGGTAACATTGCTGATCCACTTACGAAGCCCTTGCCAGGACCATTGTTTGAAAAATATCGCGAAACAATGGGACTGCGTCTGATGAGTAGTTGGCTTTAGGGCAAGTGGGAGATTGTTAGAGTAGATGCCCAACTAGCCAACTTGTGGTGTGTGGGTTTTTAGACTCTTGTATATGACAGTCTTTATATATGATATTCGCATTTGTTTATGGCATTCTTTATCTTCATTATGTTTATATAATTTTAACAATTGTGTTGGATAAAGACCTAGAATGAACCATAGTGTATGTTAGATGTGATAGTGGGTATGACGGATATCATGAAACACATCTAATAGTCACTGTATATTCTGAATTAGTTCCTAGTCGATTGGGCCGTCAAAATGAGGATAAGGCCGCCCGAGCTTGTGACTAGTATCTGTGATGTGAAGTACCATGTTTCATTGTTAGGGAACAGTATGATTTTCTGAGCATGCAGATAGATAGTGACCTAGTGATCTATCGAACAACCTCGTTCGGACTTTCCTAGTGGTTACCATTTGTCGAGTGGATAAGTCCGAGGTCTTGGTTGTACTGAGTAGTCCTCACGACTCGAAACGTCACTGAGACTCTACGTGATAGGCGTCTCACTTTGACTAGTTTGCCGACTCACTTGGGGTCATTAGGCGGCGGGGTTGGGTGAGACCCTGATGCATGTAGGAGTCGATGCTTCGTTGTCGAGGATTCACCGCTCGCTTACACGCATGGATATCCTATGCTATCTGAGAGGATAATAGTGTATAAATCTCTGGCCAGAGTACTAGAAGTGTTTTAGGTAAATGGGTTTACCTAGTAACACTCGCGATGTCACTATTCGATCTCCAAGATGTATGCATAGTTATCGGATCTCTAGCGACTCTCGATTTACCAATGGTCGTTGATCTGATCGGGATATATGTGTTGAAAGGACCGTACTGTACGCTAACCACGACCAACTGGTTCTTGCAGGCACTATCAGTGATACCTAGGGGATCATGGCGCGATGTTGCTAGGCGCTTTACCATGATCCGTTGGGCAAATCCGAAATTGTGATTTCGGAGCCGCAATGGTTGTGGGCCCACGGCCTGTATCCCTGAACCATTGAGGGTCACACAAGTACTGTATTCGTGATTCTCGCACGGAAACTGAGCTCAATATGTTGAGAATAGGAAGAGGATTTTAGGGAGTGCGACTTCCTAAAAGTCAACAGGGATCAAATCGTGATTTCCCGCTGTTGAGGGGCAAAACGGTCATTATGGACTAGGTATCTGAAAAATTGTTTCTCACATCATAATACTCAGTTTTGGAAACTGAGCCGATCTGTCCGATCAGATCGATTATCGAAGTTATGATGAAACCGCAGTGATTTAAATGAACCGAATGTTCATTTGGACCTGGGTATGACCCAAGTCCAATGGGCCGGTTCAAGCCCATCTACGAACTTAATTTAATTAAGATGATTAGGGCTTTTGATCACACTTGCATCATAACCTAAACCTAGCTCACATAGCCGCCTCCTCTCCCACACACACCTCACGCCGCCTCCGACCGCCCGCCGCCGCCGTCGCCCGTCTAGATCGATTATCGAAGTTATGATGAAACCGCAGTGATTTAAATGAACCGAATGTTCATTTGGACCTGGGTATGACCCAAGTCCAATGGGCCGGTTCAAGCCCATCTACGAACTTAATTTAATTAAGATGATTAGGGCTTTTGATCACACTTGCATCATAACCTAAACCTAGCTCACATAGCCGCCTCCTCTCCCACACACACCTCACGCCGCCTCCGACCGCCCGCCGCCGCCGTCGCCCGTCTTTGCGTGATCGGACTTGTTTCTATAGCTGCGTCGAGTAGAATCCGTTCGTGATAAAATCCATCAGCTTTCTAGTGCAGGCTGATTGGAGGAAGATCGATTCCGGTCGTGGACCTGATTGACGATCTACCGCCACCTACCGTGAAGAGCCAGTCTCGCTGTGATTCTGGTTGGAGCCAGGCGCCAGTCGCCAGCAAGGTAACACCCCGAGAAACGCCCTATGAATGGTTTATAGTGCTGTATTTTATTGTATTGAACTTTTTCTGGCGCTATTTTAAAACTTCCGCTGCGCCACGGGGAGACGGGATCCTTATCCGCCACCGCTATTCCAACAATCGAGTAGCGTTACCACCCAGCCTTTCAGCGGTCCATAATGTTTTCCATATCTCGATGCTACGGAAGTATGTTCCGAGTCCGTCACATGTATTGGCTTTTGAGCCGCTCCAGTTAGCGCCAATCTTATCATTTCAGGAGTGACCAGTACAGATTTTGACTCGAGAGGAGCGTAGACTTAGAGCACGGAGTATTCCGATGGTCAAAGTCCGGTGACAGAATCACTCAGTGGATGAGGTTACCTGGGATACTGAGGCCGATATGCGGACGTGCTACCCTGAGCTATTTAGTACGTACTTAATTTCCAGGACGAAATTCCTAAAAGGGGGAGAGTTGTAAAGCCTAGAAATCCTGAATACGTAGAAATGATTGTATGACTAGCGGAGAAAAATCATTTTTGGTAATTACTAGTCATTTTATGTGACTTATTTATAGTTTTAATGTTTCATGATATGCATATATGTTTTTAGACAGTTTGAGTTCCGGACTCGTGGACGAGACTAGGGACGACCGAGATGAAAATTATTTAAGATTTTTAAGACCTTAAATTTTAAGACTAAATTTATTATTTTAAAGCGTCAATTTCCAAAGATTGGGATTTTTAGGATTATTTATGAGGGGAACCCGTTTTTCACCTATACGGGATGTTTTATTGGACTTTATTGCATTTTAAAATTACGGAAGCCTTTTATTACAAAAATTAGAGATTTTAAAGTGAATTTTAAATTTTTAATTAACACTTCAATTTCGTGGAGGGTTAAGATTGTAAAACTCCTTCTTATTTTCTTAATTAAACAAGAGGGGTCATTTTTGTCACCCCTCATTCTTTCAAAACATGATTTTTGCAAAACCTAGCCTCCTCCCTTTCAACATACCCGTCCCTCCCCCTCTCCTACAGCCCCATCGAAAATTCTTCAAGTTTTGGTGATCCAAGGCGGTCTTGTCCTGATCTCGCGTCGTGCACGTCGATAACTCACAGATCTCCTCCTTCTCCAATGAAGTCTCAGTATACTTCAGTACCTTGTTCAAGGGTACCAAGTCCTCAGAGTCAGTATCCTACTCATCTGTCTCTTTTCGAAAAATTAATTTCCATTTGGGTGCTGTTCTTGTTTGGACTGTGGGACTCCCAGCTGATACCATAGAAATTGGTATAGCCTCTTGTACCACTGGTACAATATAAAGATCCTTCACTGTGGAAGCATCTCTCCCAACAATGGTTCTCTTCTTCTTAGCCATCGGTTCCGAAGCAGGAGCTGGTATCCTCTTTGCTACCGCCATAAAACCCTTCTCCACCGTTGGCTTCTCGTTCACCTCTTCAGATGTTGTCGACACAGATTTGTTCTCTGCAATATATGTGCTGACAGACTTATCAGTAAGAATTTTCAGAGGTGGGAGAGCCTTCGATTCTCCCAAAGTCAGCCCTGGGACTCCCTCTAGTAAAATACTGAGTTGAACTGCAAACCCTTGGGCTTTCTTCGAGGATGGAGTCACCATATCCTTCAGAATGTCAAACAGGAATCTGCTCCAGTTTATCTTGACTCCATAGTGGATGGACGCCATGAGAAGAAACCGTTCCTGGGTCACTGCATCGAATAAACCAGCCTTGGGTGTAATAGCCTTGGCCAGTATATCGTTCAACAATCGAAACTATAACTTCATCTCCTTCTTCTTACAAGAAACTTTAATCAGTTCTCCACTCTCCGAGAAAGCTCTCCTCCCTTCATTGATCAGATTGGCAGGTAACTCATTTACTGATGTCAACCCTTCAGTCGGTAGGTCAAAAATTCCAGCAAACTATGCTTCCGATATATTCACTGTCACCCCCTTAACTGTGCTGAGCACTGTATTCCCTCTCACAGTGCCATTCTGAAAGAAAGTTACCAAATCCTTCTCATAGACCGCCGCTAAACATCCCAGAAATCCACGGAGTCCGGATGACTCAAGTGCTTTGAACATTGAAACCATTCCGCCATCAGATAGACTCAGAACTGAATCAAAGTTGATCTACAGAGCATTCTGGACGAGTGAAAGAGCCATTTTTGTTGATAGATCGAAGCGAAAAATGCCGAGGAAATAGATAATTTGCAAAGCCAGAACACTTGAAAGCGCAAGAGTATTTTTCAAGGTAAATGTTAGAAAGATTTAAATAGATGTATAAAAGGAATACGAAACGGTACGATAAACAATTTGGATGTGAATTTCGTAAATGACAACACACGTGTCAATCATCCGATGGCGCGATAAAAATATGAAAATATTTTGAAATTTTAACCCGTACGATTAAAAGTAAAAATGAAGCCCCATTTTAAATACATCACAACCGTTGATCTTTTAATTTTTTCAGCTGGGGTACTTTCAGATCAGATCACATATATAAGTATCAGTTGTATATACGCATAAGCTGAATAGATTCAGATCATACGTATTAAGCTGACTCAGTACTTATTAACTATGATATTGTTCCCCCTAAAACTAAGGTTCTCCCAAAACTGAAGTTCATCAAATCTGAGGTTCCCCTTCATTCCCCCTGAACTGAGGTCCCAAAGCTGAATTTCACTAAAGTTGTTCAACCTGCAATGTTGCACACAAAAGTAGATTAGGGAAATTCTAAGAGACCAAGGATATTTTGAAATGCAAAAACTTAGCGTCTGGTAGATGTTTTGTGAAGATAACAGCAACTTGTTGATCTGTTGACACATACTCCAGCCGGACGTCCTTCTTAAGCACGTGATCTCTTTTGAAGTGGTGCCTTATATCTATGTGCTTAGTTTTGGAATGCAGCACAGGATTCTGAGTATTGGCTATTGCATTGGTATTGTCACAGAAAATAGGAGCTTCAGAAGCATCAATGCCGTAATCTTTGACCTGATGTTGAATCCATATATCGAGCACAGCAGCTTCCAGCTGGTAGATACTCTACTTCAGCTGTGGACATAGCATTCGATGTTTGCTTCTTACTAAACCAGGAAATCAGTCGATCTCCCAAAAATTGACAAGTACCACTTGTGCTTCGCCTATCAATTCTAAAACCTGCGTAATCTGCATCACTATAACCATGTAGTTGAAAACCGGAGTCTTTGAGATACCAAAGATCCACATTAGAAGTTCCTTTAAGAAATTTTAAAATCCGCTTAACTGCAATATAATGAGATTGTTTAGGCTCAGCTTGGATCCTAGCACACATACAGACAGGAAACATGATGTCTGATCTGCTAGCAGTCAAGTAAATGTGAGCCAATAATACCACGATATACAAATACCTTAATTGCAATTCCAGCTCGATGGTCCCAGAAATAGGATCAATATATGTATAGGAGTTCAGAAGGGGGGGGGGGTTTGAATGAACTCCTAGGATTTTAAATTTTCGTTTAAAAGTTTTACTAGCACTGCTAAACTTAAGTCCGAGTTACCAGACTTAAGGATCTTAGTTTAATGCAAATCTCTTGGCTAACAAAAATAGTGCGGAAATAAGCCAATCGATTTGTGATCAGAAAAACAATAAATAACTTGCGGAATATAAAAGATAAGAGTCAAAAATTTGTTTGTGGAAGTTCGGAAACAAATATCCTACGTCT
Source organism: Dorcoceras hygrometricum (assembly GCA_001598015.1). Lineage (NCBI taxonomy): Eukaryota > Viridiplantae > Streptophyta > Magnoliopsida > Lamiales > Gesneriaceae > Dorcoceras > Dorcoceras hygrometricum. The sequence goes on along the minus strand of KV010189.1, from coordinate 520,980 downwards.
CCCCTTTTTCCTCTTCGGAAGGTATCACTAGAAGATTTGATTTGTACAGGTCTTCTGCACACACCCAGTCACCGAGCCTCGCTCAAAGTGAACTCCTAGTATCTCCACAACAATCCACGCAGACGCAGCTGCTGGTTTACAACACTTATCAATATTTTCAAATGACTTTTTGAAAAGCCCGTTTGTTACAGACTCAACTAAATAACAACAGTGAATACAAGTTCTGTGAGACTGTAAAATCCTATGGTTTCTTAAACAAAGAAAAACGATTCAAGGGTTGAACCAGAGGATGATTTGAAGGTATTTCAGTGAATAACTAAGGTTGTATTCTTCAAGTATTTGAGCTTCGTGAATATAACTTCAAAATGCAAGGGAAGCTCTGAGAATGTATTTCAACAGCGTGACCGCAAGATAATAAGAGTGAAGGATGTTTTCTTCATTCCAGCTTCTGCTATTTATAGTCTTCGATGTCAACGGTCATTAAATTCTCCAAAGGAAATGAATCCCGTTTGAATTTCTGTCAAATTTGTACACCGTAATTCCTGCTCCACTAAGAGGAAAGTCGCACAATGTCAGATCAAATTTGGCGTTGTTCCATATTTGTGCAAACGCCGTAAACCGCTCTCTGAGATAGTGTACTATTTACCAAGAATAGTACTGATATTGTTCCCTCAATTAATGGCATATGTACGATTCAATCTTCGCCCTTGATTTCTTCTGATATGAACGTTTGAATCGATCCATTGATTTTCACAACAGCTGATGACTTGAACAATTGAAAGAATACATCGGCTGATTTCTTCATCGCCTGATAATATGCATCAGCTGATCGCTTGAAATATTTCACTTTAGAAAGTATCGGCTGGTCCAAGATTACTGTAGCTACCTGCTGGTTTCCCTTAAGAGATGTACCTGCTGGTTATTACAATCGCAAAATCATCGACTGAATCTTAGCGTGAAGGCAAAACGCTGCCGTATCCACTTATCCAAACGACATCGTTTAACTATCGCTAACATTAAGTTCCATCGACTGATTAATCGAACTACTGTAGATATCTTCTGATTCTTCTGAAAAGATGTATCTGCTGAAATACCAGCAGGTGTATATACGCAAACACGAACGGCTGAATTTTACCGTTAGTCCAAAACGCCGTCGTTTCATCTTAAACAAACGCTGTCGTTTTGTCTTAAACAAACGCTGTCGTTTTTTAATACTTAACAAAACATGCTATCTTTCAAATGCTTGCGCCTGCTGATTACCCTGGAAGAATTCACCTGCTGATTTATAACCATCTGCTGATTTCCTCTGAATAAACATCCTGCTGAAATCAACTATGGACTGATAATATCACCGACTGGTCCACTGTAGCTTATGACAGATAGTTCCAACTGCTGAATTAATAACCATCGTCTAAAAACACCATCTGCTGAAAATCAACCCGTTAACTGAAAATGTTCTCCTGTTAATTGTAACGGCTGACTTTCCAGTAGCAACTAGTCATATTTTGTTATCACCAAAACTAATAAATTTTATCCTAACAATTTCCCCCTTTTTGGTGATGAAAAAACTTAGGAACCGAGATAAATAAATATGCAAAGATAAATTGTACACGAACTGCTGGAAACAGAAATTCCATTAACTGAAAATGAGGTACAAAAGATTTGTACAACAATAAGCCAATCCTGAATAAATCTAAAATCTTCTTCTTTTATACGATCCACTCCTGCTTCCTCTGCTTCTTTCTCTTCTTTCCCTTTCTCTATCCTCATTCCTCATTCTCTCCAGAATTGCTCTGTTTTCATTGTCAATATCTACCTGTGTAGGCTCCGTTATTCTCACAGCATCACCAGTTCCTTCACTTTGATGAACAGGAGTAGCTAGAGGGCGGAGGCTGCTACTACTTTCCCCCTTTTGTTATCACCACCCCGATTAATATATGAAACAAGCTCGCTCAGTTGGCTGGTGATGATATTCAGGGTCTGCTGTGCTTGAGCACTAAACACAAATAAATCATTTCGAGTATCCGCCACTTGCTCATCCAGAGAATTGATTCTAGCATTAAGCTCTTGGTGAGACTCCCTAACCACTCTCCGAACATCAACGACATCTAGACCTGTAGTTACAAGCTGAGTGCCAAGCTGTTTATGAGATGATTGTAACTCCAACGACAAGAGATTGCGTTGATCATTTGAGTCCCTGCGCAACGCCCCAAGAACCCTATCCTGAGCGTCGAGGCATGCGAGAACTTGCTTCTCAAAGTTGTGGAGGTGCAATAATAGTGTATCCCTGTGCTTGGAACCATCATCTCGTTCGCAGATTTGATCTATCGAAGCTCGCAACTGGTTCAATGCCTCGGTGATATCAGGACTAGGAGCAGCTGGTAGAGAAATAGAATCAGGAGCATCATCAAAGTTCATAAACTCATCGGAGCTGAAAGCGGAGGCAGATTGTGCATCTAATAACTGTACATGGGGAGCAACTGAAATTAAATTCGGAGATACCAAGATTGAACTACCGCCATCTGTACACGGCGTAAAGATGTTCTTTCCAAAGCAATGGAAGAGAGAAAACCTGTAATATCTACTGTAGGTAACCAATTGAACAAACTGTAATAAATAAATATTGAACAAAATTGAGAAACTCTCATGGCAAAAACTGGAGACTGGCGAGGAGAAACTCGAAAAACTGGTTCAACCACTGACAGAGACCTGGAAAAAGTTAGTGAACCAACTGGTAGAAGTCTCCTAGAAGAACAAAATCCGACAATCACCAGACAAATATCAGCCCATCTGATGGATCTGTTTTGACAGATCCTGATTAAGTTTTGAATTACACAAAACCTGTTATTGTGTTTCTAACAATTACACTTAAGTGTGCAGACTTTAGGATCGAAGAAGATGATGAACAGTCGAAGAATTTGTCCAGCCGATGGTTCAAGTTAATGTTCAGCAGTTGGTTTGGTGCATACATTTAGACGGCAGCTGGATTAGCAATGGAGACGTCCAAAGTTGAATCAGTTTTTCGTAATCAGGCGAAGGCCAAGTTGAACCAGCTGGAGCGAAGTGAATCAGCTGGAACGATGAGAAGACCAGCTGCAAGCGCAAGAGATAAAGCGACGTCGTAGAAGAAGATTCCAGTCGCATGTTACTGTTGAAGAAGCTGTTGTCAGTTACTATTCACGAAGCTGTCGGCAGTTGCCATTCATATTACTGTTAACAAATCTGTTAGCAGTCGTGATTCATATTACTGTTGACGAATCTGTTAGCAGTCGCGCTTCATATTACTGTTGACGAATCTGTTAGCAGTCGCGATTCTAATTACTGTTGACGAATCTGTTGAATGTCGCTATTCAAGAAGCTGTTGACAGCTGATGAGCAATGTTGAACAAGAAGCTAACAACAGCAAAAGTAACAGTGAAGAAAGCGATGTCGTGCTAAAGAATCAGCAGATGGTTAGATTTCAGCAGATGGCTACAGTGGAATGGATTCAGCAGAAGCGCAAAGAAAAAGATTCAACAGATGATATGTGAAGTTGGCGATTGCAAAACGATGTCGCTTGAATAAGTTGGAACGACAGTGTTTTGCATTCGCGATAAGAATCAGTAGGAAGATTTTGCGATGGCAATGACCAGCAGGCGCAAGCTTTTGGTGGATAGCTTGTTTTGCCAAGGATTTCAAAACGACAGCGCTTGATTTAAGAGAAACGACGGCGTCTTGGACTTACAAAGAACCAGCAGGTACTTCTTCTAAGAATGACCAGCAGGCAGCTACAGTGCAACCAGTCGAGGGGACTCAAGTTAGCGATAGCAAAACGATGTCGTTTACATAAGTTGGTACGACAGCGTTTTGCCTTCGCACTAAGATTCAGCAGATGGTTTGAGATGACACAACCAGCTGGTGTAAATCAAATGATGACCAGTTGGAGTGCAAATCAAATGATAATCAGCAGTTGGTAGCGACAGTACATTCAGACGAGAGCTACAGTAGACCAGCTGTTGATATGCATCCAGTCGCAAAGATCCAGACGCAACGATAATTTCAGCAGCAGCGCAAAGAATAGTGAAGTCTGGACAGTTGCGAAGAAGAAATGACACTCAGCTGTTGGGATGCAATCAACGCTCAAGATGGAAAGAATCAATGGCTGAGATTAAGTCGTGCAAATTGCCTCAATTCAAGGGAACAAGATTTGTACTATTCTGGGAAATAGTACAATTTACAGAGGAGCGTTGCACGGAAATGGAAAGAAGACGACGAATTAGCCTTGACAAGCGCAGAAGAGATTTGGGAAAAATCTGAGTTTTTATCTGTACTTGTTCTTCATATATATAAGTAACTCAGTAGCACTTGTTGTTTGAAACAACATTTCGATGCTCTGATTTGTTTTAAATGTTCTGTTTTGCGGATTCCAGCTGGTGCCAAAATTTTGTTTTTAAATGATTTGAGCTCATGTTATAAAAGACAGGGAGAGTGGCGTCACTGTCTTTGACTAATTTGAGTTATGCATCAGTTTCGTTTTCAAAATCATATACTGTTGCATATGGTGCTTCCCAAAAGCTGGTTTTGTTTTTCAAATTTAAAACTCCTGCTGTTACGTTTTTTTTGTTGTAACAGTGTAGGGAGAGTTTTTGTTTTAAATATCGGGAAGACCAGCAGTTCGATCTCTTTTTGATTCCCACAAAAATGGAGAGAATTGTTAGAACATGCATCGTTTATTTAAGGTTTTGTGTAAATCAAAAAGGGAGAGATTGATGGATCTGTTTTGATAGATCCTGATTAAGTTTTGAATTACACAAAACCTGTGTTAGTGTTTCTAACAATTCCACTTAAGTGTGCAGACTTTAGGATCGAAGAAGATGATGAACAGTCGAAGAATTTGTCCAGCCGATGGTTCAAGTTAAAGTTCAGCAGTTGGTTTGGTGCATACATTTAGACGGCAGCTGGATTAGCAATGGAGACGTCCAAAGTTGAATCAGTTGTTTGTAATCAGGCGAAGGCCAAGTTGAACCAGCTGGAGCGAAGTGAATCAGCTGGAACGATGAGAAGACCAGCTGCAAGCGCAAGAGATAAAGCGACGTCGTAGAAGAAGATTCCAGTCGCAAGTTACTGTTGAAGAAGCTGTTGTCAGTTACTATTCACGAAGCTGTCGACAGTTGCCATTCATATTACTGTTAACGAATCTGTTAGCAGTCGCGATTCATATTACTGTTGATGAATCTGTTAGCAGTCGCGCTTCATATTACTGTTGACAAATCTGTTAGCAAGTCACGATTCTAATTACTGTTGACGAATCTGTTGACAGTCGCTATTCAAGAAGCCGTTGACAGCTGATGAGCAATGTTGAACAAGAAGCTGACAACAGCAAACGTAACAGTGAAGAAAGCGACGTCGTGCTAAAGAATCAGCAGATGGTTAGAGTTCAGCAGATGGCTACAGTGGAATGGATTCAGCAGAAGCGCAAAGACAAAGATTCAGCAGATGATATGTGAAGTTGGCGATTTCAAAACGATGTCCCTTGAATAAGTTGGAACGACAGCGTTTTGCATTCGCGATAAGAATCAGCAGGAAGATTTTGCGATGGCAATGACCAGCAGGCGCAAGCTTTTGGTGGATAGCGTGTTTTGCTAAGTATTGCAAAACGACAGCGCTTGATTTAAGAGAAACGACGGCGTCTTGGATTTACAAAGAACCAGCAGGTACTTGTTCTAAGAATGACCATCAGGCAGCTACAGTGCAACCAGTCGAGGGGACTCAAGTTAGCGATAGCAAAACGATGTCGTTTACATAAGTTGGTACGAAAGCGTTTTGCCTTCGCGCTAAGATTCAGCAGATGGTTTGCGATGACACAACCAGCTGGTGTAAATCAAATGATGACCAGTTGGAGTGCAAATCAAATGATAATCAGCAGTTGGTAGCGACAGTACATTCAGACGAGAGCTACAGTAGACCAGCTGTTGATATGCATCCAGTCGCAAAGATCCAGACGCAATGATAATTTCAGCAGCAGCGCAAAGAAGAGTGAAGTCTGGACAGTTGCGAAGAAGAAATGACACTCAGCTGTTGGGATGCAATCAACGCTCAAGATGGAAAGAATCAATGGCTGAGATTAAGTAATGCAAATTGCCTCAATTCATGGGAACAAGATTTGTACTATTCTGGGAAATAGTACAATTTACAGAGGAGCGTTGCATGGAAATGGAAAGAAGACGACGAATTAGCCTTGACAAGCGTAGAAGAGATTTGGAATCTATCTAACGGCTATATTCGAACAGAGGCTATATAAGGGAGAAGATTTGAAGGAAGAAGGTTGACGAGTTGACGAGTGTGAAAAGAAGATGGTTGTTGTTGCACAGAAAAAAAAAATCAATAGAAGACAACAACAGAGGGAAGAAAACAGGAAGATGAAACAGTCGACAATCATTCTTGAGATGAGCTTATTGTGTCGACTGCTGAATCTGTATTAGCTCGTTTAGGAGCATTTCCCTAGTGTGTGAGATGTATCTTTTGAGAGTTGTGCGTACACTGTAATTCTCACACACAGAGATTCATTCACATTCATTGTATAGTGAATGAATCTCAAAACCTTTCCAACACAGGTCCCGTCCAAGCACGATGACGTAAAACTCATGTGTATGTAGTTAGTCACACAGTTGCGGCTGGTATGCATTTGTGAAGTCTAGGAGTTCTCACAGCTGTTGGTTGTGGGATCGGGTCTGTACACGAGTTGTAAGATCAAATTATTCTAGTGGATCCTTCCGAGGTGGAAGAAGGGGAGATGTAGGACATTGAGGTCCGAACTTACAGAAACAAATCTGCTGTGTATCGGTCCATTTCTTTAAAGCTTTCATCACCTGCACATTTACTTTAGCATCGCACGCAAAACAGTTCAGCACTTTCATTCAGCACTTGCTTATTTTCAGCTCTCACGCATTCAGTTAGCACACTTCCACACACAGTCGAACAGATTTATGTTGTACATAAATCTGTTTGAGTTGTTTTAAAATATTAGGATTCAGTTCTGTTATTTTTTCGCATGATTTATAAATCATACCAGATCTGTCTCCGGTGCTCTGTTTACTTTAGTTGTTCAAGAACATTGAGCTATTGCAGCTCCGTATTAGCAGCGCAAAATTTTTAATCGCTCATTTTTAACCAGCGGCTGCTAAGTTTCCTTCGAAAAATCTCTCATTTTAAATCAGTGGCTGCTAGTTTCCTTTGAAAAACAGGGACCAACAAGTGGTATCAGAGCAGGTTGTTCTTGAAGGAGCACTAATTTTAAAACACATGTGCTATGTTTTTAATGTTTTAACTGTTTTGAGAAGCTTATTTTATGAAGGCCAGTTAATCTGTTTTTATATAGAACCGGTTTTCTTTTTATGAACTGTCACGGGATGCGCGAGTCCCGTGCGGATGCCAAGCTTCTATTTTCGTTGTGCTGTAAGATCACTTGGAGCGAGGCTCGGTGACAAGCACATGGGGCGAAATAGAAGTATGAAAATCTGAGCTTTTATCTCTGCTGGTTCTTCATATATAAGTAACTCAGTAGCACATTTTTATTTTAAACATTGTTTAAAATGCTCTGATTTGTTTTTAAATTGTTCTGTCTTGCGGAATTTCAGCTGGTGCCAAAATTTTGTTTTTAAAATGTTTTGAGCTCATGTTATAAAAGACAGGGAGAGTGGCGTCACTGTCTTTGTTAATTTGAGCTATGCATCAGTTCGGTTTTTCAAAATCATATACTGTTGCATATGGTGCTTCCCAAAAGCTGGTTTTGTTTTTCAAATTTAAAACTCCTGCTGTTACGTTGTTTTTGTTGTAACAGTGTAGGGAGAGATTACACAAAACCTGTGTTTGTGTTTCTAACAATTCCACTTAAGTGTGCAGACTTTAGGATCGAAGAAGATGATGAACAGTCGAAGAATTTGTCCAGCCGATGGTTCAAGTTAAAGTTCAGCAGTTGGTTTGGTGCATACATTTAGACGGCAGCTGGATTAGCAATGGAGACGTCCAAAGTTGAATCAGTTGTTCGTAATCAGGCGAAGGACAAGTTGAACCAGCTGGAGCAAAGTGAATCAGCTGGAACGATGAGAAGACCAGCTGCAAGCGCAAGAGATAAAGAGACGTCGTAGAAGAAGATTCCAGTGGCAAGTTACTGTTGAAGAAGCTGTTGTCAGTTACTATTCACGAAGCTGTCGGCATTTGCCATTCATATTACTGTTAACGAATCTGTTAGCAGTCGCGATTCATATTACTGTTGACGAATCTGTTAGCAGTCGCGCTTCATATTACTGTTGACAAATCTGTTAGCAAGTCGCGATTCTAATTACTGTTGACGAATCTGTTGACAGTCGTTATTCAAGAAGCCGTTGACAGCTGATGAGCAATGTTGAACAAGAAGCTGACAACAGCAAACGTAACAGTGAAGAAAGCGACGTCGTGCTAAAGAATCAGCAGATGGTTAGAGTTCAGCAGATGGCTACAGTGGAATGGATTCAGCAGAAGCGCAAAGACAAAGATTCAGCAGATGATATGTGAAGTTGGCGATTGCAAAACGATGTCGCTTGAATAAGTTGGAACGATAGCGTTTTGCATTCGCGATAAGAATCAGCAGGAAGATTTTGCGATGGCAGCGACCAGCAGGCGCAAGCTTTTGGTGGATAGCGTGTTTTGCTAAGGATTGCAAAACGACAGCGCTTGATTTAAGAGAAACGACGGCGTCTTGGACTTACAAAAAAAAAATAACCAGCAGGTACTTCTTCTAAGAATGATCAGCAGGCAGCTACAGTGCAACCAGTCGAGGGGACTCAAGTTTGCGATAGCAAAACGATGTCGTTTACATAAGTTGGTACGACAGCGTTTTGCCTTCGTGCTAAGATTCAACAGATGGTTTGCGATGACACAACCAGCTGGTGTAAATCAAATATTGACCAGTTGGAGTGAAAATCAAATGATAATCAGCAGTTGGTAGCGACAGTACATTCAGACGAGAGCTACAGTAGACCAGCTGTTGATATGCATCCAGTCGCAAAGATCCAGACGCAACGATAATTTCAGCAGCAGCGCAAAGAAGAGTGAAGTCTGGACAGTTGCGAAGAAGAAATGACACTCAGCTGTTGGGATGCAATCAACGCTCAAGATGGAAAGAATCAATGGCTGAGATTAAGTCGTGAAAATTGCCTCAATTCAAGGGAACAAGATTTTTACTATTCTGGGAAATAGTACAATTTACAGAGGAGCGTTGCACGGAAATGGAAAGAAGACGACGAATTAGCCTTGACAAGCGCAGAAGAGATTTGGAATCTATCTAACGGCTATATTCGAACGACGAATTTAGCCTTTGACAAGCGCAGAAGAGATTTTGGAATCTATCTAACGGCTATATTCGAACAGAGGCTATATAAGGAAGAAGATTTTGAAGGAAGAAGGTTGACGAGTTGGCGAGTGTGAAAAGAAGATGGTTGTTGTTGACACAGAAAAGAAAAATCAATAGAATACAACAACAGAGAACACAGGAAGATGAATCAGTCGACAATCATTCTTGAGAGGAGCTTATTGTGTCGACTGCTGAATCTGTATTAGCTCGTTTAGGAGCATTTTCCTTGTGTGTGAGATGTATCTTTTGAGAGTTGTGCGTACACTGTAATTCTCACACACAGAGATTCATTCACATTCATTGTATAGTGAATGAATCTCAAAACCTTTCCAACACAGGTCCCGTCCAAGAACGATGACGTAAAAGTCATGTGTATGTAGTTAGTCACACAGTTGCGGCTGGTGTGCATTTGTGAAGTCTAGGAGTTCTCACAGCTGCTGGTTGTGGGATCGGGTCTGTACACGAGTTGTAAGATCAAATCTTCTAGTAGATCCTTCCGAGGTGGAAGAAGGGGAGATGTAGGACATTGAGGTCCGAACTTCCAGAAACAAATCTGCTGTGTATCAGTCCATTTCTTTAAAGCTTTCAGCACCTGCACATTTACTTTATCATCGCACGCAAAACAGTTCAGCACTTGCATTCAGCACTTGCTTATTTTCAGCTCTCACGCATTCAGTTAGCACACTTGCACACACAGTCGAACAGATTTATGTTGTACATAAATCTGTTTAAGTTGTTTTAAAATATTAGGATTCAGTTCTGGTATTTTCCGCATGATTTATAAATCATACCAGATCAGTCTCCGGTGCTCTGTTTACTTTAGTTGTTCAAGACATTGAGCTATTGCAGCTCCGTATTAGCATCGCAAAATTTTTAATCGCTCATTTTAAACCAGCGGCTGCTAAGTTTCCTTCGAAAAATCGCTAATTTTAAATCAACGGCTGCTAGTTTCCTTTGAAAAACAGGGACCAACACCATCTTTTCCTCAAAATTCTGAGGGGTTCACTCACAGCTGCGAAGAAGTCCTCAAAAGAGCACTGTTTAGATACTTCAGTACATACAACTGGCCTTGGGATCTTTACCCATTGATCACCAAATGGCTCAACAACCCACACCCCATCCACACGAATCATTGTTCTAAGCCAGCACGTGGACGGAGTGTTGGTGTTGGTTCTGGCAATGATTGCACCACGGTCACGGGGGCTCCCTTCAACAATTTTGGAGCAACATGTCCTAGTCCATTTGAGACCGTGCGCTAGGGCCTGCTCCCTTAACTCTTCAAGAACTAATAAGTGAATATCTGAAAGCATATCTATCACTTTTAGATCAACCGCCGAAGATCCTTTGCCGGGCACAAAATTGTTCTTCCATGATTCAAAAAACTTCCTCACCAAAACCTCTCTATATTTCAGCAAAATATACCTATTTCTGCTAAGAGCTACATGAGTTATCTCTGTCTCTCCCCAGATCAAAACTTGTTCTTCTTTCCGGGATAACTCCTCGATATTGTTAGAGTAGATGCCCAACTAGCCAACTTGTGGCGTGTTGGTTTATAGACTCTTGTATATGAAAATCTTTATATATGATATTCGCATTCTTTTATATGGCATTCTTTACTTTCATTGTGTGTATGATGATTTACAATTGCGTTGAGTAAAGACCTAGAATGCACTAAAGTGTATGTTAGATGTGACCGTGGGTATGACGGCTATCATGAAACACATCTAATAGTCACTGTGTATTCTGAACATGTTCCTAGTCGATTGGGCCGTCAAAATGAGATAAGGCCGCCAGAGTTCGAGACTAGTATCTGCGATGCGAAATACCATGTTTCATTGGTAGGGAACATTGTGATGTTCTGAGCATGCAGATAGATAGTGACCTGGTGATCTATCGAACTACCCTCGTTCGGACTTTCCAAGTGGTTACCATTTGTCGAGTGGATAAGTTCGAGGTCTTGGTCGTACTGATTAGTCCTCACGACTCGAAACGTCATTGAGACTCTACATGATAGGCGTCTCACTTTGACCCGTTTGCCGACTCACTTGGGGTCATAAGGCGTCGGGATTGGGTGAGACCCCGATGCATGTAGGAGTCGATGCATCGTTGTCGAGGATTCACCGCTCGCAGACATGCGTGGATATCCTATGCTATCTGAGGGGATAATAGTGTATAAATATCTGGCCAGAGTACTAGAAGTGTTTTAGGTAAATGTGTTTACCTAGTTACACTCGTGATGTCACTATTTGATCTCCAAGATGTATGCATAGCTATCGGATCTATAGCGACTCTCGATTTACCAATGGTCGTTGATCTGATTGGGATATATGGATTGAAAGGACCGTACTGTACGCTAACCACGACCAACTGGTTCTTGCAGGCACTATCAGTGATACCTAGGGGGTCATGGGGCGATGTTGCTAGACGCTCTTACCATGATCCGATGGGCAAGTCCGGAATTGTGATTCCGGAGCCACTATGGTTGTGGGCCCACGGCTAGCTGTATCCCTGAACCATTGAGGGTCATAGAAGCACTGGATTCGAGATTCCCGCACGGATACTCAGCTCATTGTATTGAGAATACGAAGAGGATTTTGGGAGTGCGACTTCCTCAAAAGTCAACAGAGGTCAAATCGTGATTTGCCGATGTTGAGGGGCAAAACGGTCATTTTGCACTGGGGTTCTGAAAAATGGTTTTTCTGATAATAGTATTCAGTTTTGGAAACTGAGTCGATCGGTCCAATCTGATCGGCGATCGGAGTTACGATGAAGTCACAGTGGTGGGGATGAACCGAATGTTCACCCGTTGGACTCGGGCCCGTTGGGCCGGTACAATCCTACCATAAGTCTATTTAATTAGACTAGACTTCATTAACTAAAAAAAACTTAAGCAAACCCTAACCCTAAGCACTCTTGGCCACCGCCCCCTCTCTTCATCTACCTCACGCCGCCGCCGTGCGACGCCCGCCGCCGCCACCGCCGCTCGCCGGACTTGTTCCGGTTAGTTTTCGAGGAGAATTCGTTGGCGATAAAATCCTTCAGCCTTCTAGTGCAGGATGATTGTAGGGAGATCGATTCCGGTCGTGGACCTGATTGACGGATCTACCGCCACCTACCGTGAAGAGCCGGCGTTCTTGTAATTCCGGTTGGAGCCAGGCACAAGTTGCCAGCAAGGTATTCCTTTAAAACACCCTATGAATGTCATAGAACTGTTTGTATTATCGTATTGATCATCTCCCGGCACATGTTTATTTTGTTCTTCCGCTGCCTCGCCGGGGGGCGTGATCCGGATCCCAACAGTGGTATCAGAGCCAAGGTTTTCGGATCTGATCAATAATTTATGCCATATTGTGTCTAATCCTTAATTTTTCAGATCGAAAAACCAAAATCGTGGAGTTGAAATCGCCGGCCGCCGCCATGTGCGGCGGCGCCCCCCTTCTCGCGCGAACGAGTGCGCGCGACCTGCGCGCTGGTCGCGCAAGGGAGGCCGACGCTGGTGCCGCTGCGCGCACATGCGCCCCTGTCGTGCATCGCGACCTCGCGCACCTGCTACGTGGATGGTCGGCCGCAGCGTGCGGCTGTGCGGCTGGATTAACACGGCCGTGCATCGCCTGCCTCACGCGATTCGTTGCACGACGATGCGCGATGGTTGGCCGATCTTTGTGCGCCATTTTGCGCGATCTGGCCGGCCACTGCTGCATCGCTGGGCGTCTCCTCCGTGCGCTGGTGCTGCGATGTCGCGCCGCTCGTGGCGCTTCTGTGCGGCGTGCGATGCGCACGATGGGCGCTGGGTGCGCGCGCTGCCGCCGCGAGATTTTGTGGTGGCGCCGCTGCCGGCCGGCCGCCGCTCCGGCGAAGCTCCGGTGATGTCGTGACGGCTAATTTCTTCTAGGGTTTGGTTCGGGCCTGTCCCGGGCAGCCCGTGAAGTTTTCGGGCCGGTATGCGATATCGAGCCCGTTTTTGGTCGATTTTGAAATTTTAAGATTTTTGGCCTAGAATTGTTTTAAGCCCAATATGATATAATTAAAATTAGTAAAATGTGATTTTAATTATAAGATATGATTTTATAATGAAATATGATTTTGTTGATTAAAATTTGATTTTATCGACAAAATACGATTTTATTATAAAATGCGATTTTATGATTAAAATATGATTTTGCGATAAATAATTAGATTATTTAAATTATGCATGTTAATTAGATTATCTGCATGATTGGGGTGATCGAGAGCCGTGCCCAATTTGTTAGGTGTATGCGATAGGTTTTG
>KV010189.1:428398-442646 GCA_001598015.1 Dorcoceras hygrometricum | reverse complement strand
TATCCCTGAACCATTGAGGGTCACACAATTACTAGATTCGAGATTCCCGCACGGATACTCAGCTCAATGTTTTGAGCACGAGAAGAGGATTTCGGGAAGTGCGACTTCCTAAAAGTCAACAGGGGTCAAACCGGGGTTTCCCGCTGTTGAGGGGCAAAACGGTCTTTTTGCACCGGGGTTCTGAAAAATGGTTTTTCAGATCATATTATTCAGTTTTGGAAACTGAGTCGATCGGTCCTATCTGATCTGCGATCGGAGTTACGATGAAGTCTCAGTGGTGGAGATGAACTGAATGTTCATTGTTGGACCCGGGCCCGTTGGGCCGGTCCAAGTCCAACACTCTATTTAATAGTGATTAAGAGACTTAATTTACAACACTTGTGTTATAACTCTCCATAGCTTGACCTAACCATAGCACACAACCGCCGCCTCCCTCTCTCGATTCACGCCGCCGCCGCCGCCGCCGCCGCCCACGCGCCGCCGTCGCCGCCGATCTTCGCCGGAAATTCATTTCCGGCCAACTCGACGAGGAGAATCCGTTCGTGCTGATCTCGTCAGTGCTTCTAGTGCAGCCTGACGAAGGAGTCTCGGTTCTGGTCGTGGATCGGATTGGCGATAATCTACCGCAATCTACCGAGAAGAGCCGGATTCTTGTAATACCGGTTGGAGCCAGGCACAAGTGACAGCAAGGTATTCATTTTTTAACACCCTATGTATGACGATTATTGAATTGTCTGATTTTTCGTATTGATCGTCTCCCGGCTTTTTCTATGTTCTTCCGCTGCCTCGCCGGGGGGCGGATCCGGATCACCAACACCGCCGCCTACAGTTTGAAGTGCCGGTTTCCTCGTGAAACTGGTCGGAGCCAGGCGCCTAGACGCCAGCAAGGTAATCATCTACGAACACCCTATGTATGTTTGTAGATTTCTTTGAATGTATTGAACACTTTCCGGGAAATTTTTGTTTTTCCGCTGCGCCCCGGGAAGTGGGATCCGGATCCACCACAGCTTTTCCCAACAAATATAACTTCACAATGCAAGGGAAGCTCTGAGAATGTATTTCGACAGCGTGACCGCAAGATAATAAGAGTGAAGGATGTTTTCTTCATTCCAAATTCTGCTATTTATAGTCTTCGATCTCAACAGTCATTAAATTCTCCAAAGGAAATGAATCCCGTTTGAATTTCTGTCAAATTTGTACACCATAATTCCTGCTCCACTAAGAGACAAGTCGCACAATGTCAGAGAAAATTTGGCGTTGTTCCATATTTGTGCAAACGCCGTAAACCGCTCTCTGAGATAGTGATTTCGACAGCGTGACCGCAAGATAATAAGAGTGAAGGATGTTTTCTTCATTCCAAATTCTGCTATTTATAGTCTTCGATCTCAACAGTCATTAAATTCTCCAAAGGAAATGAATCCCGTTTGAATTTCTGTCAAATTTGTACACCATAATTCCTGCTCCACTAAGAGACAAGTCGCACAATGTCAGAGAAAATTTGGCGTTGTTCCATATTTGTGCAAACGCCGTAAACCGCTCTCTGAGATAGTGTACTATTTACCAAGAATAGTACTGATACTGTTCCCTCAATTAATGGCATATGTACGATTCAATCTTCGACCTTGATTTCTTCTGATATGAACGTTTTAATCGATCCATTGATTTGCACAACAGCTGATGACTTGAACAATTGAAAGAATACATCGGCTGATTACTTCATCGCCTGATAATATGCATCAGCTGATCGCTAGAAATATTTCACTTTAGAAAGTTTCGGCTGGTCGAAGATTACTGTAGCTACCTGCTGGTTTCCCTTAAGAGATGTACCTTCTGGTTATTACCATAGCAAAATCATCGATTGAATCTTAGCGCGAAGGCAAAACGCTGCCGTATCCACTTATCCAAACGACATCGTTTAACTACCGCTAACATTAAGTTCCATCTACTGGTTAATCGAACTACTGTAGATATCTACTGATTCTTCTGAAAAGATGTATCTGCTGAAATACCAGCGGGTGTATATACGCAAACACCAACGGCTGAATTTTACCGTTAGTCCAAAACGCCGTCATTTCATCTTAAAAAAACGCTGTCGTTTTGTCTTAAACAGACGCTGTCGTTTTGCAATACTTAACAAAACACGCTATCTTTCAAATGCTTGCGCCTGCTGATTACACTGGAAGAATTCACCTGCTGATTTCTAACCATCTGCTGATTTTCTCTGAATAAACATCCTGCTGAAATCAAATATCGACTGACAATATCACCGACTGGTCCACTGTAGCTTACGACTGATAGTTCCAACAGCTGAATTAATAACCATCGGCTAAAAACACCATCTGCTGAAAATCAACCCGTTAACTGAAAATGTTCCCCTGTTAATTGCGACTGCAGACTTTCCAGTAGCAACTAGTCATATTTTGTTATCACCAAAACTAATAAATTTTATCCTAACACAGCTTCATCTTTGTCAAGTTTGATTGAAGCACTCATCGGGGTAGCTGCTACTGAACAATTTTCCATTCCAAAATTTTTCAGCAGTTCCTTCGTATAATTATGAATATTCCGTTCTCAAGCTGTCTTACTTGTAAGTCTAGAAAGAATGTCAGCTCTGCCATCATGCTGATCTCGAATTTCTCCTACATCAATTTAGAAAAATTCTGGCACAATTTGGGGTTAGTTGTCCCAAAAATAATATCATCAATGTGAGACACAAAATTTTACTTAGATTAATTGAGTTAATTAATCGGTTTTAGCCTAGACCAGATTTGTCTTGAACAGATCTGGGATGTGTCAGGCCTCGTGCTAATTAACAATAATTAATAGCACATAAACGCGGAAGCATAAAATAGGGCTAAAATTTTTCGAAATAAAGTTGGGCCTGAACCAATAAAACATCCTTCGAAATAGTCATAATCAAAATACGAGTTAAATCAAAACTCATACAACAACAGGTAAACAATTATCACATCAACAACGATCCACCAAATGTTGGGGAACCACGGCGGATCCGGATCGCGCCTCCCGGCGAGGCAGCGGAAGAACAAAATTTTGGCCGGGAGACGATCAATACAATTCAATAAACAAGCATGCTATGACATTCATAGGGTGTTTAGGTGACCCTTGCTGGCAACTCGTGCCTGGCTCCGACCAGTTTCTCGAGGAAACCGACACTTCACGGTAGGCGGCGGTAGATAACGTCAATCAGGTCCACGACCGGATACGAGACTCCTTCGTCAGCCTGCACTAGAAGGCCTGACGAGATTGGCGCGGATGGATTCTCCTCGTCAAGTTGGTCGGAACAATTTCCGGCGAGGGAGGCGGCGGCGGCGGCGCTAGGCGGCGGCGGCGCTAGGCGGCGGCGGCGGCGGCTTTGAGAGAGAGGAGGGAGGCGGCCGAAGCTCTTAGGGTTAGGGTTTGTGAGTGTTATTTTTATGAGTTAGTCTAAGTCTACATTAAGTAGACTTAGTGATGGATTTGGATCCGGCCCAACGGGCCCGGGTCCAACGGATGAACATTCGGTTCATCCCCATCACCGAGACTTCATCGTAACTCCGATCGCCGATCAGATCGGACCGATCGAATCAGTTTCCAAAACTGAATATTATGATCTGAAAAACCATTTTTCAGAACCCCAGTGCAAAGCGGCGTCGGCTGCTTTTAGAGGAGGGAAGGGGGCGGCGGCCACTTGCTAGGTTTAGGGTTTATTTGTGTAGTGATTAGTGAGTTAATGAGTCCAAGTCTACATTAAGTAGACTTGGTGATGGGTTTCGATCCGGCCCAATGGGCCCGGGTCCAACGGATGAACATTCGGTTCATCCCCATCATCGAGACTTCATCGTAACTCCGATCGCCGATCAGATCGTACCGATCGACTCACTTTCCAAAACTGAATACTATGATCTGAAAAATCATTTTTCAGAACCCCAGTGCAAAATGACCGTTTTGCCCCTCAACATCGGCAAATCACGATTTGACCTCTGTTGACTTTTAGGAAGTCGCACTCCCCAAAATCCTCTTCATATGCTCAACACATTGAGCTGAGTATCCGTGCGGGAATCTTGAATCCAGTACTTGTGTGACCCTCAATGGTTCAGGGATACAGCTAGCCATGGGCCCACAACCATTGTGGCTCCGGAATCACAATCCCGGACTTGCCCAACGGATCATGGTAAGAGCGTCTAGCAACATCGCCCCATGATCCCCTAGGTATCCCTGATAGTGCCTGCAAGAACCAGTTGGTCGTGGTTGTCAGGCCCCGTGCTAATTACTAACAATTAACACATAATAAGCGCATAATCACGGAAGCTTAAAATCAGGGCTTAAAAAATTTTCGAAATAATATGGGCCTGAACTTCAACTCATACATTCAAAATATTCAATACTCAAAATATGAGTTAACTCAAACTCATACAGCAAGCAACCACATAATTCAAATCAAAATATAGATCCCCAATACAAAAACACACGGGGCATCCCCCGGTTCAATACATAACATAAATAAACTGGGACTCAGGGATGCGGGGATCGACCAGCTGAACTTCCACTCTGCCCAGCTAGGTTACCTGAAACTCCTGCAAATGGGCACGCAGACCCAAACAACAAAAGCAGGAAAAACAAGTACGAGGTCAAGCCTCAGTACGAAGAGCTATCAAAGCAGATAAACATGCAACATGCTACCAATCAATGCTATGAATGCATGAGGGCTATCAAGAAATCGGATAGCTAGACCAGTCTATCAACTGGCAACTCAAATCAGCCTCTATACCACGGTCTATCAACCGGGAAATCATCGGTCCGTGATTTATCGGGACCCGTCGGTCCTCACAGCTCAGTGGTAGCCTATCACATCTGGCAACACCACTCCGATGATAGCGTTGGACTGGTGCACAACACATCTGTTGGCCAGCTCTAACGTGGTTTGGGTCATCAATCAAATCTGTCAAAGGCCCAATATGTATGCATGTATGCCAATAAATATCAATACTCTATGCATACACTTCATAATACGTGAAATAGAAACATAATTCAATCAATTCAATTCAATTCTATATACCAGATTCACGCAAATCACATAACAGACATCTCACGAATTCATAGCCTGAAATATACGCACGTTCATGTGCCAACCTACTAAGGGCTGCTCAATCGTACCTTAATTGCTCAAACTACCTTAACAGGTTTCACAAGCAACGGCCAGTAACCAACTCAAGCTTACTGCCTTTGAAGCTTCCTCGAAAATTACCCTTCAAAATTCCTAGAAGCTTAAATCTGCCAAAGATACCTAATATCTTAGCTCAAACCAATGAAAGAAAGCTCACCCAAAGGATAGAAACTCACGACGCAACTTACTGCTCAACTCAGCAGCTTCGCGTTCTCGTTCCAGCTCAACACAGCCTCCAAGATTGGTAGGAAAAGAAATGTCTACTCAAGAGGTTTCCAACGCTACCAAGAACTCTAAAAACAGAGGTCGGAATCAACGGGAAATGGCGATCGAAAGTGACGGTGAACAGTAGCTAAAATCGAGGGTTTCGAGTTTGAGGATAAGAAATATCAGGTCTGGAATGCTCTAAGTATAAATCAACACTTATATAAATATCCTCAACTCAAAAAGCTACAAAGAAAGTCAAACACCGACAAAAACAGAGTCCTACAACTCAAAATATCGCCCAACAGATATCTCGCGCAAAACAGACTTCATGCTCTCCGCCAGATCTCGCGCGAGCCTCAAAACGACAACGTTTTGGTCAACAGATCTCACGCTCAACACTTGCGCCAAAACTCAAAACAGATCTCGGCGCTAAAACACAAAACGACGACGTATAGGCACCAGATCTCTCAAATGCACGCTATCACGTTTCTAACAACAGATCTGCTTACGTCATCCACCAGACCTGCTGACGTCACCCTCAAGCGCTGCCAGATCTCTCGCTACGACCCAAATGCGATCACCATCCAGTGACGCTTACGTCACACATGAGAGCTTCCTACGTCATGAGATCTGAATTTCAAAAGAACAACGCATTCATTTCTCACGTTCTTCTCGACCACCAGATCTCTCACGATCCAGCTTCTCAAATTCAAACAGCTTTCACCAAACGCAGCGCTCACTCTTCTTTTCACGACAAAACACGCAGCGCTAAAGGAAAAACAGATCTCTATCAAATACATTCTAATTCTCAACACTTCCCGACCAGATTTCACTAAAAATTCGAAACTCCAGAAATCTAAATTCTTAATTCTCGTGATTAATCTAACTCAAAATCCGATTAATCACTAATTAGAAATCTGAATCCTCACAGTGGTTAGCGTACAGTACGGTCCTTTCAATCCATATATGTCGATCAGATCAACGACCATTGGTAAATCGAGAGTCGCTAAAGATCCGATAACTATGCATACATCTTGGAGATCCAATAGTGACATCGCGAGTGTAACTAGGTAAACACATTTACCTAAAACACTTCTAGTACTCTGGCCAGATATTTATACACTATTATCCCCTCAGATAGCATAGGATATCCACGCATGTCTGCGAGCGGTGAATCCTCGACAACGATGCATCGACTTCTACATGCATCGGGGTCTCACCCAATCCCGCCGCCTAATGACCCCAAGTGAGTCGGCAAACGAGTCAAAGTGAGACGCCTATCACGTAGAGTCTCAATGACGTTTCGAGTCATGAGGACTAATCAGTACAACCAAGACCTCGGACTTATCCACTCGACAAATGGTAACCACTTGGAAAGTCCGAACGAGGGTAGTTCGATAGATCACCAGGTCACTGTCTATCTGCATGCTCAAAACATCACAATGTTCCCTACCAATGAAACATGGTACTTCGCATCGCAGATACTAGTCTCTAGCTCGGGCGGCCTTATCCTCATTTTGACGGTCCAATCGACTAGGAACATGTTCAGAATACACAGTGACTATTAGATGTATTTCATGATAGCCGTCATACCCACTATCACATCTAACATACACTTTAGTGTATTCTAGGTCTTTACTCAACACAATTGTTAATCATCATACAACACAATGAAAGTAAAGAATGCCAAATGAATAAATGCGAATATCATATATAAATATTGTTTCATATACAAGAGTCTATAAACCCACACGCCACAAGTTGGCTAGTTGGGCATCTACTCTAACAATCTCCCACTTGCCCTAAAGCCAACTACTCATCAGACGTAGTCCCATTGTTTCGCGATGT
The DNA here is from genome assembly GCA_001598015.1 of Dorcoceras hygrometricum. Classification (NCBI taxonomy): domain Eukaryota; kingdom Viridiplantae; phylum Streptophyta; class Magnoliopsida; order Lamiales; family Gesneriaceae; genus Dorcoceras; species Dorcoceras hygrometricum. Next base: position 435,427 of record KV010189.1, on the reverse strand, counting down.
TTTTCTAACAAGGGTCCTGGCAAGGGCTTCGTAAGTGGATCAGCAACATTGTCCGCAGAGGCGACTCTCTCAACTGCTATGTCACCTCTTGCCACAATATCCCAGATTATGTGGTATTTCCTCAGTATGTGTTTGTATCTTTGGTGAGACCTCGGCTCCTTTGATTGCGCAACGGCCCCCGTGTTGTCGTAGTACACTGGGACTGGACCAACTCCATTAGGAATGACTCCCACTCTTGGACGAAATTCCTTATCCAAATGGCCTCCTTAGCAGCAGCCGATGCTGCGATGTACTCAGCCTCAGTGGTTGAATCCGCGATGGTGTCTTGCTTGGAACTCTTCCAAGAGACAGCACCACCATTGAGCATGAATACAAATCCAGAGGTTGATTTCGAATCATCCACGTCACACTGGAAGCTAGAATCAGTGTAGCCTTACAGTTTCAGTTCACCACCCCCATAGACCATGAACATATTCTTAGTTCTTCGTAAGTATTTAAGAATATCCTTCACAGCCTTCCAATGCAATTGGCCGGGGTTGGCCTGGTAGCGGCTCGTGACACTCAGAGCATATGCGACATCCGGTCTAGTGTAGAGCATGTCATACATAATACTACCTATTGCCGAGGCATATGGCACACGTGTCATACTCTATATCTCCTCATCAGTCTTCGGACACATAGACTTAGATAGAGTGACCCCGTGGCACATAGGTAGGTGTCCTCTCTTAGACTCTTCCATAGAGAACCTCTTAAGTATGGTATCGATGTAGGTAGCTTGGGTGAGTCCGAGCATCCGTTTAGATCTATCCCGATAGATCTGTATTCCAAGAATATAGGATGCTTCACCCATGTCCTTCATCGAAAATCTACTAGACAACCATACTTTAGTTGACTGCAGCATTCCTACATCATTCCCAATGAGTAGAATGTCATCAACATAAAGTACGAGGAATGTCACAGCGCTTTTAAATACCTTCTTATACACACATGGCTCCTCGGGATTCTTGATGAAACCAAATCCCTTAATTGTTTCATCGAATCTTAGGTTCCAACTTCGTGATGCTTGTTTGAGACCGTAGTGTTGGGGAGCCGCGGCGGATCCGGATCACGCCTCCCGGCGAGGCAGCGGAAGAACAAAAATTGCCGGGAGACGATCAATATAATAAAAACAATAAACGAATCTATGACATTCATAGGGCGTTTAGATCACTACCTTGCTGGCAACTCGTGCCTGGCTCCGACCAGTTTCTCGAGGAAACCGGCACTTCACGGTATATTGTGGTAGACAACGTCAATCAGGTCCACAACCGGAGATGGGATTCCTTCGTCAGCCTGCAATAAAAGGCCTGACGAGATCAGCGCGGACGGATTCTCCTCGTCAAGATAGGCCGGAACAAATTCTGGCGGCACGTGGCGGCGCACAAGGGCGGCGTCGGCTGCTTTTAGAGGAGGGAAGGGGGCGGCGGCCACTTGCTAGGTTTAGGGTTTAGTTGTGTAGTGATTAGTGAGTTAATGAGTCCAAGTCTACATTAAGTAGACTTGGTGATGGGTTTCGATCCGGCCCAATGGGCCCGGGTCCAACGGATGAACATTCGGTTCATCCCCATCACCGAGACTTCATCGTAACTCCGATCGCCGATCAGATCGTACCGATCGACTCACTTTCCAAAACTGAATACTATGATCTGAAAAATCATTTTTCAGAACCCCAGTGCAAAATTATCGTTTTGTCCTCAACAGCGGGAAATCACGATTTGACCCCTGTTGACTTTTAGGAAGTCGCACTCCCCAAAATCCTCTTCTCATGCTCAACACATTGAGCTGAGTATCCGTGCGGGAATCTCGAATCCAGTACTTGCGTGACCCTCAATGGTTCAGGGATACATCTAGCCGTGGGCCCACAACCATTGCGGCTCCGGAATCAGAATTCCGGACTTGCCCAACGGATCATGGTAAGAGCGTCTAGCAACATCGCCCCATGATCCCCTAGGTATCACTGATAGTGCCTGCAAGAACCAGTTGGTCGTGGTTAGCGTACGGTACGGTCCTTTCAATCCATATATCCCGATCAGATCAACGACCATAGGTAAATCGAGAGTCGCTATAGATCCGATAGCTATGCGTACATCTTGGAGATCGAATAGTGACATCGCGAGTGTAACTAGGTAAACACATTTACCTAAAACACTTCTAGTACTCTGGCCAGAGATTTATACACTATTATCCCCTCAGATAGCATAGGATATCCACGCATGTCTGAGAGTGGTGAATCCTCGACAACGATGCATCGACTCCTACATACATCGGGGTCTCACCCAATCCCGCCGCCTAATAACCCCAAGTGAGTCGGCAAACGAGTCAAAGTGAGACGCCTATCATGTAGAGTCTCAATGACGTTTCGAGTCGTGAGGACTAATCAGTACAACCAAGACCTCGGACATATCAACTCGACAAATGGTAACCACTTGGAAAGTCCGAACGAGGGTAGTTCGATAGATCACCAAGTCACTATCTATCTGCATGCTCAGAACATCACACTGTTCCCTACCAATGAAACGTGTTACTTCGCATCGCAGATACTAGTCTCTAGCTCGGGAGGCCTTATCCTCATTTTGACAGCCCAATCGGCTAGGAACATGTTCAGAATACAGTGACTATTAGATGTGTTTCATGATAGCCGTCATACCCACTATCACATCTAACATACATTTTAGCGTATTCTAGGTCTTTACTCAACGCAATTGTTAATCATCATACAACGCAATGAAAGTAAAGAATGCCATATAAATAAATGCGAATATCATATATAAAGATTGTTTCATACAAGAGCCTATAAACCCACACGCCACAAGTTGGCTAGTTGGTCATCTACTCTAACAATCTCCCACTTGCCCTAAAGCAAACTAGTCATCAGACGCAGTCCCATTGTTTCGCGATGTTTTTCAAACAACGGTCCAGGCAAGGGCTTCGTAAGTGGATCAGCAACGTTGTCCGCAGAGGCGACTCTCTCAACTGCTATGTGACCTCTAGCCACAATATCCCGGATTATGTGTTATTTCCTCATTATGTGTTTGTATCTTTGGTGAGACCTCGGCTCCTTTGATTGCGCAACGGCCCCCGTGTTGTCGTAGTACACCGGGACTGGACCAACTCCATTAGGAATGACTCCCAACTCTTGGACGAAATTCCTTATCCAAACGGCCTCCTTAGCAGCAGCCGATGCTGCGATGTACTCAGCCTCAGTGGTTGAATCCGCGATAGTGTCTTGCTCCGGATTCTCCTCGTCAAGATTGGCCGGAACAAATTCTGGCGGCACGTGGCGGCGCACAAGGGCGGCGTCGGCTGCTTTTAGAGGAGGGAAGGGGGCGGCGGCCACTTGCTAGGTTTAGGGTTTAGTTGTGTAGTGATTAGTGAGTTAATGAGTCCAAGTCTACATTAAGTAGACTTGGTGATGGGTTTCGATCCGGCCCAATGGGCCCGGGTCCAACGGATGAACATTCGGTTCATCCCCATCACCGAGACTTCATCGTAACTCCGATCGCCGATCAGATCGTACCGATCGACTCACTTTCCAAAACTGAATACTATGATCTGAAAAATCATTTTTCAGAACCCCAGTACAAAATGACCGTTTTGCCCCTCAACATCGGCAAATCACGATTTGACCTGTGTTGACTTTTAGGAAGTCGCACTCCCCAAAATCCTCTTCATATGCTCAACACATTGAGCTGAGTATCCGTGCGGGAATCTTGAATCCAGTACTTGTGTGACCCTCAATGGTTCAGGGATACAGCTAGCCATGGGCCCACAACCATTGTTGCTCCGGAATCACAATCCCGGACTTGCCCAACGGATCATGGTAAGAGCGTCTAGCAACATCGCCCCATGATCCCCTAGGTATCCCTGATAGTGCCTGCAAGAACCAGTTGGTCGTGGTTAGCGTACAGTACGGTCCTTTCAATCCATATATCTCGATCAGATCAACGACCATTGGTAAATCGAGAGTCGCTAAAGATCCGATAGTTATGCGTACATCTTGGAGATCCAATAGTGACATCGCGAGTGTAACTAGGTAAACACATTTACCTAAAACACTTCTAGTACTCTGGCCAGATATTTATACACTATTATCCCCTCAGATAGCATAGGATATCCACACATGTCTGCGAGCGGTGAATCCTCGACAACGATGCATCGACTTCTACACGCATCGGGGTCTCACCCAATCCCGCCGCCTAATGACCCCAAGTGAGTCGGCAAACGAGTCAAAGTGAGACGCCTATCACGTAGAGTCTCAATGACGTTTCGAGTCATGAGGACTAATCAGTACAACCAAGACCTCGGACTTATCCACTCGACAAATGGTAACCACTTGGAAAGTCCGAACGAGGGTAGTTCGATAGATCACCAGGTCACTATCTATCTGCATGCTCAAAACATCATAATGTTCCCTAACAATGAAACATGGTACTTCGCATTGCAGATACTAGTCTCTAGCTCGGGCGACCTTATCCTCATTTTGACGGTCCAATCGACTAGGAACATGTTCAGAATACACAGTGACTATTAGATGTATTTCATGATAGCCGTCATACCCACTATCACATCTAACATACACTTTAGTGTATTCTAGGTCTTTACTCAACACAATTGTTAATCATCATACAACACAATGAAAGTAAAGAATGCCAAATGAATAAATGCGAATATCATATATAAATATTGTTTCATATACAAGAGTCTATAAACCCACACGCCACAAGTTGGCTAGTTGGGCATCTACTCTAACAATCTCCCACTTGCCCTAAAGCCAACTACTCATCAGACGTAGTCCCATTGTTTCGCGATGTTTTTCTAACAAGGGTCCTGGCAAAGGCTTCATAAGTGGATCAGCAACATTGTCCGCAGAGGCGACTCTCTCAACTGCTATGTCACCTCTTGCCACAATATCCCAGATTATGTGGTATTTCCTCAGTATGTGTTTGGATCTTTGGTGAGACCTAGGTTCCTTTGCTTGCCCAACGGCACCCGTGTTGTCGCAGTACACCGGGACTGGACCAACTCCATTAGGAATGACGCCCAACTCTTGGACGAAATTCCTTATCCAAACGGCCTCCTTGGCAGCAGCTGATGTTGCGATGTACTCAGCCTCAGTGGTTGAATCCGCGATGGTGTCTTGCTTAGAACTCTTCCAAGAGACAGCACCACCATTGAGCATGAATACAAATCCAGAGGTTAATTTCGAATCATCCACGCCACACTGGAAGCTATAATCAGTGTAGCCTTCCAGCTTCAGTTCACCACCCCCATAGACCATGAACATAGTGTCGCAGTACACCGGGACTGGACCAACTCCATTAGGAATGACGCCCAACTCTTGGACGAAATTCCTTATCCAAACGGCCTCCTTGGCAGCAGCTGATGTTGCGATGTACTCAGCCTCAGTGGTTGAATCCGCGATGGTGTCTTGCTTAGAACTCTTCCAAGAGACAGCACCACCATTGAGCATGAATACAAATCCAGAGGTTAATTTCGAATCATCCACGCCACACTGGAAGCTATAATCAGTGTAGCCTTCCAGCTTCAGTTCACCACCCCCATAGACCATGAACATATTCTTAGTCCTTCGCAAGTACTTAAGAATATCCTTCACGGCCTTCCAATGCAATTGGCCGGGGTTGGCCTGGTAGCGGCTCGTGACACTCAGAGCATATGCGACATCCGGTCTAGTCGAGATCATGCCATACATAATACTACCTATTTCCGAGGCATATGGCACACGTGTCATACTCTCTATCTCCTCATCAGTCTTCGGACACATAGACTTAGATAGAGTGACCCCGTGGCACATAGGTAGGTTTCCTCTCTTGTACTCTTCCATAGAGAACCTCTTAAGTATGGTATCGATGTAGGTAGCTTGGTTGAGTCCGAGCATCCGTTTAGATCTATCCTTATAGATCTGTATTCCAAGAATATAGGATGCTTCACCCATGTCCTTCATCGAAAATCTACTAGACAACCATACTTTAGTTGACTGCAGCATTCCTACATCATTCCCAATGAGTAGAATGTCGTAAACATAAAGTATGAGGAAGGTCATAGTGCTTTTAACTACCTTCTTGTATACGCATGGCTCCTCGGGATTCTTGATGAAACTAAATTCCTTAATTGTTTCATCGAATCTCAGGTTCCAACTTCGCAATACTTGTTTGAGACCGTAGATCGATCTATGAAGCTTGCATACCTTATGCTCGCTTCCAACAGATGTGAAACCCTCAGGCTGCATCATATAGATCACTTCCTTAATGTTTCCATTAAGGAACGCAGTTTTCACATCCATTTGCCATATGTCATAGTCGTACCATGCGGCTATGGCTAACAAGATTCTAATTGACTTGAACATTGCGACTGGCGAGAAGATTTCATCATAGTCAACACCTTGCCTTTGAGTGTAACCTTTCGCGACCAGTCGCGCCTTGTAGGTCACTACCTTACCATCAGGCCCAAGTTTCCTCTTGTATACCCATTTACACCCAATAGGAACAATTCCTTCGTGAGGGTCAACAAGAGTCCAAACTTGGTTAGCATGCATTGAGTCAAACTCAGACTGCATTGCTTCAAGCCACAAATTAGAATCAGCATCGGAAATTGCCTCCTTGAAAGTTCTTGGATCAGATCCAACAACTTGATCACCTTGATCATCTTCAAGGAGAAAACCATATCTCTCAGGAGCCCTAGGAACCCTTTCGGATCTCCTAGGTGCGACCATTTCTGGTATTGGCTCTGGAGGTATGGGAGACTCACCTGGTACTTCTATTGGATCTCGAACCTCTTCGAGTTCTACTATGTTGCCTTTTCTATCAAGTAGAAATTCCCTTTCCATAAAGGTGGCATTCCTAGAAACAAACACTTTGTTTCGCTGGGATAGTAGAAGTGGTATCCAATGGAATTCTTTGGATACCCAGTGAAGTAGCATAAGATGGATCTCGTATCCAGCTTATCTCCCATTGTCTGCTTCACGTAAGCAGG
>KV010189.1:417343-428316 GCA_001598015.1 Dorcoceras hygrometricum | reverse complement strand
TAAACGGGCCGCACACATCAGTATGGATCAAATCCAATAGGCCTTGAGCACGCTCACCCTTGCCCTTGAAGGGTTTCTTGGTCATCTTTCCCTTAAGACAAGATTCACAAGTCGGTAGGGAGTTAATGTCTGACATATTCAAACATGTCACTCCTACTAACTTGTTCGTCCTACTTAGAGAAACATGACCTAGCCTAGCGTGCCAAAGTTGTGCTGGGTTCAAGTTATCGTGTTTCCGTTTAATCGTTGTTGTATGTGCTTCAACATTTGGAGTTGGAACGTCTTTTAACTTTAAGGTGTATAAATCGTTTTCGGGTTCCCCAATTACAATTAAACATTCATTCTTGTAAATATTGCAAATCGAATTAGCAAACATACAAGAATATCCATCACTATCAAGCATAGAAACAGAAATAATGTTCTTTATTAATTCGGGAACAAATAAAACGTTTCTCAACAACAACTTAAAATCAGAAGACAGAAATAAATAAACATCTCCTATAGCTACTGCAGCAACTCTTGCTCCATTGCCAAACCTCAAGTGGGTCTCACCCTCTCTAAGACGTCGGCTTTTTGTCATCACCTGCAAATCATTGCAGATATGAGATCCACATCCGGTATCAAGTACCCAAGAAGTCGAATTAAGAGACATATTTATTTCAATATAGAACATACCTTTCGCAGTTCGCAACTGCTCGAGGTACTCCTTGCAGTTCCTCCTCCAATGCCCAGCCTTGTGGCAGTGGTGGCAAACATCCTCAGACTTGTTCAGTTTTGAAGCCTTTGCCTTTGACTTCTTGGCGGACTTTTCCTCCTTCGCAGGAGCAGAACGCTTCTTGCTCTTGCGTCTGGGTCCCTTCTTCACAGAGAAAGAAGAACCCAGAAGGAGGCCGTGTTTGTCCTTATTTATGGTCCCTTCAAACACTACAAGCATGTTAACCACCTCTTCAAGGGTGGCTGCCAGCTTGTTCATGTTGAAGTTGACCACAAAGGGGTCAAATGCAGCGGGTAGCGAGAGGAGAAGTACATCCACCGACAGCTCGTGTGGAAGTGCGATATCAAGGCCCGACAGCTTTTCAACGAGCCCAATCATACGAAACCCATGCTCGCGGACCGAAGTCCCATCGCGCATGCTGCTTGTCATAAGCTCCTTGACAGCCGTGAACCTCTCATGTCGAGAGTTCTCCCCGTACAGCTCTTTGAGATGAAAAAGTATGTCAGCAGCATACTTCGTCTTCTCAAAACGCCGTTGTATTTCATTGGACATCGATGCCATCACATAGAACCGAGCTTTATCCTCGTCGTCCCACCATTGTTTAAGCGTTACCAGCTCCTCAGGGCTGATATCGGCAGGGGCTTCCTTCGAAGGAATCTTCTCTATCGCATAAAGAAGTTTCTCCGAAGCCAATACATGATTGAGGTTGCGGAGCCAGTCTTGGTAGTTCAGACCGGTGAACCTGTTGCTATCCAGTATAGCAGCGAGCGGGTTTTTCATCGAAACCATTTTATAATGCAGTAATACTGAAAAGGAAAGCAGACATACATCACTAACTATATATAAAATAATCTCTAAGACATAAAACAAGGTCGTTAAGTTTTATGAATTACCCTCCCACTATTTTAACGATTTCACCACCCTCTAATGAAATCGAGAAAACATGTTTCTTTAGTGGGTACACGGAGCCCAATCAAGCGATCATGGACCCGAATAATATCAGCCATCCATAAGCCCCAAAAGGTAGTTTCCGATTGCAACCGGTGCAACCTCCATGTATTCACCTCATGTCCAGTAAGGGCCCAATAATATGACGCCGTTTACTATCACGTGTCAAGATTACCCATCAATGTTGAGTCGTGAAGAACGGTCCCCTTAACGTCCCCAATAATATGAGCCAACGTTAAAGGGAGTTCCAACCGACTCACAACGATTGTCAATGGCGTGGACAGCTTTCCAGCATACATGACCCCCTCAATAATATGAGCCAAGCCATGTATACGGGTAGCATCGACGCACACCCATTGTTGATGGAAGGTAGGGAAATTTAAATAATTTTAAATACCCTTTAGTTTATCGAATAAACATTTGTCTTGATATTAGTTTTAAATCGTATTTAAAACGAGGGATTTTATTTTTGAAAATTTGGTCTCATGCATTTATTATAAATCAAATTTAAAACATGCAACATGCGGATTCAACTAACTATATATCAATATATATAAATATTGGGATGATCGATCGCGAGAGCTATGCGGTCCGTGGTTGCCAGCCACGGACCTGGGTCCAATCCTAGGGGTAATGCAATATGCAATGCAATCCTATTACAATGCTTCCGGTTTTACAGATCTTCGGTTTTCAATATTCTTGATCGTCATGTCCACCGTATTCGGATGTCCTCCCACTAAATCTAGTAATTTTACATTTAAATTTACCATGACATATAAGGGATACATTTATCAAGGGGTGGGAACGAGCCACAAACAGGCCCACTTTAAATGATAATCAAAATATTTACAAACCGAATCACAAAAACCTATCGCATACACCTAACAAATTGGGCACAGCTCTCGATCATCCCAATCATGCAGATAATCTAATTAACATGCATAAATTAAATAATCTAATTATTTATCGCAAAATCATATTTTAATCATAAAATCGCATTTTATAATAAAATCGTATTTTGTCGATAAAATCAAATTTTAATCAACAAAATCATATTTCATTATAAAATCATATTTTACAATTAAAATCACATTTTGCTAATTTTAATTATATCATATTGGGCTTAAAACAATTTTAGGCCCAAAAATCTGAAAATTTCAAAATCGACCAAAACGGGCCCGATATCGTATATCGGCCCGAAAACTTCACGCGCTGCCCGGGACAGGTCCGAACCAAACCCTAGAAGAATTCAGCCGTCACGAAATCGCCGGAGCATCGCCGGAGCGGCGGCCTCCGACGGCGGCCGCCGCCACCCCGCCGCATCGCGTGCGGCGCATGGCGCTGGTTGCGCCAGCCAGTGGCGCAACGTAACTCTCCTGGCGGGCCACCTGAAGCGCAGCCTTGCGAGGAGGAGCAGCACAGCAGTGCAACAATCCGGCCACCATCGTGCAACAAGTGCGCGGCTGCCAGCGTCCAGCGGCGATGCGCGACAATCGCTCATGTCTCGGCCGCCATGCGCAAGCATATGCGTGCAGCGGCGCCCAACGTCGTGCAATCACTTGCACGAGATAGGCTGGCCATGGCCGGCCACCATGCGCGGACAGCGCGCATGGTGTCGCGCGCGATGGGCCGCCGCGCGCGGTGGCCGCCGGCCGATCCATAATTCCTCCTTCTGGTTTGTTTTCCGATCTGAAATTCGAGCTGTTAGATACAATATGGCAACGATGTATTGATCAGATCCGAACCTTGGCTCTGATACCACTACTGGGGAACTACGGCGGATCCGGATCGCGCCTCCCGGCGAGGCAGCGGAAGAACAAAATTTTGGCCGGGAGACGATCAATACAATTCAATGAACAAGCAGGCTATGACATTCATAGGGTGTTTAGGTGACTACCTTGCTGGAAACTCGTGCCTGGCTCCGACCAGTTTCTCGAGAAAACTGGAACTTCATGGTAAGCGGCGGTAGATAACGTCAATCAGGTCCACGACCGGATACGAGACTCCATCGTCAGCCTGCACTAGAAGGCCTGACGAGATCGTCGCGGATGGATTCTCCTCGTCAAGTTGGCCGGAACAATTTCCGGCGAGGGAGGCGGCGGCGGCGGCTTTGAGAGAGAGGAGGGAGGTGGCCGAAGCTCTTAGGGTTAGGGTTTGTGAGTGTTATTTTATGAGGTTAGTCTAAGTCTACATTAAGTAGACTTAGTGATGGATTTGGATCCGGCCCAACGGGCCCGGGTCCAACGGATGAACATTCGGTTCATCCCCATCACCGAGACTTCATCGTAACTCCGATCGCCGATCAGATCTGACCGATCGACTCAGTTTCCAAAACTGAATATTGTGATCTGAAAAACCATTTTTCAGAACCCCAGTGCAAAATGACCGTTTTTCCCCTCAACAGCGGGAAATCACGATTTGACCCCTGTTGACTTTTAGGAAGTCGCACTCCCCAAAATCCTCTTCTCATGCTCAACACATTGAGCTGAGTATCCGTGCGGAAATCTCGAATCCAGTACTTGTTTGACCCTCAATGGTTCAGGGATACAGCTAGCTGTGGGCCCACAACCATTGCGGCTCCGGAATCACAATTCCGGACTTGCCCAATGGATCATGGTAAGAGCGTCTAGCAACATCGCCCCATGATCCCCTAGGTATCACTGATAGTGCCTGCAATAACCAGTTGGTCGTGGTTAGCGTACTGTACGGTCCTTTCAATCCATATATCCCGATCAGAACAACGACCATGGGTAAATCGAGAGTCGCTATAGATCCGATAGCTATGCGTACATCTTGGAGATCGAATAGTGACATCGCGAGTGTAACTAGGTAAACACATTTACCTAAAACACTTCTAGTACTCTGGCCAGAGATTTATACACTATTATCCCCTCAGATAGCATAGGATATCCACGCATGTCTGCGAGCGGTGAATCCTCGACAACGATGCATCGACTCCTACATGCATCGGGGTCTTACCCAATCCCGCCGCCTAATGACCCCAAGTGAGTCGGCAAACGAGTCAAAGTGAGACGCCTATCATGTAGAGTCTCAATGACGTTTCGAGTCATGAGGACTAATCAGTACAACCAAGACCTCGGACTTATCCACTCGACAAATGGTAACCACTTGGAAAGTCCGAACGAGGGTAGTTCGATAGATCACCAGGTCACTATCTATCTGCATGCTCAGAACATCACAATGTTCCCTACCAATGAAACGTGGTACTTCGCATCGCAGATACTAGTCTCTAGCTCGGGCGGCCTTATCCTCATTTTGACAGCCCAATCGACAAGTAACATGTTCAGAATACACAGTGACTATTAGATGTGTTTCATGATAGCCGTCATACCCACTATCACATCTAACATACACTTTAGCATATTCTAGGTCTTTACTCAACGCAATTGTTAATCATCATACAATACAACGAAAGTAAAGAATGCCATATAAATAAATGCGAATATCATATATAAAGATTGTTTCATACAAGAGTCTATAAACCCACACTCCACAAGTTGGCTAGTTGGGCATCTACTCTAACACCAAATACATATAACCTCAGGGCATCCCCTGGATCAATACATAATATAATAAGTGGGACTTAAATGAAATGAGGATCGACTAGCTGGGTTTCCGGTCTGTCCATCTTGGTTATCTGTATATCCTGCAAATGGGCAATGTAGACCCAAAAAACACAAAATCAGTAAAAGAATACGAGGTCAAGCCTCGGTACGAATGAGCACTAATATAATAGAAAATCATAAAAATGCAGTATTCTAAGTCATGAATGCATGTGGATGTCAAAGAACATCGGTCATCAAGGCCTGCTAATCAGCTGGAAATAATCTCAATCGAGCCTCTATACCCGCACAGTGTATCAACCGGGGAAATAATCGGTCTGTGACCTTCAGGCCCGTCAGCCATCACAGCTCAGTGGTTTTCAGACACAACTGATCAGTTGGTCACCACTCCGATGATAGCGTTGTACCTTTCAGGCACGACACATCTGTAGGCCGGTCACAACGTGGCTCTATCTCAGGTTCTCAATCGATCAATGGCTCAATATGTATGCATGAATGCCATGAAATTCAAATCTGATTTCAACATGCATATAATACGTAAACAGAACATATCAATTCAATCAAGCTGTTCATGTAAACACGAAATCACATAGCATAGATTTCGTGCCTCAAATACTAGCACGCTATGTCCAAGCTGTTAACGAAAGCTCAACTCGTACCTTCAATTATCAAGTTCTACCTCAACAGATATCACCAGGGCACGGCAAACCTTGGCCTGCTCAAACGTGATACCTCGCTGGTCACACCCAACTCAGCAGGGACTTCCTTGGAGCTCAATTCTGTTAAGGAATCTCAATTTCTTAGTTCACAGCTGAATTTCTAAAGCATACTACCTACGGTCAGAACTCAAATCTGGTTTTACCTATTGAGGTAGCTTCTAACAGCTAGAACTGAGCTTAAAATAGCCGAAATCACTTACCCAAAAGCTCAATACTCTCGGGTCTAGCTTCGCGAAAACGTTCGATCTACACTGCTACTCCGCGTTCCTCTCCAGCGTCAACTCAGGCCACCTAACTTGTCTCAATCGAAAGATCTATTCAATACGAGCTCAACGCCACCAGTCTTGCTCCAAAAAACGGCGGAAATCGACGGCAATTTACCGGAGAAGGGTTCGAATGAACAGTAACTATCGAGGGTTTTCTTGGAGAAAACGATGAGAAATATCGGGTTAAAAATATGCTAAGTGTTGGGCAGCACTTGGTATAAAAATCTTCGAACCACAGCTGTTCTAAGCAATTCAGGTCTCTGTTTATACTAAGGAAAAATCCCTCTCAAAGCTGGCTCCATCTTTCGCTCACTGCTGATACAAATCAAATGACTACTAACTCATATAGCAAACGACGTTGCACCAACTAATCAAAACGACGTAGCATCGCTTCAACAGTTGCAACAGATCTCTCGCTCTCGCTAACAACATCTGAATAGCGCTAACAACCAGCAGTCAACTCAACTATTGACTAACACGCGACAACTTCTCACGCCCGCGCGCTATCGCTAACATCTGCCTCTCGCTACACTCTCACTGCTGAGTTGACTAGTGTTGACATATGATCACGCCACTACTGAATATCAACATCTGAATGCTCACGCAACCCACTGCTGTCTTCTTCGCTATTCCAAAACTCTGTCGTTCCAACTGATCCAAACGACGACGTCTCAACACCCGCTACTGAAAACACGTTGGGAAACATCTGAACACCCGCAAATTCTCGCGCAAAGGCACTGCTGGCCTAGCTTCTTCCCAGCAATGATTATCACGTCTAAATTACTTCTGGATTCCAAATTTTAACGTAGATCTCACTTGATAACCAACTTATCACTGCTGATCACTATACGTCTAAATATTTGCACCCAAAAATCACAAGTGAAATCTTAATCCAAATGCTGATTAGCCATTAAATCATACTTAACAGATTTCTAGTCCTCACACTCTCCCCCACTAGAAATCGATTTCATCCTTGAAATCGGTTAAGTCATCAAATCAAAATCACAACAGCAAAATAGCTTATTCATAACACACTATACTAGACACCATTCAGAATATACTCATGCCATACTGTCTAACACAACTCAACACTAGACAGAATCACAATTCAGCAGCAAAATCACTTGAGTCACAAAATCAATCAAGCTAGAAGTTACATGAACGCTGCTGTTATTATACTAGACACCATTCAGAATATACTCATGCCATACTGTCTAACACAACTCAACACTAGACAGAATCACAATTCAGCAGCAAAATCACTTGAGTCACAAAATCAATCAAGCTAGAAGTTACATGAACGCTGCTGTTATAGCTAAAACAGATGAGGCCACTTTGTCTCATCTTTTCCTCAACTTCCCAGGTCGCTTCTTCACGCCCATGTTTGCTCCATTGGACCATCACCAACGGTATAACCTATTCCTCAGTTGCTTCTCCTTCCTATCCAGGATCTGCATTGGATATTCAACATAGCTCAGGGTCGGGTCTAGCTCTACCTTATTAGTCCTCAGCACATGGGATGGATCAGGCTCATATTATCTCAACATTGACACATGAAACACATCATGCATCGATGTTAACTCATCAGGCAGCTTCAATCTATAAGCCAACTGTCCAATCCGCTCAACAATCTAAAAGGGACCAACGAATCTTGGAGCTAACTTACCCTTAAATCTGAATCGCATAACACTCTTGAAAGTAGAAATCTTGAGAAATACACGATCGCCAACCTCAAATTATAACGGTCTGCGTCGCTTAATTGCATAGCTAGCATAACGGTTTTGTGCAGCTTTCATCCTACTCCGAATGAAATCAATCTGATCTTTCATATGTTGCACAAACTCAGGAGTATAAAGCTGTCTTTCACCAAACTCTTCCCAACAGATCGGGGATCTACATTTGCGACCATACAAAGCTTCAAACGGAGCCATTCCAATGGTCACTCGGTAGCTGTTATTATAAAAAAACTCAACTAAGGACAAAGAATCCTACCAGCCACCACTGAAATCCATCACAACTGCACGCAGCATATCTTCTAAAGTCTGAATGGTCCTCTGAGATTGGCCATATGTCTGTGGGTTATATGTTGTACTCATAGCCAATCTCGAACCCATTGCTTCTTGCAAACTCTTCCAAAATCGAGAGGTGAACCTCGGATCTCTATCTGCACTATCGAAACAGGCACTCCATGCAATCTAACCACATGGTCGACATACAACTTCGCCGTTTTATTCATCGAACACCTCATATCATAGGGAATGAAATGGGCTGACTTCGAGAGTCTATCAATCAAAAGCCAAATCGCATCACATCACCTGCTCGATCGAGGAGATGAGTCACAAAATCCATGGCGATGTGCTCCCAATTCCATTGAGGCACTTCTAAACTCTGCAACAATCCACCAGGTCTCATTATCTCAGCCTTGACCTGCTGGAAATTCAAACATCGAGCAACAAAACAAGAAATGTCGCTCTTCATGCCTTCCCACCAGTAGTGAGATTTCAAAGCATGGTACATCTTCTTCTCCACCGGATGCACGCTATATCGACTACAATGCACTTCATTCAGAATAGTCTCTTTCAAATAAATCAAGTTCGGAACCACCAGTATTCCTCTAAATCTCAAACACCCATCAGAAGCAACAGAGAAATCTTCAGACAGACCATTATGGGCCTTAATCCTCAACCATGGATATACGGATCAGTCCTCTGCTCCTCTCTGATGTCACTCATAGTCTGTGGTTCCACCTGAATCGAAGAAACTATAAAGTACTGATCACTGGGCTGGAATCGCCAACCAGAAGTACTAAACTGCTCGTGGACTCTCAAGATACTCAAGGATGTTAGCATCGCAGGCTGGGCTTTCCTAATCAAAGCATCGGCTACCAAGTTCATCCGCCCAGGCTGATACTGTATCTCGCAATCAAAATTCTTAAGCAACTCCATCCAACGAAGTTGACTCATATTCAAATCTGACTGTGTGAAGATATACTTCAAACTCTTGTGGTCGGTGTATACCACAAACTCCTCACCATACAGATAGTGTCGCCATATCTTTAAGGCAAACACAATCGCATCCAACTCTAGATCATGAACGGGGTATCTCGTCTCATGAGACTTCAACTGTCGAGACGCATACGCAATCACGTACCCGTTCTGCATCAAAACACACCCTAAACCACTCAGAGAAGCATCGGAGCAAACCACAAAATCTCCAGAACCCGATGGCAAGGCCAAAACAGGAGCAGTAGTCAACTTCTCCTTCAGCATCTGGAAACTCGACTCGCACTCATCAGTCCAAACAAACTTCCTATCCTTCTGGGTCAACTGAGTCATCGGCCTGGCTATCGAAGAAAACTTCTCAATGAAACGTCTATAATATCCAGCCAATCCCAACAAACTA
This sequence comes from Dorcoceras hygrometricum, assembly GCA_001598015.1. Taxonomy (NCBI): domain Eukaryota; kingdom Viridiplantae; phylum Streptophyta; class Magnoliopsida; order Lamiales; family Gesneriaceae; genus Dorcoceras; species Dorcoceras hygrometricum. The sequence continues at coordinate 418,682 of KV010189.1, read as the reverse complement.
TGGATCTCAGGAACATTCCTAGGTCGCTCCCAGTTAAGAACTGCTTCGACCTTACTAGGATCCACAGAAATTCCTTGCGCTGAAATCACATGACCCAAGAAGATAACTCTGTCTAGCCAAAATTCACACTTGCTGAACTTGGCATACAATTTCGAGTCTCTCAGTCTCTGCAACACTAGCCTCAAGTGCTCTTTATGCTCTCTGAAACTCCTCGAATACACCAAGATGTCTTCTATGAAGACAATCACGAATCGATCGACGTACTCGCTAAAGACGCGATTCTTAAAATCCATGAACACAGCAGGAGCATTCGTCAATCCAAACGTAATCACAAGAAACTCATAATGCCCGTATCTCGTTCAAAAAGTTGTCTTCGCTACATCCGCGTCTCTAATCCGCAACTGATGATAGCCAGATCGCAAATCAATCTCCGAGTACACGGCCGATCCTTGTAGCTGATCGAACAAGTCAGCAATCCTCAGCAAAGGATACTTGTTCTTCACTGTTGCTTTGTTCAACTGCCGAAAATAAACGCACATCCTCATAGATCCATCTTTCTTCTTCACAAACAGAATCGGATCTCCCCACGGCGACATACTCGATCTAATGAAGCCTTTCTCAAGAATATCTCTCAACTGATCCTTGAGCTCTTTCAACTCTGCTGGCGCCAACCGATATGGAGCTCTAGAAATCGGGGTTGTACCTGTTGGGGGATCCGGATCCGCCCCCCGGCACGGCAGCGGAAGAACAATAGAATTAAAGCCGGGAGACGATCATAGGATGTTTAAGCGGTTACCTTGCTGGCACTTGTGCCTGGCTCCAACCGGTATTACAAGAATCCGGCTCTTCTCGGTAGATTGCGGTAGTTTACGCCAATCCGGTCCACAACCAGAATCGAGACTCCTTCGTCAGGCTGCACTAGAAGCGCTGACGAGATCAGCACGAACGGATTTTCCTCGTCGAGTTGGCCGGAAATGAATTTCCGGCGACAACGGGAGGCGGCGGCGGCGGCGCACGGCGGGCGGCGGCGGCGGCGCTTGGAGAGGAGGGAGGGTCGGCCAGCACTAGGGTTTTGTGTTTAGAGTGTTGTATTGTTATGTTATGTTAAGTCTTGCTTAAGTCTAATTAAATAGACTTAAGTGTTGGACTTGGACCGGCCCAACGGGCCCGGGTCCAACGATGAACATTCAGTTCATCTCCAACACCGAGACTTCACCGTAACTCCGATCGCCGATCAGATCGGACCGATCGACTCAGTTTCCGAAACTGAATACAATGATCTGAAAAACCATTTTTCAGAACCCCAGTGCAAAATGACCGTTTTGCCCCTCAACAGCGG
>KV010189.1:325851-399940 GCA_001598015.1 Dorcoceras hygrometricum | reverse complement strand
CATTTCAATGGCAGAAACAGGGGAAGATAGCCTAGTTTCTCATTTCTTTCAATTTCATTTTCAGTTGATCATGGCATATAAGTTCTATGTGGTCCAATTTGCACTTTGATCAAAATGACTCCCGATATCAGTTTTAGCATATAGCTCATATGAAAGGGCAGTCGACATCTTCGACAACTGCTCACCCTTCTCCTTGGTGACCGTAACCATCTATGCCATAATCTAAAATATCTTTTGTTCCTTAACAAGCTTTTCTTTTAAACATTCCTGTAAATCATCGGGTTCCATCATTTTAAACATTTTCTTTCCATTCTAAAACTTTACTGAGTATTGAATTCGACTTTGGAAACATATCATTAAAATGGAACTTGTTGAAAGAAAACCAGTCGCAAGGAATAGTACCAGTCGCAAGACTAATACCTGCTGAAATGAATAGTACCAGTCGCAAGACAAGAATCCAGTCACGAGGTCTTTTAAATAAATATAAAGTGAAACGATGTCGTTGGAGTGATCAGCAGATGGAATAACAAGACTACCTGCTGATCTTACTATGACTTAAAGGAACGACGTCGTTAGCGCGTCAATCAGTCGCAAGGAATACGCTAATCGATCAGCTGCAAGAAAAAGAGCTAACACGTGTATATAAATGAATAGTACCAGTCACAAGACTAATACCAGCTGGAATGAACAGTACTTAAAACGAATAAAGCAACTGCTGAATTCTAACAAAGGAAATACAGCTGCTGAATTCAAAATCACAATGCAGCTGCTGATTCCTAATCAAAGGAAAACAACTGCTGATATTAATAAAGAAAGACACATCTGCTGATGAACATTGCATCTGCTGAAATTTACGAAGACGCTTGCAATATCTAAACAATGATTTCGCTACCAGCCGTCGCCTATTAAACCAGACTTTATACTGATTCAACTAGCAACTACTGATTACGAAATCATCAAATTTCGACATTACAACTACAGGAAGAACATTCATAACCGCTATAACCGTACAGCTGCTGAATCTTAACAAGTAGATACAGCTGCTGGATACATAACTCAACATTTGTAATATCAAAACAACAACGATGTTATCAGCTGTTGCCTATCAAACCATACCAATGATTCAACCAGCAACTACCAATTACACAGTTATCAAATTCTAATATTACAGCTAATGTACAAAGAACTTTCATAGCATTTCTGGAAATAAATTCGAATCCTCAGTACATATCAAACTTCATAAACTTTCTGAAAAACATACTGGAAGCATCATAAACATCAAAACATCATTTTCGAACCCATCTTTCCTTATCATGTCTAAATCATTTCAAACATGAACTTTAAATGTATCCATAACATACAGGCAAGCAGATCCATTAAAACACAATATATGCTTCAAATGGTGTAGAAAAAGATCAGCTTTTACGTGCCTTAATTGAAGCCTTGCAACAACAGAAAATTCTTGCAGAAATCCTCCCTTTGAGCAACGCACGAACTTTTCTGAAATTCCTTTGAAGAACACTTTAAAATTTTCTTTGCAAATGATGAAAATCTTACTTTGAAAACAGGTTTTTATATGAAAGGGATTAGTGGCATGCTACTTGTGAAATCAAGCATGACACCTTTGAAATTTAGTAAAAATTCCCCTCATATCATTCTAATTTGTAAAATACCAAACCTTCTTTTAAAGAAATCATTTCACCTCCTTAAATCATTTTCCAATCGATTTAAAAATCGGCTCGTGCATCGCTCCTTGGAGTCACCTGCTGGAACCAGCCGCAGCGCAATCTTACCTGCTGATATCAACAATTCAGCAGATATATAATATTTAAAATTACCAAAATGGCCCATATGATTTATGAAATGCATAAATATGGTCCTAGGGATTTTGGGGCTTTACAACTCTACCCTCCTTATTGAAATTTCGTCCTCGAAATTTACGTACCAAATAAATATGGGTAAAGACTTAGCATATCAGCTTCTGTTTCCCACGTTGCTTCTCGCTCCGACTGGTTGGACCATTGTATCTTAACCATAGGAATGCTACGGTTTCTTAATCTTCTAACTTCTCGGAGGAGAATTCTTTCTGGTCGCTCTTCGTAGCTTAAATCTGGAGCTAAATGAACTGGCTCATAACTTAGCACATGCGAAGGGTGGGGAATATATTTCCTCAAAGCTGATACGTGAAAAACATTATGCACTGCTGACATTTGTGGAGGCAGCGCCAGTCGATAGGCGAGCGTTCCTACCTTTTCTAATATCTCGAAGGGTCCAATATACCTTGGACTCAACTTCCCTTTCTTTCCAAAACGCATAACTCCCTTCATCGGAGCTATTCTCAAAAATACTCGATCACCTATCTCAAAATTCAGCTCCCTTCTTCGATTATCTGCATAACTCTTCTGTCGACTTTGAGCTGTTTTCATTCTTTCTCTTATTTTTCTAACAGCTGCTGCTGTTTGCTCCACTACATCTGGTCCCAAACCAGCTCTTTCACCAACTTCATCCCAGTGGAGTGGTGTTCTACACTTCCTGCCATACAAAGCTTCATATGGAGCCATTTGAATCGAAGCTTGGAAACTGTTATTGTAGGCAAACTCTACCAGCGGCAAACTCACATCCCATCCTGCTGAAAAATCTACAATACATGCTCTGAGAAAATCTTCTAAAATTTGGATCACCCTTTCCGATTGTCCATCAGTTTGAGGGTGAAACGCAGTGCTGAACGTTAATCTTGTACCCATAGCTTTATGTAGACTTTTCCAAAAAGCTGATGTAAACTTAGGATCTCTGTCTGATACAATGGAAATTGGAACACCATGTAGTCTCACTATTTCTTTAATATACAATTCAGCGTACATGCTCACCTCATAGGTCGTTTTAACTGGTAAGAAATGAGCAGACTTAGTGAGCCTATCAATTATAACCCATATGGAGTTATATCCTTGCACTGTCCTTGGTAACCCCGTTACAAAATCCATCGCTATACATTCCCACTTCCATTCGGGAATCGGCAGTGGCTTCAACAAACCTACTGGTCGCTGATGTTCAGCCTTCACCAGCTGACATGTTAAACATTCAGCTACAATTTTAGCAACATCCCTCTTCATTCCTGGCCACCAATACAACTGCTGGAGGTCCTTGTACATTTTCGTGCTTCCTGGATGTACTGAATATGGTGCTGTATGAGCTTCTTTCAATAGTTCAGCTCTTAAATCATCCACTTGAGGTACCCAAACTCTGCCCAAATACCTCACAATTCCATCCTCTGTAAAATATAAACTGTTACCTCTTTCTTTATCCTGCTGGACCCATTTCTTCAACTGCTGGTCCTGCTGCTGACCCTCTCTAATTTGATTTAACAAATTTGATCTTACTGAGAGGTCTCCTAAAATCATATTACTGCTGCTGCTGGACACTATTTCAAGTCCAAACCTTTCAATATCATTTGCCAAAGGCTGCTGGACAGTCAAATACACTAATCCTGCTGATTTCCTGCTGAGAGCATCAGCCACTACATTTGTTTTTCCCGGATGATAACTGATAGTGCAATCATAATCTTTAACTATTCCAACAATCGCTCTGCCTCATATTCAATTCTTTCTGGGTAAAGAAGTACTTCAAGCTTTTGTGATCTGTAAAAATCTCACACTTCTCCCCCCAGAGGTAATGCCTCCATATCTTAAGGGCAAAGACAACAGCTGCTAGTTCTAAGTCGTGCGTTGGATAATTTTTCTCATTGTCCTTCAGCTGTCGAGATGCGTATGAAATAACTTTACGATCTTGCATCAACACAGCTCCTAGTCCCAACATAGACGCATCAGTGTATATCACAAATTTTCCCTCATCAGTTGGCATTATCAGCACAGGTGCTTCAATCAGCGCTTGCTTCAATTTGTCAAAACTGGTTTGACACTCTTCTGTCCAGTTATACTTCACTTGCTTCCTTGTAAGCGTAGTCAGGGGAACAGCAATCTTGGAAAATCCTTGGATAAACCGTCGATAATATCCAGCTAAACCCAAGAAACTTCTTATCTCTGCTACATTCTTTTGTACTGGCCAGTCGCGAACCGCTTCCACTTTAGCAGGGTCGACTTCTATTCCATCCCTAGAGATTATATGGCCTAGGAACGATACTTTTTCCATCCAAAAATCACATTTGCTGAATTTAGCAAACAACCGTTTATCTTTCAAAATCTGGAGCACAATTCTTAAATGTTGAACATGGTCCTGCTGAGTCTTAGAATAGACTAAGATATCATCGATGAATACTACTACAAACTGGTCTAGATATGGTTGAAAGACTCTATTCATTAAGTCCATAAATGCTGATGGAGCATTTGTAAGTTCAAAGGGCATAACCAAAAATTCGTAATGGCCATATCTAGTTCTAAAGGCTGTTTTGTAAACATCAGCAGCCTTAATCTTTAACTGGTGGTATCCTGACCTCAATTCGATCTTAGAAAATACTACAGACCCTCTTAATTGGTCAAAAAGATCTTATATCCTAGGTAATGGATACTTATTCTTAATTGTCAACTTACATAATCTCATACTTCCATCCTTTTTCTTTACAAACAAAACAGGGGCTCCCCATGGCGAAGTACTGGGTCGAACAAATCCTTTTTCCAACAGGTCTTGTATCTGTTCTTTCAATTCTTTCATCTCTGTTGGAGCTAACCGTTATGGTGGTCTAGATACTGGAGCAGCTCCTGGGATTAGATCAATGGAAAACTCCAACTCCCTGTCTGGTGGCAATCCTTGAATATCTTCTGGGAAAACTTCAGGGAATTCATTTGCTACTTCTACAATGGACAGCTAGGGCCTATCAGTAGCGGCTAACGATGATATATTTGAAGGAATTTTGTTATCATGTTTGGCCAAAAACTGGAATGATTCTTTTCCTACTGGATTAACAGCTACTGCTCGCAGTTTAAAGTCAATCACTACCCCAAACTTAGTTAGCCAATCTATTCCCAAAATCAAATCAAACTCCGGCATTGGCAACACAATTAAATCAGCAGTAATCTTGTGCCCTTGAAGTTTAAGCTCTAAACTTTTAAACAATTCATGCGATACCAATTTTTCCCCAGATGGTACCAACACACAATAACCTATCATTACTTGCTCCGGCTGGATTGACAATTTCTTAACAAATTCAGCAGAAATGAATGAATGCGTAGCTCCTGAATCTAACAAAGCTAGAGAAGGAAATCCATCTATCGAAATTTCACCTGTAACCACCGTAGACTCCGGACGAGCTTGTTCAGCAGTCATCACATAGGCTCTGCTGGTCACCAGTTTCTTAGATTTTGGACAATTTTTCAAAATATGTCCAGGCATCCCACACTTGTAGCAGACGTTTTGTCCAAGTCTACATTGTCCCAAATGAGGCTTTTGACACTTAGGACATAATGGCCTATTATTACCAGCAGGAACGGAGCTTATAGGTTGAATTTGTAGAGGCTTTTGCTCCTGAGGCCTCTGCTGGTTCTTGCTCTGTTTCTTGAATGGCCTTTGATCCTTCTGCCGAAAGGCCTGTCTCTTTTGCTGCCTTTCTTCATCGAGATCTTTCCAATCTCTTTCGATTTGCAGGGCTCTATCCACTAATTCCCTGTAAGTTCTTGGCACTGACAACCTCACATTCATTTTGAACATTTGTTTCAACCCTTCTATGAAGTGACTCAATTTCTCTTCTGGGTCACTTCCTATCAGTGGCACAAAATAGCACCCCAGGTGAGATTCAGCAGATCCACAGACATCTTGACTCCTTCCCACCAGATCATTGCATCTTCCCTTAGCATGTAGATAGCGCACCTTGGCCTATCTAAATCAGACAGTTGGAGGTACTCGAAAATAACCTCCATGGATTTAATCCAACTCTCAGCAATTAGTGGATCAGTAGTCCCACTAAATTCCTTAGGCTTCTGGCGCCTAAATTTCTCTTGGGGGTCATCGTTACTTGGTCCCCTGCTGCTGGAAGATTGACCATTGCCTCTACTGTTATTTTTTTCTACCAGCATTCTTAATAGTTGAGCGATGTTAGCATTGTTATCGCTCTCAGTTTCTTCTAGAGGAATACTGCTTCTAGTTCTTCCTCGACCTCTTCCTGACATTCTATATTCTATAGCCCATAATCCACCATATGCATAAATCAGAACATGCTAAAATAAAAGACAATGCTCTCAAAATAAACTCACAACTTAGAAGAACATACGATGAACTTTGATCCAGCTGATGGTGCATGTGTTTATCTCAGGAACGTTGCTCTGATACCATGTTGTGACGCCCGAACCCAACGGGGCCACGAGAATTGAGGTAAACAAAATTTTTCGAATAAAAGAAGGGCTAAAAGATAATTTGTTATAAGCTACATTTCTTATAACTCAAAGGAAACAAAACACAAGACAAATTCGAAGATCAGCAGGTACTTGAGTTCGCGCGCTACTGCTAAAACATTTGCGGAAAACAGAGTATTTCATATAACTTTGCAATTGCGGTTTACAACAGCTGATATTCTATATAAATATACAACCATTGCTACTGATTTAATACAGTACACTTAATCAAAACGATACAACTTAGACACGGAAAACGTAGGCCTTGGATAAACACAATGCCACCCATCTGCTGAAATCAAGTTTCACCTGCTGTTCCTCCACCAGTTGTCGTACCTGCACCATTTTAAAAGCTAGTGAGCCTAAAGGCTCAGCAAGTAAAACCTGAGTAGTAACAATTTCATAAAACGCAGGCAGACATCGGTACAATGCATATGTTAAGGAACTTCAATACACAATATCATTTTCGTAAACATTTCAATGGCAGAAACAGGGGAAGATAGCCCAGTTTTTCATTTCTTTCAATTTCATTTTTCAGTTGATCATGGCATATAAGTTCTATGTGGTCCAATTTGCACTTTGATCAAAATGACTCCCGATATCAGTTTTAGCATATAGCTCATATAAAAGGGCAGTCGACATCTAGACAACTGCTCACCCTTCTCCTTGGTGACCGTAACTATCTATGCCATAATCTAAAACATCTTTTGTTCCTTAACAATCTTTTCTTTAAAACATTCCTGTAAATCATCGGGTTCCATCATTTTAAACATTTGCTTCCCATTTTAAAACTTTACTGAGTATTGAATTCGACTTTGGAAACATATCATTAAAATGGAACTGGTTGAAAGAAAACCAGTCGCAAGGAATAGTACCAGTCGCAAGACTAATACCTGCTGAAATGAATAGTACCAGTCGCAAGACTAATACCTGCTGAAATGAATAGTACCAGTCGCAAGACAAGAATCCAGTCGCGAGGTCTTTTAAATAAATATAAAGTGAAACGATGTCGTTGGAGTGATCAGCAGATGGAATAACAATACTACCTGCTGATCTTACTATGACTTAAAGGAACGACGTCGTTAGCGCGTCAATCAGTCGCAAGGAATACGCTAATCGATCAGCTGCAAGAAAAAGCGCTAACACGTGTATATAAATGAATAGTACCAGTCGCAAGACTAATACCAGCTGGAATGAACAGTACTTAAAAAGTATAAAGCTACTGCTGAATTCTAACAAAGGAAATACAGCTGCTGAATTCAAAATCACAATGTAGCTGCTGATTCCTAATCAAAGGAAAACAACTGCTGATATTAATAAAGACAGACACATCTGCTGATGAACAGTGCATCTGCTGAAATTTACGAAGACGCTTGCAATATCTAAACAATGATTTCGCTACCAGCCGTCGCCTATTAAACCAGACTTTATACTGATTCAACTAGCAACTAGTGATTATGAAATCATCAAATTTCGACATTACAACTACAGGAAGAACATTCATAACCGTTATAACCATACAGCTGCTGAATTTTAACAAGTAGATACAGCTGCTGGATACATAACTCAACATTTGTAATATCAAAACAACAACGATGTTATCAGCTGTTGCCTATCAAACCATACCAATGATTCAACCAGCAACTAGCAATTACACTGTTATCAAATTCTAATATTACAGCTACTGTACAAAGAACTTTCATAGCATTTATGGAAATAAATTCGAATCCTCAGTACATATGAAACTTCATAAACTTTCTGAAAAACATACTGGAAGCATCATAAACATCAAAACATCATTTACGAACCCATCTTTCCTTATCATGTCTAAATCATTTCAAACATGAACTTTAAATGTATCCATAACATACAGGCAAGCAGATCCATTAAAACACAATATATGCTTCAAATGGTGTAGAAAAAGATCAGCTTTTACGTGCCTTAATTGAAGCTTTGCAACAACAGAAAATTCCTGCAGAAATCCTCCCTTTGAGCAACGCACGAACTTTTCTGAAATTCCTTTGAAGAACACTTTAAACTTTTCTTTGCAAATGATGAAAATCTTACTTTGAAAACAGGTTTTTATATGAAAGGGATTAGTGGCATGCTACTTGTGAAATCAAGCATGACACACCTTTGAAATTTAGTAAAAATTCCCCTCATATCATTCTAATTTGTAAAATACCAAACCTTCTTTTAAAGAAATCATTTCACCTCCTTAAAACATTTTCCAATCGATTTAAAAATCGGCTCGTGCATCGCTCCTTGGAGTCACCTGCTGGATCCAGCCGCAACGCAATCTTACCTGCTGATATCAAAAATTCAGCAGATATATAATATTTAAAATTGCCAAAATGGCCCATATGATTTATGAAATGCATAAATATGGTCCTAGGGATTTTGGGGCGTTACAACTCCGATCGAAGTAAGAGTGGTAGCGTTGGACTCCTCTTGCTAAGACGCTTTGTTTGGTGTCTTTTGGAGACTTGGGAGGAGATGGAGGTGGATCACGAAGACATCTCCCTTCTGTAGTCTGTTAGCATAAGCGTCGGATTTCGTCTGTCGTTAAGGTAGCTTGCTGGGTAAGCGTTAAGATCCTACCTTGTGCTTTGTTTAGAGCCATCTGTTGTGTTATAAGGGTAGGATAGCGCTGGTTGAGTGCGTAACTTTTAGTTCGTAGTGTCTGTTCTTTCGGTCCCTGAGTTAGCTTTGTGTTTTTGCCAAACAGGTTTCAGATCTGTGTTGATCGGGACTTCGTTGTTGTAATTATAGCTCAGAATAATTGAGGTACGGATGTGAGCTTGTTTTACAGCGTTGAATTGGGCATGGATATTATTAGTTCGTAGTGTCTGTTCTTTCGGTCCCTGAGTTAGCTTTGTGTTTTTGCCAAACAGGTTTCAGATCTGTGTTGATCGGGACTTCGTTGTTGTAATTATAGCTCAGAATAATTGAGGTACGGATGTGAGCTTGTTTTACAGCGTTGAATTGGGCATGGATATTATGTATGTTGTTGTGTATGTATCTGTGCCGTTATCTGCTTGCTTCTGTTGTGTTGTTATTTGCAAGCTATCATTTCGCATACACGCATTACTCATCTTTCATCCAGATCTTGTTTAGCCGTGCCTTGTATCTTGAGTTGTGTGTGTACCAGGATGCTTGTCAGATGCCGAGGGCTAACTCTCGTCACCCTCATATCCCTGTTGGGATCTGTTAGCCACTAGGAGTGGAGTGGGTAGCTCCCACTCCTCATGAGTTGGGCAACAGCAGGTTGAGCTATGTTCTGCATCTGTACTGTGTGCTGAGACGAGTGGGTATCTCCCATATACTCACACACCGTGGCCACCATTGTACATTTGTTCTGTTTCTCTTGTTGAGTAGCTATTGAGATCTATTGGCTCCATGCCTTCGTTTGTAGCCTCATCTCATGCATAGCATTGCATATTATCTGTTGCTGTTTAACTGCTGTGTTTCAGTTGATCTCCGTACTGGGGTTTGACCCCATGTACCTCTAAGGTTTGGTTTGTTTGTTTGCCTTTTGTTATTCAGGTTAACATGGTTACTCAGCTGGTCATGGAGTTGACCCGGCTTGTGGTGCCCCAGGAGGTGGTTAGAATGTCCCAGTTAGTATAGTATATTATATATATCAGTACTGTTTGTCGGGGGATGCCTGTGCTTTGTTGTATCCAGTGGTACTCAGGTGTTCTTTTATTTTGATACATGATATACTGTTGTACTGAGTGATTGTAAACTAGGATATTTGAGTATTGTAATACTTTAAATTATGTTATCTTTCCGTCAGAACAAAAGCGAAAATTTTAACCACTATTTTATTGCTTCTGCTAGTGTTTGCGTGGTTTAATACTGTGTTTGTGCACGAGGCCTGATATTTTTGGTATCAGAGCTTAAGCTGGGTTAAATCGATTTCTTTGATCACACTTGAGTCTCGGCACAGTGTTGCTTGTTGCATGTGCATGACTATGTGATTTACTTTTTCTGTGATAGTTTTCTTGCTGTGTCATTTTACCCTCTTAGTACCTTCTTAGATGCCACCTAGACGTAGGGGTAGAGGTAGAGGGCAGTTTCAGCAGGAATCCAAGGGTCAGAACGATGAGGATCAGCGTAGTATTCCTAGTTGTAGACGTACCAGACAGGTCGTGGATGAGGTAGATGAGCTGGCAGCCCGTGTGGACGACATGGAACTTGTGATGGCGAGGTTTCAGCGGATGAACCCTCAGACGTTTAATGGTGATGAGCCTAGTTCCGATGCGGAGTCCTGGTTGCAGCATATTACCGGGTTATTTGATCGTGTCAGGTATGACGATGAGCGTAGGTTGAGTCTAGCTACGTTTCAGTTGAGGAGGAATGCTGAGCATTGGTGGAGAGGTTCTTCGAGGACTCTTGAGGAGACTGGAGTAGGGATCTCGTGGAACAGCTTTTGTACTGCCTTTCGTCAGGAGTACGTTCCGGAATCCTTTGTGAATGCTAGGGAACGTGAGTTTGATAACCTAGTGCAGGGGACTCTGTCTGTAGGAGAGTATGCCCGGAGATTTTCTTCTCTTCTTGCGTATGTTCCGCATGTTTCTGGTCGAGAGAACGCAAAGAGGAACAAGTTCTTGGAAGGGTTGAATGAAGAGTAGTATTTGTTTGTGTTGGCGAGTTCACCGGCTAGCTATGCAAAAGGGGTGGACAGGGCTATTTTTGTACTGCCTTTCGTCAGGAGTACGTTCCGGAATCCTTTGTGAATGCTAGGGAACGTGAGTTTGATAACCTAGTGCAGGGGACTCTGTCTGTAGGAGAGTATGCCCGGAGATTTTCTTCTCTTCTTGCGTATGTTCCGCATGTTTCTGGTCGAGAGAACGCAAAGAGGAACAAGTTCTTGGAAGGGTTGAATGAAGAGTAGTATTTGTTTGTGTTGGCGAGTTCACCGGCTAGCTATGCAAAAGGGGTGGACAGGGCTATTGACATTGAGGAGGGACTGCAGAACCTTAGGGCTCGTGTTAGGCTCAACTGGTGCAAGGTAACCGTCCCAAGGTTTCAGGGGTGCAACCTTCCCAGTCTGTGTAGTCATCTTAGCCACCCCAGCAGCAGGTAGCTCAACAGTCTGGACACCAGAGGTTTAGGCCTCGTGATCGTCAGTTCAAGAAGATGTCTGGTTCTAGTTCTTCTGGCTCGGGTAGTTCTAGCAGCGGCAGTATTTCCAAAGTTGAGTTTTGTGGCTAGTGTGGAGGAAGGCATCCTACGGCGTAGTGTGTAGGAGTGCAAGGTTCGTGTTACGTCTGTGTAAAGTATGGACACTTTGCGAGAGTGTGTCCTTTGTCTGGATCGCACCATACCACCACCCCACCGTAGGGTCGAGGTGAATCATCTAGAGGTTGTTCTTTTCCGGTTCAGCAGCAGAGGATAGGGGAGCCACAGTTTAGGCCATTTCAGCAGCCTGGTCCTTCGCGGTTTGGACAGTATTCCCAGCCTCAGTTCTCAGGACCTCAGTTTGCCCAGGTGAATGCCATGACGAGGGAGCAAGCGGAGGGCACGCAAGGAGGACGAGTGATAGCAGGTACTTGTTTTGTCTTTGATTTTCCTGCGCATGTATTGTTTGATACAGGAGCATCACATTCGTTTATTGCTCATGCATTTGTGGTTGAGCATGGTTTGCATACAATATTTTTGTGTGATGTTGTGTCTGTTGCGACTCATGCCGGTGCGAGCCTGTAATACCAAGAGATTTTGTTGAATGGCATTCTCAGGTTTGGTGAGAACATGTTGTTAGCGGATTTGTTTAGGCTTGTGATGTGGGATTTCGATTTCATAGTAGGAATGGATGTGTTGTCTGGTAATAGATCCACCGTGGATTTTTTCCATAGCGTTGTGCATTTTATGCCTCAGTCTGGTGAGAAGTGGGACTTATATGGCTTAGATTCCCGATCAAACATTCCTTTAGTCTCTGCAATGGAGATGTTTATCCTATTGTCTTTGGAGAATGCTGGATTTATGATCTATGCTTTGGATGCGTCTTCTTCTTCGTGCATAGAGCTTAGTGATGTTCCCGTTGTTTGCAATTTCCCGGAGGTGTTTCCGGAGGAGATTCCGGGTTTTCCTCCGAAGAGGGAGATAGACTTCTGCATTGAGTTAGTACCTGGTAAAGCTTCTATCTCGAGATCCCCGTATCGTTTAGCGCCTGCTGAGTTGAGGAAGCTTAAGGTTCAGCTTAGTGACTTGCTGGAGAAGGGTTTCATTAGGCCGAGTATGTCTTCGTGTGGAGAGCATATTTTGTTTGTAAAGAAGAAGGATGGGTCGATGAGGATGTGTATCGACTTTAGGCAGTTGAATAAGGCGACAGTGAAGAATAAGTACCCTTTGTCGAGGATTGATGACTTGTTTGATCAGCTTCAGGGTTCGGCTGTGTTTTCTAAGATCGATTTGCGTTCGGGGTACCATTAGTTGCATATTCGAGAGAAAGATGTTGCGAAGACTGCGTTTCGTACGAGGTACGGACATTATGAGTTTTTAGTTATGCCTTTTGGTTTGACGAATTCTCCAACAGTTTTCATGGACTTGATGAACCGAGTCTTTAGAGAATTCATCGATCAGTTTGTGATTGTGTTTATCAATGATATTTTGGTGTACTCTAAGACTCCGATGTAGCACAAAGAGCATTTGAAGTTGGTTCTTCAGACGCTTCGAGACTCACAGCTATATGCTAAGTTTTCTAAGTGCGATTTTTGGTTAGACAGAGTTGTATTTCTGGGTCATGTTGTTTCAGCTACAGGTATTTCCGTGGATCCCAGTAAAGTTGAGGCAGTTGTTAACTAGGAGCGTCCAAAGAATGTTTCTGAGATTCGTAGTTTCTTGGGTTTGGCTGGATATCATAGGAGTTTTATAGAGGGATTCTCTAGTATAGCTAAGTCGATGACGCAGTTGACTCAGAAAGACAAGAGGTTTGTTTGGACTGAGCAGTGTGAGAACAGTTTTCTATTGCTAGAAGCTAACTTCTGGGCCTGTGTTAGCTTTGCTGTCTGGTTCAGGTGATTTGTTGTTTTTTCTGATTCTTTGTTGAATGGATTGGGTTTTGTGTTGATGCACAACGGTCGAGTCATTGCGTATGCCTCTCCTCAGTTGAAACCGCATGAGACTCGTTACCCCGTTCATATAGTTGGCAGCAGTGGTTTTTGCCTTGAAGATTTGGCGCCACTATCTGTATGGTGAGCTATTTTTGGTGTATTCAGACCACAAGAGCCTTCAGTATCTGTTTTCTCAGTCAGATTGAACATGAGACAGCGTATATGGATGGAGCTCCTTAAATATTTTGATTGTGAGATCAAATATCATCCTGGGAAAGTGAATGTAGTTGATGATGCATTGAGCCAAAAGGCTCAAGTGGCGATGCTGGCTTCGTTGCAGATTTCGAAGGTCCATGAGCATCTAAGCACTACTGGTTGGTGATTTTACCCAGGTGAGGATTATGTTGTGGTGTCTTCTTTTCAAGTTGAGCCACAGAATGTTGCGAGCATTAGAGCATCTCAGAGGACAGATCCATCTATCCATTAATTGAAGCTGAAGGTGAGAGCTGGACAGTTAGAGGATTATACTGTCTCGTTAGATGGTTGTTTGAGGTTTTGTGGCAGGTTGGTTGTGCCAAATCTAATTGATTTGAAGGAGGAGATCTTGAGAGAAGCGCACTGTAGTAGACACAGTGTTCATCCTGGTACAAGGAAGATGTATCATGCCTTGAAGCAGCATTATTGGTGGGCAGGTTTGAAGAGGGATGTTTCTGATTTTGTAACCCGTTGTCTGAATTGTCAGCAAGTCAAGGCTGAGAGGATGAGACCTGATGGTTTATTGCAGAGTTTGGAGATTCCCCAATGGAATTGGGAGCACATAGAAATTGATTTTGTCACACATTTGCCTCGTTCCAGTCGAGGATGTGATGCTGTATGGGTTGTGATTGATAGGTTGTCGAAGTCTGCTCATTTCATTCCTTATAGCATGACCTATTCTTTGAAGAAGATGTCGAAGCTCTACATAGATTTCATGGTGAGATTGCATGGTGTGCCTGTTTCTATCGTTTCAAATCGTGATTCAAGGTTTACTTCCAGGTTTTGGAAGAGTTTGCAAACAGCTTTGGGTACCAGATTGGCGATGAGCACAGCGTATCATCCCCAAACGTATGGTCAATCTGAGAGAACTATCCAAATTTTAGAGGATATGTTGAGAGCTGTTGTAATGGATTTTAGTGGTAGCTGGCAAGATTCATTGTCTTTTGTTGAGTTTTCTTACAATAACAGCTACCAGGTCACGATTGGTATGGCACCATTTGAAGCTTTGTATGGCAAGAAGTGTAGATCGCCTGTGTGTTGGGAAGAAGTTGGGGAGAAACAACTGTCTTCTCCAGAATTTGTGCAACAGATGAGAGATCAGGTAGATCTGATTCGCCAGCGAATGAATGCCGCACAAGATCGCCAAGCTAGTTATGCTAATAAGAGGCGTAGGCCTATAGATTTTTAGGTTGGAGATCTGGTTTTCATGAAAGTTTCTCTTTTCCGCTGTGTTATGAGATTTGGTCTCAAGGGAAAGTTAGCTCCTCGTTATGTTGGACCATATGAGATTGCTGAGAGAATTGGTCCTTTAGCTTATCGACTGTTGTTGCCGCCAGATTTGTCTTCCTTACATGATGTTTTTCATGTGTCAATGTTGAGGAAGTATGAGCCAGATCTTTTGCATGTGTTGAGAACTGACGAGGTAGAGCTAGATCGGACTTTGAGTTATGTTGAGTATCCCTTGCAGATCTTGGATAGAAAAGAGAAACAACTGAGTAACAAGACAATTCCCTTGGTGATGGTACAATGGAGCAAGCATGGTAGAGAGGAAGCTACGTGGGAACTGGAAGAGAAGATGCAACATGAGTGGCCGCATCTGTTTGAGTAAGCGTTGTATCAGATTCCAGTAGCATGTTGTTTCTTGTTGATTTCCAGTAGTTGTTTGCTTGAGGTTGTTTTTCCAGTTATTTGAACTCTTCATTTCGAGGACGAAGGGGAGAGATGTGAGACCGAAAGTTTACTTAGATTAATTGATTTAATTAATCGGGTTTAGCATAGAACATATTTGGCTTGAACAGATCTGGGATGAGTTAGCTTTGAGCTATTATACTTGGTGAAGCTATCGGGTATGTATTAATCCTGGAATCAGATCTAGAGAGTTGGAGAATTTCCACGGGAACTGATCAGATGTGAGTGTCGGTCAGCGCTGGATGATCGCATTCAGTTGTGGTGATAGAATCTGGAATCGGTACGCAGATGTGAGTACGCTAGCGTGTTTCTGTAACGAGTAGCAAAACTACGTCGTTTGGATTAGTTGGAACGATAGCGTTTCATTTAGCAAGTGAGATTCAGATTCGAGTAGCGTTTGTCATTAGATTCGATGGGATCTTAGTGGTTGCGATGCCACGCCATTTTCTGCTTAGCGGTGGGATTCACATATCAGTTGCGTTGGTTTTCAGGTTTGAGTAGCGGGTGATGTGTCCTGATGCGAGTGTGGAATCTCTGTGCGACGTCATTTGGATAAGTCGGGATCTGTTTTGGCATAGAGACAGATCTGATGAGAGATTCAGATCCGAGTGGGAAACTCAGCTTTGAGACTTATGTGTCGTTGGGTTCTATTCTTCAGATTCGAACAGATTTAACCTTTAAATAGCTTCGACACTTAGAATTTTTCCCGACAGTGAATCCTATCGCGATACCCTAGCTACTATTCAACAAACCTTATCTTCTTCGATTGTCGATGATAGATAACTCCGATCGAAGTAAGAGTGGTAGCGTTGGACTCCTATTGCTAAGACGCTTTGTTTGGTGTCTCTTTTGGAGACTTGGGAGGAGCTGGAGGTGGATCGCGAAGACATCTCCCTTCTGTAGTCTGTTAGCATAAGCGTCGGATTTCGTCTGCCGTTTAGGTAGCTTGCTGGGTAAGCGTTAAGATCCTACCTTGTGCTTCGTTTAGAGCCTTCTGTTATGTTAGAAGGGTAGGATAGCGCTGGTTTAGTGCGTAACTCCCAGTTCGTAGTGTCTGTGCTTTCGGTCCCTGAGTGCGTTGTGTTTTTGCCTAAGAGGTTTCAGATCTGTGTTGCTCGGGACTTCGTTGTTGTAATTATAGCTCAGAAGAATTGAGGTACGGATGTGAGCTTGTTTTAAAACGTTGAATTGGGCATGAATACTATGTATGCTACTGTGTATGCCTCTGTGCCGTTATCTGGTTTATTTTGTTGTGTTGTTATCTGCAAGCTATCATTTCGCATACACGAATTATTCATGTTGCATCCAGATCTTGTTGGGCCGTGCCTTGTATTTTGATCTGTGTGTGTACCACGATGCTTGTTAGAGGCCGAGCTGGTAACTCCCGCAACCCTCATCTCCCTGTTGGGATATGTTAGCCACCAGGAGCAGAGTGGTTAGATCCCACACCTCATGAGTTGGGTAACAACAGATTGAGCTATGTTCTGCATCTGGTACCGTGTGCTGAAACGACTGGATAGCTCCCATATACTCACACACCATGGCCACCATTGTTCAGTTGATCTGTTTCTCTTGTTGAGCAGCTGTTGAGATCTTTTGGCTCCCTGCCTTTGGTTGTAGCCTCATCTCATGCATAGCATTGCATATTATCTGTTGATGTTTAACTGCTGTTTTTCAGTTTCTCTCCGTACTGGGGTTTGACCCCATGTCCCTCTGTGGCTTGGTTTGTTTGTTTGCCTGTTGTTGTTCAGGTTACCATGGTTACTCAGCTGGTCGTGGAGTTAACCCGGTTGGTGGTGCCCCAGGAGGTGGTTGGAGTGTCCCAGTTAGTATAGTATATTATATATATCAATACTGTTAGCCGGCGGATGCCCTGTGCTTTATTGTATATAGTGGCACTCAGGTGTTCTTATATTTTGATATATGATGTACTGTTGTACTGAGTGATTGTAAACTGTGATATTTTGAGTATTGTAATACTTTAAACTATGTTATCTTTCAGTCAGGCCAAAAGAGAAAACTTTAACCACTATTTTATTGATTCCGCTAGTGTTTGTGTGGTTTAACTCTGTGTTTGTGCATGAGGCCTGACAATCAACATATATTTGCACCAAAAGAACATGATAATTTTTCAAAAATTTAAATAAGGTCTAATCCACTGTTCCTATATAAAGTAATGATCAATTAGAAATTTTGAAAGTGTTTCATACCAAGCTCTGGGTGCTTGTTTCAACCCATATAGAGATTTATCCAGTTTATAAACATGATCTGGTATGTATGATTGACGAAGCCAGGAGGTTGTGCAACATACACTTCCTCAGTCAAGATGCCATTTAGAAAGACACTCTTTACATCCATCTAAAATACTTTGAAGTCTTTGAATGCAGCTTGTGCCAGAAACATGCGGATGGCCTCTAATCTGGCTACTTGAGCGAAGGTTTCATCAAAGTCTATTCCTTCGAGTTGTTTAAAACCCTGAACTACTTGTCTAGCCATTTTTCTGATAACAACACCATCCTCATTCATTTTGTTTCTAAAGACCCAGTTAGTTCCTATCACTGAATGATTAGTAGGTCGAGAAACTAACTGTCATACATTATTTCTCTTAAATTGGTTAAGTTCATCTTGCATAGAATCTATCCAGCTTGAGTCTGCTAAGACTTCTTCTATCAGTTTAGGTTCTATATGAGAAATGAATGCTGAATTGAAGTACTCATGCATAAGCTGGCCTCGTGTGCGAATAAGAGAATTTACATTACCTATGATCTGCTCAGGTGGATGATTTCTAATTCACCGAGGTCAGATCCGATTGGATTTGCTCCCTGTTAAGCTTTGATGTATGGCTGTATGTCTGATTCCAATTGACGTGGATGTTGTTCGGAATTTGAATCAGATACCAACTGATGATTTCGGTGGATAGCTTGTGTATCGGCTCACGCATCATCTTGTGCAATAGTTGTTCCATCTCCTGCAGCTGGCACACTGGTTGCGAGCTGTTCCTACACTTGGTCAACATTAGTCAAATCAATGCTTCTATGTTACCTGTCAGATCAGTTTGCGCATTTGATATGTCAGCTGAATATCCAATTTTTGGCACGTCATCACTCGAGTCGTCTAAGCTGGTTGACTCCAGACGTGTACATAGGTCATTTAAGCTTGCAGCTGAATTTGATCAAAAACTGGTTTCATCGAACACAACATGAGCTGATTCTTCAATCGTCAAACTCTGGTTGTTAACACTCTATAATCTTTGCTCACGGCTGAGTATCCAATGAATATACTGCATCAGATTTAGCATCAAAGGCAGTTAGATCTGCATCCAAACAACCTGAAATAAGAAATGTCAGGTTTCTTGCCACTCCAGATCTCATATGGGGTAACGCCATGATTCTTGTTAATCATCGATCTGTTTTGAGTGTAGCAAGCTGTGTTAACTGCTTCAGCCCAAAATTTTTGAGAAATACCAGAATCAAATCTTTGCTCACGGCTGAGTATCCAATGAATATACTGCATCAGATTTAGCATCAAAGGCAGTTAGATCTGCATCCAAACAACCTGAAATAAGAAATGTCAGGTTTCTTGCCACTCCAGATCTCATATGGGGTAACGCCATGATTCTTGTTAATCATCGATCTGTTTTGAGTGTAGCAAGCTGTGTTAACTGCTTCAGCCCAAAATTTTTGAGAAATACCAGAATCAGCAATCATAGTTCTAGCAACTTCTTTTAAAGTACGATTTCTCCTCTTATTTAACCCGTTCTGATGAGGAGTTCTAGCTGCTGAAAGCTCATGCTTTATTCCAAATATCTTCCAGATAAGAGGATAATTTTTGATTTAAAAACAGAGTTACTCTATTACCCCTTATCCGGTTGATACTGCAAGATTTGTCATTTTGCAATCGTCTTAAAAGTTTTATCAGCTGGTCACCGGACTGATCCTTTGATTTTAAAAAGACCACCCATGTAAATTTTTTAAAATTATCAACAACAACAAGAGTGTATTTTGTTCCCTTAAGCTAGTTATGGGTATTGGACCAAAAGATCCATAAGAAAAAGCTCCAAGCTTTGGGCTGAACTATTTCCACTTTTATTTTTAAAAGTATAACGAATATGTTTTTCCACCTGACAGGCTGAACAAATCTTGTCTTTTGAAAATTTTATTTTGGGCAAACAAGAAACCAAATCAAGCTTACACAAATTTGCATTGTTTTTAAATTTAGATGGTTCATTCTCTGATGCCATAGCCAGCTCTTGGAAGAGTCAGTTGCTAGGAGAACTTGTTCAGACCCCAGATGCTCTGACGAGTTTACAGTGTAGGTATTTCCTTATCTGTTTCCTACTAATACTTTCAGAACATCTATATTCTGAAGTGGGCACGTGTGCTTTTGAAAATTAAATGTGTACACACTATCACACATCTGATTATGCTAATAATATTATAGCACAGGTTCTCAACAAGAAGAATATCATGAATTGAAAGGTTACCATGGGTAAGCTTACCCTTACCCACAATGTTACCATGTGAGTTGTCACCAAAGACAATTCTGGGTCCTTTGTATGGCTTCAGTTCTTATAGCAGCTGTGGATTGCCAGTCATGTGTCTCGCACAACCACTATCCAGATACCATTTTATTGAGTCCTCCGAAGATGTGTACTTGTTATCCTGCAATCACAAAAATAAACCTTTGGTTCCCAATTTCACTTGGGTCTAGATCGGATTACCCCTTTCGGGACCCATACTTGAATTACCTTAACAGTTTTCCCAGTATGAATGTCCACAAGGGTTCATGCTGAATTTTTGTGCGATCTGTTGAGCTTTTGTTTCGTACTTTGACCATTCAGATCACGCTTGGGCTGAACCTTTACCCATTTAGCCTTCGTTGAACCACACCTTTTCTGGTTCGAAATAGATGACTTAGGTACAACTTTTGCCTTATCCTTTTCCAATCTGTTCGTTAGCCAACTGGCCATACAGTTCTCAGTCTTTATGTAACCAATACAATTTTTGCGCTTTTGGTTCAGCTGTCCAGTGATCTGGTCATCACACATGACTGACTCATAAACATCATGTGTCACACTGGCTTTGACAAAATTCATTTTCTTGAATTTGTCATTAGCCAGATCTGACTGAGTGTATGTTTCCTCTAAGCTGCTTTCACAAAGAGAATCGGAGCTCCCCAATGACTCCTTGAGTTCCTTCAACTCAGCTGGCGCCAATTGGTACGGAGCTCTCGAAATCGGGGCTGTCCCTGGCATCAACTCTATGCTGAAGTCAATCTCCCGCCTCGGAGTAAATCCAGAAATATGATCCGAGAACAATATCATCCGAGAACACGTCTGGGAACTCTCGAGCAATCAGGACATCTCTCAACTCTATCTGTGATTCTTGTGAAACATCCAGGGCATAAATCATGAACCCCGAATTCTCTAGCAACAACAGACTAAACATATCCATGGCAGACACTAATGGAATCTTCGATCGTGAATCAGCACCGTAGAAATCCCAATTTTACCCAAATTGAGGCCTAAACCTCACTACACCATGGAAACAATCAACAGTCGCTCTATAAACAGACAACACATCCATACCCAAGATGCAGTCAAAATCTCTAATCTATAAGGAAATCAGATTCGTCACAATTCGCCACCAACACATTCTCATCGAATCTAATAACGCAATCGAAAACCACTTCACGGGACATCAACCACACGACAGCAGGAGTAGAAACAGATACAACATCACACAGTGGGGTAGCACTCAACCCACACTCATGCAAAAATAAATCAGATATAAAGGAGTGTGATGCTCCATTATCAAACAAAAATCATGCAGGAAAGTCAAAGATAGCACAAGTACCTACAATAACTCCTCCAGGCATATCATCGGATTTCTCTCTCGTCAAGGCGTTCACCTGAGTTTTTTGTGGTATTGAAAACTGAGGCCTATAAGATCCTCCGAACCTTGACCGTTCTCGTGGTTGGAATCTTGATCGTTGGGACTGGACAAAAGGTTGTGGTCTCTACGTAGAACCACCAGCTGAACCTTGCTGTGACGGATTCGAGGGCTGTCCTGCCATCAACGAACAAACTCTAGCAAAATGTCCATGCTGCCCACACCTATGGAAAAGACCCTGAACTACACGACACTGCGAAGTCATATGCCTACCTCCACACTGACCACACGACACTCCTCTAGAGTCACTACCACCAGAACTAACAGAACCGGAAGAACTCGAATTCCATCGTCTCTTGAATTGCTTCCCTCGAGGCTTGAACCTCTGGTGATTAGATTAATTCAACGTCTGAGGAGGTTGAAAAGAATGCGTTTCTTCTGGCATGGCTTGGAAACTGTGTCCAGCTATCGGCTGAACCTGATTCTGCGCTTCCAAACAACTCTCCTCAATGTGCACCACCCTATCCACTGCCTCGACATAAGTCGCAGGAGAACCATCTAACACCATTTGGAACAAATCAGGCCTCAACCCTCTCAGAAACTTGTTCCTCTTCGTCCTCTCCTGGTTAGCAACGTGGGGAACATACGACAGAGGAGAGGAAAATTGTCTAGAATACTAAGTCACCCTCATGTTCCCTTGCTTCAGATTTTCAAATTCCCTCTCACGGTTATTGTAGTAGGACTCAGGGGTATACTACTGTCGAAAAACTGCACGGAAGCTGTCCCAAGAAATCAAAGCACCACTCTCTCTCATGACTCGGGAAGTACCCTTCCACCAGCGTTGAGTATGATCCCTCAACTGCAAAACAGCCAACTTCAGTCTCCTTTCCTGGGAATACTCCACCATGTCAAAAAATTCTTCCATATGCTCCAACCAGCCTTCAGCCATCAGGACACCCTCGGCTCTAGTAAAAACAAGAGGGTTCGTTCGCTGAAACGTAGCCAAAAATAGCTCCATCTCTCCAATCTGCCTAGTGACATCTTCTACCTCAACCTCTGCCTGTCTAGATCGACGACGCTAAGGTACACTCTGCTGCTCAACATCCTCATCATTTTCCAGGGCTCTAGACTCCCCATCTACCTGCCTAGCCATTCTACTTATACCTCTCCTCGACGGCATCTACCAAACTCAAATGTAAAAACCAAAAGATGATAAATCACAGAGGCAATTAACACAACCACAGAGTCAATCACAAACAAAAACTCAAAATCTGTGCCTAGACTCAAGTGTGATGAAAAATAATCGAGCTTATCCAGTTTAAACTCTGATACCAAAAATGTCAGGCCCGGTGCGCTAAATCAGCGATTAATTATTCAATTTTTCACACTTACACGGAAGCGTAAAATATGGGTTAAAATTTTTCGTTTAGGGCCTGAACTAAAATCAACTCTTAAAATACGAACATACTCAAAATATTGATTTTAAATCAAAATCCAAACAATGAAAATCTCAAATCATACCCAAGGATACATCAAATAAAGATCCCCCAAATACAATATTTGTAAGGACTAAGAAATGTGAATAGTGATTAATCTGTTTCGTAGGATTAGTCACGGGATTTCGGGTTGTCCAATTTCTCTAAGTGTTAGAAACCAGTCACAGCAAAATTCAAGAGTCAACGGTACTATAGCTCGTAGCTGGTGGAATTTAAATAATTAGTTGCGCTTGAGGAAGGAATCTGCTGGCAGTAAATGCGCTTGGTGAGGTTGCTGATGGCAGCAGGCGCGCAATTGCGAGAATGATCAAGGAAGCGACACGTGTTGGTGAACATTTTTGGGTGGTGACTGCTATTTGTCACGTGGTCACCAGCAGAGGATCGATTGTTGTGTTGGTTTGAGGAACCTGTCGCTGATGAGAGGCGATGTCGTATTGGTTTAGCGTTAGCGATTGCTATTGCGGGCGTTTAGTTCATCAGATATGATGATGTAGGTTGCGCAACGTCGTTTTGGCTTTGTACGGATCTGTCGTAGCGTAGCGCTTTGATCAGATTTTCTGACGTGGTTGTGCGACGTCGTTTTATTTAGTTGAAACGCAGCGTTTTGGGTGTACTGTCTGGTGTCAGCTGTTGGTCGCGTTAGGCATTTACTGTTGAAGAATCTGTTGCATTGTTTTACCCAGTCGCTGGGTTGGTTAACTAGCTGTTGACAGATATGATGACGTGTCCTGTACGTCGTCGTTTTGAATTGTTTCGCGTAACCAGTCGCTGGTGATTTTTTAAAGGAATCTGTTACCAGATTTTGGTTGCTTTGCAAGAGAAATCTGTTGTCAGCCGGTGGAATGCTGCGGCGTCGTTTTGTTTAGTTGGAACGGTGTCGTTTTGATGCTACTTTGCAAATTCAACGCCTGGTGGTTGCTGTTGGTTTTGTTAAGAGGAAAATCTGGTGTCTGTTGAAAACAACGACTGGTATCTGTTGTGAGATACCTACTGTTCACGACGTCTGGTTATTTTGAGAACAGCAACAGTTGGATTGAGATATATATATAGATAAGTGTTGATCGACACTTAGAATTTTTTTGAACCCGATATTTCTTATCTCCATATCCAAACCCTCGTTTTAGCTACTGTTCACCGTGACTTTTCTCCATCGATTCCCGCCATTGTTTTGAATGAACTTGGTGGCGCTGGATTCCTTGTGAGTTGCTCTTTCAATTGTTACCCAGTTGAGGCTGTCGAAAGACCTTGGAGAGGATCGAGAAGTTGCTGGTTTCTTTGTATAGTGGAATTAGATAGTTCTTCCGCTGGTTTCAGCTTCTGGGTAAGGAATTCCTACTGTTCTAAGCTTAGTATGGACTGTTAGTACTTTGTTTAGAGGTAGAACCGGAGTTAGGTTCTGGATCGTAGGAAATGTTTATATTTGAATTAGACATGAGTTATTGATTGAGTTTCCTTAACAGATTTGAGGATTCTAGGTGCATCCTGCCTTGAATTGCCATAGCAGGAGGAAGCGACTTTCTTCAGTTGTGTTGTCGTGTCTTGATAAATCTGTTGAGGTAGAAATCAGTAGTTGGAGGTACGAATTGAGCGACCTTTACAGCTTTGAGCTTGGACATGGCTATATTTCGTGTTGTGAAATCTGCCTGCACTGATGGATGCATTTACGTGAAACAGACTGATGATTTATGTGATTTATGTTCTGTTTTCACGTATGAATCATTGTATGCATTGATATTGATTATTAAATTGGCATTCATGCATACATCCTGAGCCTGATTGACAGATTGGTTGATGACCTGATTGAGAGCCACGTTGTGACTAGGGCGACTGATGTGTGGTGCCTGAAAAGTCCAACACTATCATCGAACTGGTGATCGACTGTGTTGTCATCTCGGAATACCACCGAGCTGTGATGGGCTGACGGTCCTGGAATATCACGGACCGATGATTTTCCCTCGGTTGATTTTTACTGTGTGGGTATAGAGGCTCGACTGATTTGATTTGCCAGTTGATATGCTGGTCTAGCTATCCGATCCTTGATAGCCTTCATGCATTTCATAGCATTGATTTATATCATGTGCATGATTAGCTGTTTTGATAGCTCTTCGTACTGAGGCTTGACCTCGTATTTGTTTTCCTGCTTTTGTGTTGTTGTTTGGGTCTGTGTTACCCATTTGCAGGATCTTCAGGTAACCAAGCTGGACAGAGTGGAGCGCCAACTGGTCGATCCCCGTTCCTTTGAGTCCCAGTTATATTATGATATGTATTGAACCGAGGGATGCCCCATGTTTTTATGTATTGGGGATCTATACTTGATTTGAGTATTGATGTTACCTGTTGTGTTTGAGTTTGAGTTAACTCGTATTTTGAATATGAATATTTTGAATGTATGTTTTGAGTTCAGGCCCAAATGATTTCGAAAAAGTTTTAAGCCCTGTTTTTACGCTTCCGTGATTATGTGCTTAATTATGATTTAATCTTGTGAGATTAGCACGGGGCCTGACAATATTCACTCAAGGTATTCCCTGGTTTATTTATGCAATACATAATCTATAACTGGGACTCAAAACGGGGATCTACCAGCTGATGCTCCACTCAGTCCAGCTGGATTATCTGAAGACCCTGCAGATGCCAACATAGACCAAAGCAGCCCAAAAAGGGAAAATAAAAAGTGGTCAAACCTCAGTACGAAGAGCATCTAAAAAGCATTACAGACATGAAATATTTCAAACGTGCAATGCATTCGGGTTACCAAGAATCATTGGTAAGCAAGGCAAAATGACTCAACTGTGCAGTAAATCTCAATGAACCATCGGAGTCCAAATCACAGCGACTCAACTGGCTATCACGACTCAGTGACGTCATTGGGTTCTGAGCACGACGACTCAGTCGGCAAATCGTGACTCAGCGATATTCAGGATTCAAAGAATGTACGCTCAATATGCTATGCGTGTATGCCAAACAAAATCATGTTCACAACAATAAATAGAATTCACACACATAGGCAATTAAGAGCACAACGTCATTATCGAAAACCAGCAAGCCAGGCAGACTTAGCACCAAATCACAATAGCTCAAACGCGAAACAAATATTATCAGGCTAATATTAAAGCTGCTACTAAGAGCTCAATACGTACCTCAAACCTCTACACAGCTACTACCTCAGCAGATCGAACGAGAACACCGTTCCAACAACCTGCCCAGATCTGCTGCCCTACTAGCTCACCAAGAACTCAACAGAAGCTGCCTGAAAGCTCAAATCTGCCAAGGCATCTAACAAATCAGCTCATATCTAAGCCTGTTCAGCCTATTGTCCATGGCTGAGAAGTCCAGAACAATCACGACTAAAAAACGTAGGACCAACAGCTCTAAATCAAAGCTTAGAACAAGAAGAAATCACTTACCCAAGCGCTCAACTAAAATGGGAGAACTATCGACCTGGTATCACGAAGATAAACGAACACCCAACTACTTCGCACTTCCTCAACACGCTGACCCAAGGCTCCAAAACGGTAACAATCGAAATATCTAGGGGAGACGAGCTCAGCGCCACCAACCTAGCTCCAAAAGGCGGCGTAAATCGACGGCAATCGATGGATATAGAGTACGATGAACAGTGAGTCTTTCGGGAATAGTATACATATCGAAGGCTCTCTAGGAGAAGTAAGAAATATCGGGCCTGAAATTGGCTGTGTTGGGAAATAAAATGGTATACACGATCAAAGTCAAAGCCAATTACTACGTCCTGAGATCTGCTATAGTGAAAGTCAACCAACTCAGATCTGAGCACTTCACTAGATCTGACCTTCTATGCTACAACAGATCTGACTACCACCAAACGACGTGTTAGAGTAGATGCCCAACTAGCCAACTTGTGGCGTGTGGGTTTATAGACTCTTGTATATGACAATCTTTATATATGATATTCGCATTTGTTTATGACATTCTTTACTTTCATTGTGTTGTATAATGATTAACAATTGCGTTGAGTAAAGACCTAGAATGCACTATAGTGTATGTTAGATGTGATAGTGGGTATGACGGCTATCATGAAACACATCTAATAGTCACTGTGTATTCTGAACACGTTCCTAGTCGATTGGGCCGTCAAAATGAGGATAAGGCCGCCTGAGCTTGAGACTAGTATCTGCGATGCGATGTACCATGTTTCATTGGTAGGGAACATTGTGATGTTCTGAGCATGCAGATAGATAGGGACCTGCTGATCTATCGAACTACCCTCGTTCGTACTTTCCAAGTGGTTACCATTTGTCGAGTGGATAAGTCCGAGGTCTTGGTTGTACTGATTAGTCCTCACGACTCGAAACGTCATTGAGACTCTACATGATAGGCGTCTCACTTTGACTCGTTTGCCGACTCACTTGGGGTCATTAGGAGGTGGGATTGGGTAATATCTCGATGCATGTAGGAGTCGATGCATCGTTGTCCAGGATTCACCGCTCGCAGACATGCGTGGATATCCTATGCTATCTGAGGGGATAATAGTGTATAAATCTCTGACCAAAGTACTAGAAGTGTTTTAGGTAAATGGGTTTACCTAGTTACACTCGCGATATCACTATTCGATCTCCAAGATGTATGCATAGCTATCGGATCTATAGCGACTCTCGATTTACCAATGGTCGTTGATCTGATCGGGATATATGGATTGAAAGGACCGTACTGTACGCTAACCATGACCAACTGGTTCTTGCAGGCACTATCAGTGATACCTAGGGGATCATGGGGCGATGTTGCTTGACGCTCTTACCATGATCCGATGGGCGAGTCCGGAATTGTGATTCCGGAGCCACAATGGTTGTGGGCCCACGGCTAGCTGTATCCCTGAACCATTGAGGGTCACACAAGTACTGGATTCAAGATTCCCGCACGGAAACTGAGCTCAAGTTGTTGAGCACCTGAAGAGGATTTTGGGGAGTGCGACTTCCTAAAAGTCAACAGGGGTCAAATCGTGATTTCTCGCTGTTGAGGGGCAAAACGGTCATTTTGCTATTTAGGGTTTGATGATCTGAAAAATTGTTTTTCACATCATATTATTCAGTTTTGGAAACTGAGTCGATCGATCCGATCTGATCGGCGATCGGAGTTGTAATGAAGTCGCAGTGATGGATATGGTCATTTGGACCCGGGCCCGATGGGCCTGTCCAAGTCCATTGCTAATCTTATTAAAAGGGATTAAGGGCTTCATTATTGGAACATAACATAACACACAAAACCCTAACCCTAGAGCAATTCTCGGCCACCTCCCCTCCTCACATACCTCACGGCCGCCGCCGGTTCCACGCGCCGCCGCCGCCGCCTTGCTTCGCCGGAATTTGTTCCGGCCAACTTTTCGAGGAGTTTCCGTCCGTGCTGATCTCGTCAGGCCTTCTAGTGCAGGCTGACGAAGGAACCTTGCTTCCGGTCGTGGACTTGATTAGACGTAATCTACCGCCGCCTACCGTGAAGAGCCAGTCTCCCTGTGATTCTGGTTGGAGCCAGGCGCAAGTCGCCAGCAAGGTAAGACCCCGAGAAACACCCTATGAATGGTTCATATTGTGTTATTATTAAATTGTATTGAACGTTTCCCGGCCTAATTTTGTTCTTCCGCTGCCTCGCCGGGAGACGGGAGACGGGATCCGGATCCTCCATGGTTCCCCAACACGACGTCGCGCAGAAGTCCCGCTCAGGATAAGCAGATCTCAACAGATCATGCAGACCAGCTCAAGCAACCGACGTCTAAGCTGATGTCATCAAACGACGTCGCATCGTCTCTTGCTCGCGACAAAACAGATCTCGCCTATGTATACAGATCGCACTTGCGGATCAGCTCCTGCGCATCTATCAGCTCGTATCAAAGTTGATATCAACTCACGCACGTACGAACACGCTGTTTCCTCAAATCTGGTATGCAGAACTGATCACACTCATTGAACAGATACGCCCAACCAGCTTGAACATCCAGATCTCACCGCCAACACAGATCAACTACTCAGCTTACCAACAACCAGCGTCAGATTTGGTATTTTCGAAACGATGTCGCACTGACTCTAGATCTGGACACCCAGTTTTTACTCAAATCTAGAATCCACGAACCGATCCGGTCCACATAGCGCTACCTGCTCACTCGCGCGGGGCATTTCTCTCCAAATCTGAACACCAGCAGTGCCCGAGACACCAATACCCCCAGCACTTACTCTCTCTCCCTTAACTCAACAATTCACGCCCGATCCGATCTATGCCAAATCCAAAGGTTACCAACAGCTTACATGATTAAACCTTGTTGCTCCTCTAATCCACTTATAATATGACACTAATTAAACCAATTAATTACAGTCCTCATACTTGTTGTTCGATAACAAAGGAACATGGAGGAAGATTGCCGTAGTGAAAGTATAAACCAGTTGGAGAGGAAACCAGCTGGGAAACAAGCTTAGAGCCCAGCAATGTTCAAAAGCAGACAAGAGCATGAAGAACAAAATAAGAGCAGCTAAGTACAAGAGAAGTACAAGAGCAGATAATAAGTGCAGATTAGAGAAGAAGCGCATATCAGCTCAAGAGCATCTTAGAGATCATCTAAAAGAGACCAGCTGAGAGGACACCAGCTGGTATACCAGATCATAAGCCTTGAGCTAGATCAGATAAATTAGTTTGTGCAATCTCAGAATACTAGAATACAAAATAATTTGTCTGATCGAGACACTAAGCTCAAAGTCAGCAAAGGCTGCAAGTGCAGAAAAGAAGAGAGCTCAAGTCAAATAAAGCATGCAACACATTTAATGCTAAAGGAAACAAGGTACATGCAATGCCTAGAAATCCTGAATAGGTAGAAATGAGTGCATGACTAGGGAAAAAATCATTTTTGATAATTACATGTCATTTTATGTGATTTATTTATAGTTTTAATGTTGCATGATATGCATATATGTTTTTATCCGGTTTGAGTTCTGGACTCGTGGACGAGACTAGGGACGACCGAGATGAAAATTATTTAAGCTTTTTAAGCCCTTAGATTTTTAAGAATAAATTTATTATTATTAAGCAGCAATTTCAAAAAAATTGGGATTTCTAGAATTATTTATGAGGGGAACCCGTTTTCACCTATACGGGCTGTTTTATTGAACTTTATTGCATTTTAAAATTGGGGAGGCCTTTTATTACGAAAATTAGAGATTTTAAAAAGTTTCAAGTTTTAATTAACACTTCAATTTAGTGGAAGGTTAAGATTGTAAAACTCCATATTATTTTCTTAATTAAACATGAGGGGTCATTTTTGTCACCCCTCATTCTTTCAAAACATAGTTTTGCAAAACCTAGCCTCCTCCCTTTCAACATAGCCGTCCCTCCCCCTCTCTCACAGCCCCATCGAAAATTCATCAAGTTTGGTGATCCATGGCGTTCTTGTCCCGATCTCGAGTCCTACACGTCGGTAACTCGCAGATCTCCTCCTTCTCCAATCCAGACATATAATATCTATTCTTTATCTCACCATTACGCCATAGGA
Organism: Dorcoceras hygrometricum; assembly: GCA_001598015.1. Taxonomy (NCBI): domain Eukaryota; kingdom Viridiplantae; phylum Streptophyta; class Magnoliopsida; order Lamiales; family Gesneriaceae; genus Dorcoceras; species Dorcoceras hygrometricum. Next base: position 369,709 of record KV010189.1, on the reverse strand, counting down.
GATCCAGGCATATAATACCTATTCTTTATCTCACCGTTACCACATAGTAGCACTGTTTTAATGTTCAAATGCATGAATTGTATGTGATTTACTTATATCTTTGAATATTGTTGAAGATCCATGCATGATCCATGTTATCCCACTCACGTTTAACCCGTTTCTTGCGTTGCTTCGTTTGATAAAGGTTCAAGGGGTCATGGCTCGTTTCAAGGTTGTTGAGTGATGGTCCCTAGGTGAGGTGTAGATGGCTCGAACACCATGGTTGAGCCAAGTTTCGGACGAAGGTCGCATGTGGCGTGCGTCGCTCGGCCATGACGTCCGTCCCCATTCTCGCGGCCCGTTCACCCCTGTGCGACCATGGATTGGATCGTGGCTGGTCTGAGAAGGATTGGCTGGACCTGGGGGTGGTCAAGCCGGCGCGGCTCCGTCCATGGGCGACCGGTCCACGTCGATCGAATGGTGGAAAGTTGCGTCGTGCATGGGGTTGGGTGGCGCTAGGACTAAGGTTTGTGTGGTGTTTGGTCCGGTTCAGTTGGACCGGTTTGGTGGTTCGATTGGACTGGGTCGGTTAGTCAGGGTCGAGTCAAAATATTGTAAGTTTGGTCCAACTTATTTTACTTTTGGACCGTTCATTTTAATTTTAAAGTATTGGGTCCAATTTTAAGATTTTTGGTCAAATCTTTTAAAGTCAAATATCTTAGTCAAAATTTTAATTTTTGTTGGACCTAATATTTTATTTCAAGTTTTAAAGTCAAAATTGTGGTCTTTGGATTTTGTTAAGTCAAAATCGGTCATTTGAGCTTTAATTAGTTCAAAATTGGTCATTTGAGCTTTAAATTGGTCAAAATTGATCATTGGAGTTTTAATTAGTCAAATTGGTCAAAAGTATTGGGTCCAATTTTAAGATTTTTGGTCAAATCTTTTAAAGTCAAATATCTTAGTCAAAATTTTAATTTTTGTTGGACCTAATATTTTATTTCAAGTTTTAAAGTCAAAATTGTGGTCTTTGGATTTTGTTAAGTCAAAATCGGTCATTTGAGCTTTAATTAGTTCAAAATTGGTCATTTGAGCTTTAAATTGGTCAAAATTGATCATTGGAGTTTTAATTAGTCAAATTGGTCAAAGGATTTTTATTTAGCCAAATTTTAAACATTTGATGTTTCGTAAAAGGGTGGAGCATTTTAGAAATTTTAAAGGTTGATTTTGAAGTTATGGGCCAAGTCATGTAATAGGCTAAGTTCCAATTTTAAGTAAGCCTAGGTTCTCTTGGGCTTAGTAGTAGTAGGCCAGGTTCCTGAACCAGTCCTTGACCGGAGTAGAAAATGTAGAAGCCCGTGAATATATTTAATTATATATGTAATATTCTATGTACGTTAAAGTTTTAAAGGGAAGAATTAAATATATATATGGACGGGCTAAGCTTTTCAATTGCATGATTTTAAGAAATGCATGCATCATGAGATTTTATGAAACATTAAATTTCGTTAAAATCATGTTTTTTTTTTAGAGAAAAACCGAGGGATTGAAGTGACTTATGGCAAAATTTAATGATGGGAGCTAGTCGGGATACTGGGCCCGAGGATCCCCTGTTTTATTGTATTACGAGCCTATGGATCCATGTGATCACGACATGGTGAAGTGGCATAAGAGGTGTGTGGGATCCTGAGATAAGGTCCGATGAACCGCATCGCCATGTATGTTGGTTCTTTCGATTTATCAATCATACGCCCGCTCGCATTTCACTGATACGACTCATATGTTTTTTTGTTACGTTACGTCATGCCTTGAGTATGCTATATGTTATGATATGTTACGAACCATGTTTTACGACCATCCACGCATGCATGTTTTGACGTTATTTTATTATACTTACGTGCTTGCATGTGGTTTTATTATACGTATCTTGCTCTGATAGGTACAGTGGGGTAGCACTCAACCCACACACATGCACAAATAAATCAGATATAAAAGAGTGTGATGCTCCTGTATCAAACAAAACTCGTGCAGGAAAATAAAATATAGCACAAGTACCTGCAATAACTCCTCCAGGCATATCATCAGCTTTCTCTCTCGTCAATGCGTTCACCTTAGCTTGATGCGGTCCCAAAAATTGAGGTATAGAAGATCCTCCGAACCTAGATGGTTCTCGTGGTTGGAATCCTGATCGTTGGGAATGGGCAAAAGGTTGCGGTCTCTACGAAGAGCCATCAGCCGAACCTTGCTGCGACAAATTAGAGGGTTGTCCTCACCGACGGACATGCTCTAGCAAGGTGCCCGGTTTGTCCATATGCTCTAGCCAGGTGCTCTAGCCACGCTCTAGCCAGGTGCTCTAGCATGAAATACGTGGTACTGAGAAGTCATATGCCTACCTCCACACTGACCACACAAAACTCCTCTCGAATCACTACCCACGGAACTAACAGAACCAGAAGAACTAGAATTCGACCGTCTCATGAACTTCTTTCCTCGAGGCTTGAACCTCTGGCGATTTGACTGCTACGACGTCTGAGGAGGTTGAAATGTATGAGTCCCTTCTGGTACGGGATGGAAATTGCGCCCATCTATCGGCTAAACTTGAATCTGGGCTTCCAAAAGACTCTCCTCAATATCCACCGCCCTATGCACTTCCTCAGCATAAGTCGCAGGAGAACCAGCTAACACCATACGGAACAAATCGGGCCTCGACCCTCTCAGAAACTTGTTCCTCTTCGTCCTCTCCTGGTTAGCAACGTGGGGAACATACGATAGAAGCGAAGAAAACTGCCTAGTGTACTCGGCCACCCTCATGTTCCCTTGATTCATATTATCGAACTCCCTCTCACGGTTATTGTAGTAGGACTCAGGGGTATAATCCTATCGAAAAGCTGCACAGAAGCTCTCCCAATAAATCAAAGCACCACTCTCTCTCATGACTCGGGAAATACCTTTCCACCAGCGTTGAGCATGATCCCTCGACTGCAAAACAGCACACTTCAGTCTCTTCTCCTGGGAATACTCAACCATGTCAAACAATTCCTCCATACTGATCCAACCGGCCATCAGCCATCAGAGCACCCTCGGCTCAAGTAAACGTAGGGGGATTCGTCCTCTGAAATCTAGTCAACACTAGTTCCATCTCGCCAATCTGCCTAGTCACATCTTCCACCTCAACCTCTGCATGTTAGCTCGATGAGGCAAAGCACACTCTGCTGCTTCCTGGGAATACTCAACCATGTCAAACAATTCCTCCATATGATCCAACCGGCCATCAGCCATCAGAGCACCCTCGGCTCAAGTAAACGTAGGGGGATTCGTCCTCTGAAATCTAGTCAACACTAGTTCCATCTCGCCAATCTGCCTAGTCACATCTTCCACCTCAACCTCTGCATGTATAGCTCGATGAGGCAAAGACACACTCTGCTGCTCCACATCCTCATCGGTCTCCGGGGCTCTAGACTCCCCAACTACCTGCCTAGAGATTCTATTTCTACCTCTCCTCGGCGGCATCTACCAAAACTCAAAGGTAAGAACCAAAAGCAGATAATACACAGAGGCAAGCAGCACAATCACAGAGTCAATCACAAACAAACACTCAAACTCTGTGCCTAGACTCAAGTGCGATGGAAAAAGAATCGAGTTTATCCCAGTTTAAGCTCTGATATCAAAATGTCAGGTCCGGTGCTCTAAAACACCGATTAATTACTCAATTAATCATAATTACAAGGAAGCATAATATTATGGGCTAAAAATTTTTCGTTTGGGCCTGAACTGAAAATCATTTCTCAAAATACCATCACAATCAAAATATGGATTTTAACTTAAACATCCAAACAACACTAGCAACGACAGCATACAGGTAAAATACAAATACAGATCCCCGATTACAGTATACACACAGGGGATCCCCTGGTACAATACATAATATATATAATTGGGACTCAAAATGGGGATCTACCAGCCGACGCTCCGCTCGATCCAGGTGGATTACGTGAAGATCCTGCAAAGGCCAACACAGACCAAAGCAGCCCCTAATAAGGAAAATAACACGAGGTCAGACCTCAGTACGAAGAGCATCTATAAAACCAGCTAACATATAAAACATGTAATATCTCAAACGTGCAATGCATGATCGGGATACTATCAAAACTCATCGGTCAGCAACAACAATCCACGCCCAAAACTCAGTAGTGATTCAATAAAGTAGTGGCTACATCGCATGTGGAATCATGGGTGCTATCCATGCGCTTCACATGCAGCACCATAGCTTGTAATCTAATTTCTCAACCCACCGGTGTCATTCATGCTTGCTGAGGGGTGGGAGATACCCCAAGTGAACCTCAGGGCAATCGAAAAACCTCACGGCAAGGAGTCAAGGGTACGAAATCTAATTGACACCTCAATCATTTTATTTTCAAAATCATAGATTCAGGATACTGGTACTATACAACGATAGGTTCTCAAATAAACCATGCTCAATATGATATGCATGTTTGCAAGGCAATTCCAGCTCATAATAAACGCATATAAATAACACATAGGAAAATCAAACAGAGAACCAGCAATTAAATGCACAACTAGACATTTTCAGCTAGCACATATACACGGCAGACCATGCAGCAAAGCAAAATCAGCTAGCACGCCCCACATCAGCTCACATCACGCAGGAAATATTAACATGATTATATCAAAGCTGATTGTATGAGCTCATCGTACCTCAAACCTCAACAATGCTACTACCTCATCAGATCAAATGAGAACACCGATCCAACAACCTGCTCAGATCTGCTGCACTACTAGCTCTCCAAGAAACTCAACAGAAGCTGCTAAAAAGCTCAAATCTGTCAAGACATCTAACAAATCAGCTCATATCTAAGCTCGTTCAGCCTACTGCCTACGGCTGAGAATCCCATAACAGTCACGACTACACAACGTCGTACCAACAGCTCAAATCGAAGCTTAGAACAGAAGAAATAAATTACCCAAAGCTGCTAAAGGAACGAAAAAACTACCGAACTGGTAAATCCCGAAATATTCGAACGCTCTACTCACGTCACACATCCTCGAACAGCTAATCCAAGTCTCCAAAATGGTACAAATCACAAGATCTAGAGAATACAAGCTCAGCGCCACCAACCTTGCTCCAAACGGCGGAATAAATTGACGATAATCAAAGGAAATCGACTATGATGAAAAGTGAAGGTTTCGGGAAAAGTATATGTCGAAGGTTCTTTTGAAGAAGATAAGAAATATCGAGTCTGAAATTGGCTAAGTGTTGGGAATAATAATGGTATACACGGTCAAAGTAAAATCCAAATACTACGTTCCAAGATCTGCTACAGTACCATCGACCAACCCAGATCTGAGCACTTCACTAGATTTGACTCCTCTACGCTATACAAGTCTGACTACCACCGAACGAAGTTGCGTAGGAGTCCCGCTCAGGATAAAACAGGTCACTGCTCAACCCGCTAAAAAGATCTCAAACAGATCTCGCAGACCAGCTCTGGCCAAAGATGACCCTTACTTGAACTCACCCAGTCTGGACCACAAACCGCTCGCAAATACAAATCTGATCCCAAGCACTGACTAGATTTCACTTCCCCAACCAGATTTGATTAAATCGCGCACACTGACCAAATAGGAGCATCCAGCTCTAAGCGCCATGCACATAGGTTATCTACCACCAACTCAGATCTCATATCAACACGTTGTTTCTCCAAATCTGGTACACACAGCTTGCCAGCAACCAGCGTCAAATCTGATATTTGCGAAGCGCCGTCGCATTGATTTCACTCAACCAGCGTCTACACTGGTAACCCAAAACGATTCGCACTGCCTCCAGATCTGGACAACCAGCTCACTCAAATCTGGAATCCACGAACCTATCTACACCAAAAAACGAACCAATCCGATCCATGCAACGCTACCTGCTCACTCTCGTGGGGCATTTCTCTCCAGCTCGGGGCTCAACTACTCAAATCTGCCCGCATCCAAAGCTGATTTCAATGAACAGCTTTGACCAGTTCTCCTAGACTGGACACCCGATAGTTCACCAGGCATGCTTCTCCGATGAAATCCTCATTTCAATCTAATAAAGTCATTAATCACCATATAACCAATTCTAGTTATTTCTTCAAATCTTCTTGTAACATAGCACTAATTAAACCGGTTAATTACAGTCTTCACATCCTCCCCACCTTAAGAGATTTCTTCCTCGAAATCAAATGACAACTACAAATCAGAACTAAGGGAAAACCAGAGAATCACCAGGACTGAAATCTAACAATCCAACATTCCTAATATATTCAAACTATCACTAACTAAAAGCACCAAAGCAACTCAACACAAATCAGCAAGCTAGAAGATTACCTGGATTACTACTGCATATGCTTAAATAGATGAAGCCACTCCTATCTCATCTTTTTTTCAACTTCCCAGGTAGCTTCCTCTCTGCCATGCTTGCTCCACTGAACCATCACCAACGGAATAGTCTTATTTCTCAACCGTTTTCCCTTCCTATCCATAATCTGCACTGGATATTCAGCATAACTCAGGGATTGATCCAGCTCAATTTCATCGGTCCTCAGCACATGGGAAGGATCTGGCTCATATTTCCTCAACATGGACACATGAAACACATCATGCATCGCTGCTAACTCAGCACACAGTTGTAATCGATACTCCAAGGATCCAATCCTGTCAATAATCTTGAATGGACCAACGAATCTAGGAGCTAGTTTACCCTTAATCCTGAATCTCATCACGCTCTTGAAAGGAGAAACTTTCAGAAGTACTCGATCACCAACCTAAAATTCCAATGGCCTACGCCTCCTGTTAGCATAGCTGCACAAATTCAGGAGTAGACAATTGTCTCTCACCAACTTCTTCCCAATAAATCGCTGATCTACACTTCCGACCATACAAAGCCTCGAATGGTGCCATCCTGATAGTCACTTGGTAGCTATTATTGTACGAAAATTCTGCCAGGGACAAAGAATCCTGCCAGCTACCACTGAAATCCATCACTATAGCTCACATCATATCCTACAAAATCTGATTAGTTATCTCGGATTGGCCATTTGTCATCGGGTGATAAGCAGTACCCATAGCCAATCTCGAACCCATCGTTGTTGCAAGCCCCACCAAAATCGGGAAGTGAATCTTGGATATCTATCAAACACTATCGATACCGACACTCCATGCAATCAATAACATGGTCAATGTACAGTCTCGACATCTTATTCATGGAACATCTCACATCATAGGGAATGAAATGGGCTGACTTTGAAAGCCTGTCAATAACAACCCAAATTGCATTCCATCCCCTATTCGAATAAGGTAAATGAGTCACAAAATCCATAGCCACGTGCTCCCAATTCCATTGAGGCACTTCTAAACTCTGTATCAATCCACCAGGTCCATTATCTCGGCCTTAACCTGTTGGAAATTCAAACATCGAGCTACAAATCTAGAGATGTCATTCCTCATGCCTTCCCACTAGTAGTGCGATTTCAAGGCATGGTACATTTCTTCTCACCCGGATGCACACTATAACGACTGCAATGGGCCTCGTTCATGATAGTTTCTCTCAAATCGATCAGGTTTGGAGCAACCAATCTACCTCAAAATCTCAGGCATCCATCAGAAGCAACAGTAAAATCTCCCGACTGACAATTCTGGGCCTTTATCTTCAACTCATGAATGTACGGGTCAGTACTCTGTGCTGCTCTAATGTCTACGACAAAACATATGGTTCGAACTAAAAAGAAGAAACCACGAAGTACTGATCATCTGGCTGAAAACGTCATCCAAAAGTCCCTAAATGCTCATGGACATTTTATATACTCAACGACGTCAACATTGCAGGCTGGGCTTTCCTACTCAAAGCATCTGCCACTAAATTCATTCGCCCAGGCTGATACTGAATCTCACAGTCAAAATCCTTGAGCAACTCCATCCAACAACATTGTCTCATATTCAGATCTGATTGAGTGAAGATATATATCAAACTCTTGTGGTCTGTGTACACCACAAACTGCTCACCATTCAAGTAATGATGCCAAATATTCAAGGCAAAAACAATAGCAGTCAGCTCCAGATCATGAACGGGGTATCTCGTTTTGGAGTTTGAATTGTCGAGACGCATAAGCTATCACTCGCCCGTTCTGCTTCAATACACAGTCCAAACCACTCAGAGAAGCATCGGAAAAAACCATGAAACCTCCAGAACCCGAAGGTAAAGGCAACACAGGAGCAGTAGTCAACTTCCACTTAAGAAACTGGAAACTCAACTCACACTCGTCTGTCCACAGAAATCTTCTATCCTTCTGGGTCAGTTGCGTCGTCGGCTTGGATATTGAAGAAAAACCCTCAATGAAACGTCTGTAATAGCCAGCCAAACCCAAGAAACTACGGATCTCCGAAACATTCCTAGGTCGTTCCTAGTTAAGAACTGCTTCAACCTTACTCGGATCCACCGAAATACCTTCTGCAGATATGACATGACCCAAAAAGATTACCTTATCCAACCAAAACTCACACTTACTGAACTTCGCATAGAGCTAAGAGTCTCTCAGTTTCTACAACACCATCCTCAAGTGCTCCTTATGCTCTCTATAGCTCCCAGAATATGTGAGGACTAGAATTTGCTAAGTACGATTTATTAGGTAATCAGATTTGGTTTAGAATTAGCTAATTGATTTTCTGACTATCGTGTTTTCAGATTTGAGGACTTGGTGATTTTCCAGAATTTCATATTTGAGCGAAATCTGGATGTTCAGATGTGTCCTGGTGTTTTGGCATGAGTTGTCGCAAGCAGGGAGCGAAACGCTGTCGTTTTGTGCTAGACAGATATGGCATTACAAGAGAATGTGACATCGTATTGCGTTTTCAGACTTGACGCTAGTGAATGAAATCTGATTAGCGGGCATGAGCATATGTGAGATTTACTCGAGGAAGTCAGCGATGGTCTGTGAGGAATCATATTTTAGATTAGTGATTAATCGAATTTATTTGGGATTAGTCGCGTGGTTTTTTGAGAGAAATCTGATTCCAGTATATGCAGATGTTAGAATTCAGCAGTAGCGCCTGTTGGTGAAAGCTGATCAAGCAGTTGATGGCGCGAGAGTGAAACTCTGTCGTTTCGTGGAAACCAGCCATAGCGCTAATGCAAGGAATCAGATGTAACGCATTCCAGATGTCAAAGAGAGTCAATGGTACTATAGCTTGCAGCTGGTAGAATTTAATCAGTATTTGCGTTGGGAGAATGTGTTGCGACTGGGTGATCAGCTGTTGGTTTGATAAACCAGTCGTGGGAGCAACTCCATGTCGTTTTGATAAGTTGAAACGCTGCGTTTTGGTTGCGTATGGTATCAGCTGTGAGGAGTTGTTGCAATGTTTGTATCAGTAGTTGTGTGGATCAGCTGCTAGCAGCGATGGTGACGTGTCCTCTACGTTTTCGTTTTGTTTAGTTACGCTTGCGTCTGGGTTGTTTAGCGTAACCAGCTGCTGGGTTTTTCGTAGGGAATTTAGTACCAGCTGGTGGAGCGCTACGAAATCGTTTCGATTAGTTGGTGCGGCGTCGTTTTGGGTATGCGAAGATAAATGCAACGACTGGTTGTTGCGACTGGTTTTGTTGAGAGAAAAAGCTAGTTATTATTGTAAGATTTCTACTGTAGCATTTCTCAACGACTGAATTAGAGGAACAGCAGCTGGTGGATTGAGAGATATATAGATAAGTGTTGATCGACACTTGGGATATTTTCGAACCCGATATATCTTATCTACATTCTTTGAAACCCTCGATAGCTACTGTTCATCGTGACCTACTTACGTCGATTACCGCCGTTCTCCGCCGATGATTTGAGTGATTTTGGTGGCGCTAGATTCGTTGTGAGTTGATCTTTCGATTGTACTGGTGTTTGAAGATTTTTGGAGAAGTCTGTTTCGTGTGTTCTCCTGCTGGTTTAAGCTTCGGGGTGAGCATTTCTCGTTGAAGTGAGCTTTGTCTAGTAGCTAATACCTGCGTAGAATTGTTTAAAACTTGAGTATAGTTCTGGCCGTAGGTATTAGAGTGTTCAGGTTCTGATTTGTGCTTGAGTTAAGCTGATTTTGAGGCTTTGAAACAGATTCCAGCTTCCAGGAAGTCCTGCCGTACATTTGAGGAATCTGTGAGGTAGAATTTTGAGGATTGAGGTACAAGTTGAGCAGATTTAATAGATTTGAGCATGGACATTGCTGTGATCGATGTTATGAACCTGCTGATTTGATTATGTGAATTTACGTGGCAGTATGTTGAATTGTTTGAATTGTATATGCTGTTTCACGTAATGAATTGTATGCATTATGCATTGATTATTGAATTGGCATTCAGGCATACATATTGAGCCTGACAGATTGATTTATGACCTGATTGAGAGCCACGTTGTGACTGGCCAACTGACTTGTTGTGCCTGAAAAGTCCAACGCTATCATCGGAGTGGTGACCGACTGACTTGTCGTGTCTGAAGACCACCGAGCTGTGATGGGCTGATGGGCCCTGAAGATCACGGACTGATGATTTCCACTGGCTGACTTGCTATGCATGGTATAGAGGCTCGATCGATATGATTGCCAGTCGACTTGCTGGTCTAGCTATCCGATCTTTGATAGCCCTCATGCATTCATAGCATTGAATTATGCATGTTGCATGTTTAGCTGTTTTGATAGCTCTTCGTACTGAGGCTTGACCTCGTATTCGTTTTCCTGCTTTTGTGTTGTTTGGGTCTGCGTTACCCATTTGCATGATCTTCAGGTAACCAAGCTGGACAGAGTGGAGGTTCAGCTGGTCGATCCCTATTTCCATGAGTCCCAGTATCGAACTCGGGGGATGCCCCGTGTCTTATGTATTTTGGGGATATGTATTTGAATTGATAATTGTGTTACCTGTTTTATGTGAGTCTGAGTCAACTCATATTTTGATTATGAATATTTTTGAATGTATGATTTTAAGTTCAGGCCTAAATTATTTAGAAAATTTTTAAGCCCGATTTTTACGCTTCTGTGATTATGTGCTTAATTGTGCTATTATCTTGAGTAATTAGCACGGGGCCTGACATCTAGCTATCCGATTTCTTGATAGCCCTCATGCATTCATAGCATTGATTATAGCTTGTTGTATGTTTTCTGCTTTGATAGCTCTTCGTACTGAGGCTTGACCTCGTATTTCTTTTTCTGGTTTTGTTGTTTGGGTCTGTGTTACCCATTTGCAGGAGTTTCAGGTAACCAAGCTGGACCGAGTGGAGCGCCAGCAGGTCCCAGTTATATTATGATATGTATTGAGCCGGGGGATGCCCCGTGATTCTATGTATTTGGGGATCTATTGTTTATTATTGTTGAATTGAGCATTGTCGTTACCTGTTTTATATGAGTTTGAGTCAACTCATATTTTGATTATGAATATTTTGAATGTATGATTTTAAGTTCAGGCCTAATTTATTTCGAAAATTTTTAAGCCCGATTTTTCGCTTCCGTGATTATGTGCTTAATTGTGCTATTATCTTGAGTAATTAGCACGGGGCCTGACATTTTTGGTATCAGAGCTTAAACTGGGATAAGCTCGATTTCCTTTGATCACACTCGAGTCTAGGCACAGAGTTTTGATTTGATTTTGATTGACTCTGTGACTTATGTGATCTTTTATCTGTCTATGTGATATATCTATCTGCTGTGAGATCTTACCTCTAGACTTGTTAGATGCTGCGAGAAGAGAAAGAGGTAGGACGACTAGACGTACTGAGGAGGAGTCTAGGGCAGGTAGTGATGATGATGTTCATCAGGTCGAGGATGTTAATAGACAGATAGGCGGGATGGAGTTGGTCTTAGCTAGGTTTCAGCGGACGAAACCTCCGACATTTTCTGTAGCAGAGGCCTGATTTGTACCGGATGGTTTTGTCTGGTTCCCCTGCGACCTATATTTATGCGGTGAACCGAGCAGTGGATGTTGAGGAGAGTTTGATGGAGGTAGAGGCTCCGATTCAGCCGACTACTGGACGCACCTATCAGCCTTTTCAGGATGCGTCACAATCTTTCTATTCTCCTCAGGGGTCGCAGCAGCAGCAGCAGTCGAACCGCCAGAGATTTCGACCTCGAGGGAAACATTTCAAGAAGAAGGCGGATTCGAGTGCCTCTGGTTCTGGTAGTGGTTCTGGCAGCGGTTCTAGTAGCATGTCATGTGGACAGTGCGGAGGAAGGCATCCGACTTCGCAGTGTCGTGTAGTTCAGGGGTCCTGCCGTAACTGTGGACAGCTAGGACACTTCCTTAGAGTGTGTCCTCTGTTGAGGGGTCAGTCTTCGATTCCTTCGTAGCAGGGATCAGCTGGTGGTTCATCTCAGAGACCGAAGTTTCCTTCCCCTACTCAGCGATCTGGATTCCAACCCCGTGAGCCTTCTAGATTTGGAGCACCTTCGAGACCTCCGTTTCAGATTCCGCAGTAGGCTCAGGCGAATGCGTTGACTAGAGAGAAGGCTGAGGAGGCGCCTGGTATGATGATCACAGGTACATGCTCTGTTTTCGATTATCCTGCGAGAGTTCTATTTGACACTGGTGCATCACATCTTTTATTTATGAATTGTTTGTTTGTGAGAATGGGTTGAGTTCTTCCCCATTGTGTGATGTTGTTTCCGTGTCTACCCCTACTGGTGTGAGTCTGTGGTCCCGTGAAGTGGTGTTGGATTGTGTGCTTCGATTTGATGAGCACGTTTTGGTTTCCAATTTGATTGTTTTGGGAATGAGAGATTTTGATTGCATCTTGGGGATGGACGTGTTGTCTAGCTATAAGGCTACGGTCGATTGTTTTCATGGTGTGGTGAGATTTCGCCCTGACTCGGGTGAGAAGTGGGAGTTCTACGGTGCTGATTCGCGCTCGAAGATTCCACTGTTGTCCACCATGGAAATGTTTAGCCTGCTATAACTGGATAACGCGGGATTTATGATTTACGCGCTTGACGTTTACCAAGAATCACGGTTGGAGTTGAGCGACATTCCGATCGTCCGAGAGTTTCCCGACGTGTTTCCAGATGAGATTCCTGTATTCCCTCCGAGACGTGAGATCGATTTCAGCATTGAGTTGGTGCCCGGTGCTGCCCCGATTTCTAGAGCTCCTTACCGTTTGGCGCCCACAGAGTTGAAAGAGCTGAATAATCAGTTGAAAGATCTCTTGGAGAAAGGCTTCATCAGACCGAGTATGTCGCCTTGGGGAGCTCCGATTCTCTTTGTGAAGAAGAAGGATGGGTCTATGAGGATGTTCGTGGATTTCCGACAGTTGAACAAAGCGACGGTGAAGAACAAGTATCCTTTGCCGAGGATTGATGACTTGTTTGATCAGTTGCAGGTATCGGTCATTTACTCGAAGATTGATTTGCGTTCGGGTTATCACCAGTTGCGAATTAGAGATGCTGACGTGGCGAAGGCAGATTTTCGGACTCGATATGGGCATTATGAGTTTCTTGTCATGCGGTTTGGGTTGACTAATGCTCCAGCTGTGTTCATGGATTTGATGAATCGCGTCTTCAGTGAGTATATCGATCGGTTCGTGATTGTATTCATAGATGACATCCTAGTGTATTCGAGGAGCTTGAGAGAGCATAAGGAGCATTTGAGACTGCTGTTGCAAAGATTGAGAGACTCGCAATTGTACGCCAAGTTCAGCAAGTGCGAATTCTGGCTGGATCGAATTATCTTTCTGGGTCATGTGATTTCGGCGCAAGGGATTTCGGTGGATCCGAGTAAGGTCGAAGCAGTTCTTAATTGGGAGAGACCAAGGAACATTTCAGAGATCCGCAGTTTCTTGGGATTGGCTGGCTATTACAGGCGTTTTATAGAGAAGTTTTTTTCGATAGCCAGGCCTTTGACTCAGTTGACTCAGAAGGATAAGAGATTTGTGTGGACTGATGAGTGCGAGTACAGTTTTCAGACGTTGATGGAGAAGTTGACTACTTCTCCTTTTTTGGCTCTACCGTCTGGATCCGGAGGATTTGTTGTGTGCTCCGACGCTTCTCTCAATGGTTTAGGATGAATGCTGATGCAGAACGGGTACGTGATTGCCTATGCGTCTCGACAGTTGAAGCCTCACGAGACGAGGTACCCTGTTCATGATTTGGAGTTGGCTGCGATAGTATTTGCCTTGAAGATTTGGCGACATTATCTATATGGTGAAGAATTTGTGGTGTACACCGACCACAAGAGCCTGAAATATATCTTCACGCAGTCTGATTTGAATATGAGGCAACGACGATGGATGGCATTGCTCAATGAATTTAACTGTGAGATTCAGTATCAGCCTGGGATGATGAACTCAATTGCCGACACATTGAGTAGGAAGACCCAGCCTGCGATGCTTTTGTCTTTGAGTGTCTCTAAAGTCTACGAGCAGTTGAGTACTTCTGGTTGGCAATTCCAGCCGGGTGATCAGTACTTTATTGTTTCTTCGATTCAAGTAGAACCGCAGATTGTGAGTGACATCAGGGAGGCACAGAGGACTGGTCCTTATGTTCAGGAGTTGAAGTAGGGGATGCGATGCGATTTGGGTAGTGATTGATAGACTTTCGAATTCAGCCCATTTCATTCCCTATGACGTGAGGTGTTCGATAAAGAAAATGGTGAAGCTGTATATCGACCATGTGGTTAGATTGTATGGAGTTCCTGTTTCGATAGTATCCGATAGAGATCCGAGATTCACTTCCCGATTTTGGAAGAGCTTGCAGGCAGCGATGGGTTCGAGATTAGCTAGGATCAATAAGTAAATAGGAGTTCCGAAGGGGGGGTTGAATGAACTCCTTTGATTTTTGAAATCTTTTAAAATGTTTTGCAGCACGGCTTAACTTAAGTCCGAGTTACCAGACTTAAGGTATCTCAGTTTTATGCAAGTTTCTCGGTTAACTTGAAAAATGCGGAATAAAACCGATTGACTTGTGAACAGTAGATAAACACAATATATAAGTGCAGTATGTAAAAGATAAGGATTCAAGAATTTGTTTCTGGAAGTTCGGATATAAATATCCTACGTCTCCCCTTCTTCCTCCTCAGAAGGTATCACTAGAAGATTTGCTGATTACAGGCCTTCTGCAACCAACCGATCACACAAGCAGCACTTGTATGAACTCCTATACACTCCACAATCTAACACGCAGACGCAGCTGCTGATTGTTTACAACACTTGTATATTTTTCGAACTGCTTCACACAGCCAGTTTGTTACAGACTCAGTAAAATATGACAATGAACACACAATATGAGTACTGTAAAATCCTCTGGTTTCTTAAAAAAAGAAACTCGATTCAAGGACTGAACCAGAGGATGACTTGAAGATATTTCAGTGAATAACAAAGGTTGTATCCTTCAAGTCTTTGAGCTTCGTAAAGATGAATGCAAGGAAAGCTCGTGATACTATTTTGACAGCGTGACCGCAATAGAATAATAGCGAAGGATGATTTCTTCAATCCAGCTTCTTGTATTTATAGGCTTCGATTGCAACGGTCATAAATGCTTCAAAGGAAAATAAATCCCGTTTGAATCACTGTCAATTAGTACGCCGTAATTACTGCTCCACTACAAGGTAAAATTCCCATTGACAGAGCTAATTTGTCGTATTTCCAATTCTGTGCAAACAATGAAAAACGGCCTCTGTACGTCGTACTGTTTACCCAAAATAGTACCTACCTTGTCTCCTTAATTCCAGGAAATTGTACGATTATACATATCTTTTCCATTTTGAGTATTCGATCGTATTTGAATCAATTTAAACTTGTGCCTGAAATTACTTTGATAACCAGCTCTAACTCCATCATCGTTGTTAATGATACTGCGACTGGAACACATTTGAATGAATGCACCTGCTGGTTAATATTCACTGTAGCCATCTGCTGAAATACATTAACTGTTGAAGTGACCAACTGTCTGCTGATTTACTTTAAAGAATACATCTGCTGAAATACCAGCGATTGACTATGCGCAAACTCCATCGGATGAATCCTAACGATACTTCAAAACGCCTTCGTTTCAACTTAACTAAACGCTGTCGTTTTGCATTCTCCAACGGAATATTCTAATGCAACTGCTGATTTCTATTCAAGAACTCTTTCTGCTATTACCCTGACTGGTTCAACTGCTGATATATAAATGTGCACTCCAACGACGTCGTTTCAACTTACTCGAACGGTGTCGTTTTCACTACTTCGAACGCTGTCGTTTTGCAATCCTTAGCAACACACGCTAATTTTCAAATGCTTGCATTCGAACCTAATATACCTGCTGAATCAAACCATCGACTGATTGCAGACCATCTGCTGAATTCCAACGAATAGTCCAACTGCTGAAATACACTACGTCGACTGAAAAATGATCTACTGTTAAATTCTTGTCTTATTTTGTTATTACCAAAACTAATAAATGTTGTCCTAACAAAGTGTGATCCTCCTGTATCAAACTAACTCGTGCAGGAAAATCAAAGATAGCACAAGTACCTGCAATAACTCCTCCAGGAATATCATCCACTTGCTCTCTCGTCAAGACGTTCACCTGAGCTTGTTGCGGTCCCAAAAATTGAGGTCTAGAAGATCCTCCGAACCTAGACGGTTCTCATGGTTGGAATCCTGATCGTTGGGACTGGGCAAAGGTTGCGATCTCTGCGAAGAGGCACAAGTCAAACTTTGCTGTGATAAATTAGAGGGTTCCTCACCGACGGACAAGCTCTAGCCAGGTGACCGGTTTGACCACACTTGTAATAGTTACCCAGAAATCCGCGGCACTGAGAAGTCATATGCCTACCTCCACACTGACCACACGACACTCCTCCAAAACCAATACCCCCAG
This sequence comes from Dorcoceras hygrometricum, assembly GCA_001598015.1. Classification (NCBI taxonomy): domain Eukaryota; kingdom Viridiplantae; phylum Streptophyta; class Magnoliopsida; order Lamiales; family Gesneriaceae; genus Dorcoceras; species Dorcoceras hygrometricum. Next base: position 352,882 of record KV010189.1, on the reverse strand, counting down.
AAGTAACAGAGCCAGAAAAACTCGAATTCGACCGTCTCTTGAACTGATTTCCTCTAGGCTTGAACCTCTGGCGATTTGACTGCTGCGACGTCTATGGAGGTTGAAATTTATGCGTCCCTTCTGGTACGGGATGGAAACTGCACCCAGCTATCGGTTGAACTTGAGTCTGCGCTTCCAAAAGACTCTCCTCAATGTCCACCGCCGTATCCACTTCCTCAGCATAAGTCGCAGGAGAACCAGCTAACACAATACGGAACAAATCAAGCCTCAATCCTCTCATAAACTTGTTCCTCTTCGTCCTATCCTGGTTAGCAACATGTGGAACATACGATAGAAACGAAAAAACTGCCTAGCGTACTCGGCCACCCTCATGTTCCCTTGCTTCAGATTATCGAACTTCCTTTCACGATTATTGTAGTAGGACTCAGGGGTATACTCCTATCGAAAAGTTGCACAGAAGCTCTCCAAGAAATCAAAGCACCACTCTCTCTCATGACTCGGGAAATAACTTTCCACCAGCGTTGAGCATGATCCCTCGACTGTAAAATAGCCAACTTCAGTCTCCTCTTCTGGTAATACTCCACAGTATCAAACAATTCCTGCATATGATCCAACCAACCATCAGACCACCCTCGGATCCAGTAAACGTAGGGGGATTCGTCCTATGAAATCTAGCCAACAATAGTTGCATCTCGCCAATCTGCCTAATCACATCTTCCACCTCAACCTCTGCCTGTCTAGCTTGACGACGCAAAGGCACACTCTGCTGCTCCACATCCTCATCGCTCTTCGGGGCTGTAGACTCCCCAACTACCTGCCTAGCGATTCTACTTCTACCTCTCCTCGACGGCATCTACCAAAACTCAAATGTAAGAACGATAAGCAAATAATACACAGAGGCAAGCAGCACAATCACAGAGTCAATCACAAACAAAGACTCAAACTCTGTGCCTAGACTCAAGTGTGATGGAAAAAGAATCGAGTTTATCCCACTTTAGCTCTGATATCAAAATGTCAGGTCCGGTGCGCTAAAACATCAATTAATTACTCAATTAATCATAATTACACGGAAGTATAATATTATGGGCTAAAAATTTTTCGTTTGGGCCTGAACTAAAAATAATTTCTCAAAATACGATAATAATAAAATATGGATTTTAACTTAAAAATTTAAAAATCACGAGAATACAGGTAAAATACAGTTACAGATCCTCGATTACAGTATACACACGCGTATCTCCTGGAACAATACAAAATATATTAATTGGGACTCACAATGGGGATCTACCAGCCGACGCTCCACTCGGTCCCGCTGGATTACTCGAAGATCCTGCAAAGGCCAACACAGATCAAAGCAGCCCCAAATAGGGAAAATAACACGAGGTCAAACCTCAGTACGAAGAGCATCTATAAAACCTGCTAACATATAAAACATCTAATATCTCAAACGTGCAATGCATGATTGGGATACTATCAAAAATCATCGGTCAGCAACAACAATCCACGCCCAAAACTCAGCAGTGAATCAATAAAGTAGTGGCCACATCACATGTGGAATCATGGGTGCTACCCATGCCGTTCACATGCAGCACCACAGCTTGCAATCTAATCTCTCAACCCACCGGTGTCATGCATGCTTGCTGAGGGGTGGGAGCTACCCCAAGTGAACCTCAGGGCAACCGAAAAACCTCATGGCAAGGAGTCGAGGGTACGAAATATAATCGACACCTCAATCATTTTATTTTCAAAATCATAGATTCAGCATACTGGTACTATACAACGATCGGTTCTCAAAGAAACCAGGCTCAATATGATATGCATGTATGCAAGGAAATTCCAGATCATAATAAACGAATATAAATAACACATAAATCAAACAGAGAACCAACAATTAAATGCACAGCTAGACATTTTCAGCTAGCACATATACACGGAGATCACGCAGCTAAGCAAAATCAGCTAGCACACCCCACATCAGCTCACATCAAGCAGGAAATATTAACATGATTATATCAAAGCTGATTGTATGAGCTCATCGTACCACAAACCTCAACACAGCTACTACCTCAGCAGATAACACGAGAACACCGATCCAACAACTTGCTCAGATCTGCTGCACCACTAGCTCACCAAGAAACTCAACAGAAGCTGCTTAAAAGCTCAAATCTGTCAAGACATCTAACAAATAAGCTCATATCTAAGCTCGTTCAGCCTACTTCCTACGGCTGAGAAGCCCATACTAGTCACTACTACACAACGTCGGACCAACAGCTCAAATCGAAGCTTAGAAGAAGAAGAAATCACTTACACAAAGCTGCTAAAGTAACGAGAGATCTACCGGACTGGTAAATCACGAAATATTCGAAGGCTCTACTAACGTTGCACCTCCTCGAACAGCTAATCCAAGTCTCCAAAATGCTAACAATCAAAAGATCTCGAGAATACGAGCTCAGCGCCACAAACCTTGCTCCAAACGGCGACATAAATTGACGACAATCAAAGGAAATCGAGTATGATGAACAGTGAGGGTTTTGGGAACAGTATATGTCGAAGGCTCTTTGGAAGAAGATAAGAGATATCGAGTCTGCAATTGGCTAAGTGTTGGGAAAAATAATGGTATACACGGTCAAAGTCAAATCCAAGTACTACGTTCCAAGATCTGCTACAGTACCATCGACCAACCCAGATCTGAGCACTTCACCAGATTTGACTCCTCTACGCTATACAAGGCTGACTACCACCAAACAACGTCGCGAAGGATTCCCGCTAAGGATAAAACAGGTCACTGCTCTACCAGATAAACAGATCTCGCAGACCAGCTCCGGCCAAAGCTGACCCTTACTTGAACTCACCCGGTCTGAACCACAAACCGCTCGCACATCCAAATATGGTCACAAGAAATGACCAGATTTCAATTCCCCAACCAGATTTGATCAGATCACGCACACTGACCAAATAGGAGCATCCAGCTCTAAGCGCCATGCACACAGGTTATCTACCACCAACTCAGATATCATATCAACACGTTGTTTCCCAAAATCTGGTACACACATCTTGCCAGCAACCAGCGTCAAATATGATATTTGCGAAGCGCCGTCGCATTGATTTCACTCAACCAGCGTCTACACTGGTAACCCAAAACTACGTCGCACTGCCTCCAGATCTGGACAACCAGCTCACTCAAATCTGGAATCCACGAACAGATCTACACCAAAACACAAACCGATCCGGTCCATGCAGCGCTATCTGCTCACTCGCACGGGGCATTTCTCTCCAGCTCGGGGCTCAACTACTCAAATCTGCCCACATCCAAATCTGATTTCAACAAACAAATTTGACCAGTTCTACTAGACTAGATACCCGATAGTTCACCAGGCACGCTTCTCCAATGAAATCCTCATTCCAATCTAATAAAGTCATTTAATCATTATATAACCAATTCTAGCTATTTCCTCAAATCTGCTCGTAACATAACACTAATTAAATCAGTTAATTACTGTGACGCTCATACCCATGGAAGTCACAGAATCGAAGAAAACGAAATAAAAGAGAAAATAGAGGGCTGAATTAATAAATGGAACAAGCTGTATTGTCTTGCTCAAATAAAAAAAATCGAAATAATAACCGTTGGCGCCAAGAAATATAAACCAGATTTCATTACAATTTCGAAATACAAAATGCGAAGTCACAATATTACAACTACTAAACTCTATTTGAATTCACCTTTGTTGTAACAGATCTCAGTACAGATTTGACTAAGATCAAAGACAACAAAAATAGCAACCACAAAATAAACGTCGCGGAAACGCAGGCCTTCGATAAACACTCACACGCCGCTACTGGTTCACACTCCACCACCCATCTGCTCCGGCGTGGACTCACCTGCACCAAGAAAACTAGTGAGCCTAGGGGCTCAGCAAGCAAAACTGGGAGTAACAAAACACCATATATGCAGGCGCAATACATAAGACATCATAGTTTAAAGAAAGGCATTAAAATATCGTTCATCGTAAACATCTGTTCCGGGAATGAAACCAAATCCCAGCGTTATCCTTTTCATTAGACTTATGGCTCAGAAGCTCTACTTAGGTCACGTTGCACTCGAACGAATGACTACTGATATCAGTTACTATATGGTGAAATCTCACCCAATATGAAGGTGCAACCGACACGCTCGTCTGCTGCTCACCCTTCCAATATGGACTGTCTGTTATCTTTGCCATAAATCGTAAAATCTGAACAATTTCTTCTTGAAACAACATCTGGTTAAACTCAGATCTTAACATCGGGGTTCACTTTATTTTAAATTAATTTTTTTCCATAAAACATTTTCTTCACTGAGCATACAGCTGAATAGAAAAACAGACGTCGGGAAGAAACAATGTTTGGTTACAAGATAGATATTCAGACGTTGTAAACAGGTGTGACTCGGGAGCACTATTGCTATTGGAATCAGGTATTTACTGTGGGCGAGGTTCTGTTGTTGGTAAATCAGACGTTGCTAAATAATAGTACTATGTGTGCAAACAGATGCCAACGGAATACCAGTGAACGAAACAGTTGAAACTAGGAAATACTATTTGAACAGGGAACAGCTGTAGATAATTGAACGCGATATGAACAGTGAACAACTGTTGGAAACTGAAACACTATGTGAACAGTGAACAGTTGATGGTAACTATTGCGACAGCTGATGAAGAACAATTACAACAGCTGACGAAGAACTATTGCAACAGCTGATGAAGAACTATTGCAACAGCTGATGAATAAAACAGTACAACAGCTGAATGTGAATCAATACTACAGCTGAACGTGAATGAACAGTACCTAGCTGACAACAGCTGAAATGGAAACTACTGGCTTAAAGATGAAATTCAGCAGTGGATATAGGAAACCAAAATCTGACTATATCTTAGTGTTGTAAACATCAAAACGACAGCTTCACTACCAGCTGTTGCCTATCAAACCAGACTTTATACTGATTCGACTAACAACATACGATTACATAACGTCAAATTCAAATATTACCAATCACCAGAAGAAGAATTTCGAACTTTTACGATGGACTGGAATCTGAAATGCTCAGTGGGTTAAAATCAACATCTACATCATCAACTTCATAAAACGCACTTTTAGTTTCAAACAGAAACCATCTGTGAACCCGAACATTTAACATACACTTCAATATCAGCAGAACATGAACAAAGGCTGATGTTAACATAACTTAGGCAAGGAATCATGAAACGAAACGAGAACAATACATATGCTTTCATGGCGTACCAAGAATCAGATTACTTGCCTCGATAAGAAGAAATCACGAAATGCAGCAGGTCTCACAGAACGTCTTATCGAGCACTTCGATGAGCTTCCTATTTTGTTTTATGCAAAAATGAGTATTTTCTTGTGAGGAAATGAACTTATAGTTCACAAGGACCATCGGTATGGGAGTATGATTTGTAACAGGGAGAAACACTTGAGTAGGCATGGTGAACCATGCGTACTTCTAAAAATTTTACTTAAAATCCCCTGTCACAATTTTGATTTGTAAATGCACCACACAAATCTGAAAATTAACCATTATCCCATCCCGGCCATTATATTTTTGAGAGATCTGAAAGCTACTCATCTTGCACTCGAGGAGATGTCCAACAGACCTCATGCACCGCGTGAAATCTGAAAATAGGAATCAGCTTTTTAAATAAATAAACAAGCTGATATCGGAAATTAGAAATGGATCCTCGAATTATAAGGATTAGAATTTGCGGTCCTATGGATTTTGGGGTGCTACAACTCTACCCACCTTATAACAATTTCGTCCTCAAAATTTACTTACAGAACAAATCTGGGTAAAGACTATGCATATCAGCTTCCGTTTCCCACGTAGCTTCTCGTTCGGTTTGATTCGACCACTGAACTTTAACCAATGGGATGCTACGGTTCCTCAGCTTTCTAATCTCCCTAAGAAGGATCTTCTCAGGTCTATCTTCATAACTCAAATATGGCACTAAGAAAAAAGGTTCAGCATTCAATATGTGCGATGGGTGGGGAACGTACTTCCTCAAAGCTGATACATGTAATACATTATGCACTGAAGATATATGCGGCGGCAGTTCTAATCGATAGGCCAATGTTCCTACTTTGTCCAGAATCTCATAGGGACCTATATATCTGGGACTCAGTTTTCACTTCTTTCCAAAACGTGTCACTCCTTTAATTGGAGCTACTTTCAAGAAGACGTGATCACCAACGTCAAAACTTAGCTCCCTTCATCTGTTGTCTGCTAGATCTTTTTGTCTTCTTTGAGCATCTTTCATCATTTCCTTTATTTTGCTAACAACGTTCACTGTTTTCTCTACCAGGTCTGGTCCTAGACCATCTCGCTCTCCTACCTCATCCCAGTGAAGAGGCGTTCTACATTTACGTCCATATAGAGCTTCATATGGAGTCATCTGGATGGAGGCTTGAAAACTTTTGTTATACGCAAATTCCACCAATGGCAATTTCAAATCCCAACTTTCTAAGAAATCTATAATGCATGCTCTAAGTAAGTCCTCTAAAATCTGGATCACTCTTTCTGACTGTCCATCGATTTGGGGATGAAAGGCTGTGCTAAATGTTAACTTTTTTCACAAAGCTCGATGCAGACTTCTCCAAAATGAAGACGTGAACTTGGAATCCCTATCAGATACAATCGATAGGGGAACACCGTGAAGTCTGGTGATCTCTTTTATATACAATTCTGCGTATCTACTCACGTCGTAAGTCGTCTTCACTGGAAAAAAGTGAGAAGATTTCGTAAGTCTATCTATAATAACCCAAATAGAATTATAACCTTGGGTAGTCCTAGGAAATCCAGTCACAAAATCCATGGCTATACATTTCCACTTCCACTCTGGAATGGGCAACAGTTTCAACATTCCTGCTGGTCGCTGGTGTTCAGCTTTCACCAGTTGACACGTTAAGCATTCAGAGACAATTTTAACGACGTCTATCTTCATTCCCGACCACCAATATAACTTCTGAAGATCTTTGTACATCTTAGTGGTTCCGGGATGCACAGAGTATGGAGCTGTATGGGCCTCCGTCATCACATCTGCTCGCAAGGTTCCTTCTTTAGGCACCGAAAGTCTTCCCTGAAATCTGATTATTCCTCCTTCTGAGAAATAGAGGTTGCTGCCTCTTTCTTTATCCTGTTTCACCCATTTTTGGAGCTTCTCATCTATTAATTGTCCTTCGCGGATCTGGTCCAATAGATTTGACCTCACAGAGATATCTGCCAAAACTATAGCGCTACCGCTGAGCACTATTTCTATATCAGACTTCTCCACTTCATACGCCAATGACCTTTTGACAGACAGCTGGGCTAGACACGGATTTTCTACTTAGAGCATCAGCTACAACGTTGGCTTTCCCGGGTGATAGCTGATTGTACAGTCGTAATCTTTCACCAGCTCCAGCCATCTCCTCTACCTCATGTTTAATTCTTTCTGGGCGAAAACGTATTTCAAACTTTTGTGCTCGGTGAATATCTCACATTTCTCCCCATACAAATAATGCCTCCAGATCTTTAATGCGAACACAAATGCTTCCAGCTCCAAGTCGTGAGTGGGATAATTCTTTTCGTGATTTTTCAGCTGTCGGGAAGCATAGGAAATCACTCTACGATCCTGCATCAGAATAGCTCCTAATCCCAACTTCGACGCATCTGTGGTCGGGAAGCATAGGAAATCACTCTACGATCCTGCATCAGAATAGCTCCTAATCCCAACTTCGACGCATCTGTGTTAATAAAAAATTTTCCTTGATCAGACGGCATAGTTAGCACAGGAGCTTCAATCAACGCCTGTTTCAATTGCTCAAAGCTGACTTGACATTCTGGGGTCCATTTAAACTTGCTCAGCTTTCTAGTTAGTGAAGTTAAAGGAACAGATATCTTCGAAAATCCCTTAATAAAGCGCCTGTAATAACCAGCTAACCCCAGAAAACTCCTAACCTCTGTAACAGATGTTGGTACTGGCCAGTCGCGAATAGCTTCGACCTTCGCTGGGTCTACTTCTAATCCATCTTTGGATATAATATGCCCTAGAAAAGATACCTTCTCCAGCCAAAAATCACACTTACTAAACTTGGCGAACAAATGCTTGTCTTTCAAAGTCTGAAGCACTGTTCTCAGATGGTTCACGTGCTCAAATCTGTTCTTGGAGTATACTAAAATGTCGTCGATGAACACCACTACAAATTGATCCAAAAAGGGTTGCAAAACTCTGTTCATCAAATCCATAAAGGCTGAAGGGGCGTTAGTAAGTCCAAAAGGCATTAACAAAAATTCATAGTGTCCGCAACGTGTTCTAAAGGCTGTTTTGTAAATGTGTGCTGGTTTTATCTTCAATTGGTGATAACCAGACCTCAAATCAATCTTAGAGAAAACTACTGATCCCTTCAACTGATCAAACAGATCCTCAGTTCTAGGCAAGTAATATTTATTCTTAATTGTCAGCTTATTCAACTCTCTATAGTCTATACAAAGCCTTAGACTCCCGTCCTTCTTCTTAACGAACAAAACAGGGGCTCCCCACGGTGATGTACTTGGTCGTATATAGCCCTTGTCCAACAGCTCTTGTATTTGCTCCTTTAGTTCTTTCATTTTTGATGGAGCAAGACGATAAGGCGGTCGGGAAACTGGTGCTGCTCCTGGCACCAAATCAATTGCAAATTCCAGTTCCCTATCAGGTGTCAGTCCGCATATGTCTTCTGGAAAAAACTCGGGGAATTCGTTTACTATCTCTACGTCTGAAAGCTGAGGCTTGCTAAAAGCTGCTAAGGATGATAGGATTATCAAAAATCCTACTCCCCCTTTTCTCAAACAACTCTGAGCTTTAAGAGCTGAAATAATGCGAGGAATCTTACAATTCTGATTGGCCTCGAACGTGAACCAGTCTCCTCCTGGGGGTTTCACTACCACAGTTCTAAGTTTGAAATCAATTACTACACCATATCTGGTTAACCAATCCATTCCTAGAATTAGATCAAACTCAGGCATAGGTAAAACAATTAAATCAGCAGTGACCAAATGCCCTTGAAGCCTAAGTTCTAAGTCGCGAAACTAGTCATGAGATACTAGCTCTTCCCCAGAGGGCACCGTTACGCAAAATCCCATAGTCACCTGGTCGGGTCTAACACGTAACTTCTTAGCAAAATCTGCAGTTATAAATGAATGCGTGGCACCTAAATCTATTAAGGCAGAAGAGGGAAAACCAGCAATCAAGATATTACCCGAAACCACTGTGTAATCTGGATTGGCTTGTTCAGTCGTCATGACGTAAGCTCTGCTAGTCACCATTTTCTTTGACTTCGGGCAGTCCTTAATAACATGCCCTGGCAATCCACATCTGTAACAAACATTCTGTCCCTTTCTACAAGGACCAGGGTGGTTCTTCTGACACTTGGGACACTGAGGTCTGTTGCCAACTGCTGAAACCATGCTAATGGGTTGCACAACCAAAGGTTTCTGCTCCTGAGGCTTCTGTTCCTGCGACCGCTTGATTCTTATATGGCTTCTTGGGTGGTCACTGGTCTTTCTGTTGAAAGGTCTGCCTCTTCAGCTGCCGCTACTCCACAACTGCTTTCCAATCTTGAGCAGCTCTCAGATCCTTGTCCACCGCACTTCGATAATCCTTTGGCTCTACCAGACTCACATCATGCTTGAGCGCTGGTTTCAATCCATCTACAAAATGTCGCAATTTCTCCCTAGGATCAGCTCCAATCAATGGTACAAAATAATGAAAGGTCTGCCTCTTCAGCTGCCGCTACTCCACAACTGCTTTCCAATCTTGAGCAGCTCTCAGATCCTTGTCCACCGCACTTCGATAATCCTTTGGCTCTACCAGACTCACATCATGCTTGAGCGCTGGTTTCAATCCATCTACAAAATGTCGCAATTTCTCCCTAGGATCAGCTCCAATCAATGGTACAAAATAATATCCTCATTCAAACTTTCGAACATACTCCTGGACAGACATGTCCCCTTGCTTGATCATTAAAAACTCTCTCTTCAGTTTGGATCTCTTATCCTCAGTGAAGTATTGTTCGAAAAACACCCGCTTGAATTCTTCCCAGGGGAGATTCGTCACATATATTGTAAGCTTTGCTCCTTCCCACCAGAGCATCGCATCATCTCTCAACATATAAATCGCACATCTGGATCATTCTAAGTCGGGCGTTTGGAGATAATCAAATATCACCTCAATTGATTTAATCAAGATTTCTGCTATAAACGGATCTGTTGTGCCGCTAAACTCTCTCGGCTTCTGTCTTCGAAATATTTCTTGAGGGTCATCATTGATGGGTCCTCTACTACCGGAGGATTGACCATTGCCTCTACCCTGCTGTTCTACCAGCAGCCTTAGAAGTTGGGCAATACTAGTATTGCTATCGGGACTGGGTTCATCTTCAGGGGCATTTCTCCTCCCTATTCCTCGGGCAGACATCTTAATCTATATCCCGTAATCCACCACATATGAACATCAGAACATGTAAGAATCAAAAGATACATGTTCTAAAACATAAAAGAAAACTCACAGCCCCGAAGAGACGGTCGATGAAATCTGTTCCAGCGAGGAGTGCGTGTGTTTATCTCTGGACCATGCTCTGATACCATGTTGTGACGCCCATACCCATTGAAGTCACGGAATCGAAGAAAACGAAATAAAAGAGAGAATAGAGGGCTGAAATAATAAATGGAACAAGCTGTATTGTCTTGCTCAAATAAAAAAAATCGAAATACTAACCGTTGGCGCCAAGAAAATAAAATCAGATTTCATTACAATTTTGAAGTACAAAATGCGAATTCGTGATATTACAACTACTGAACTCTATTTGAATTCATTTTTGTTGTAACAGATCTCAATACAGATTTGATGATCAAAGACAACAAAAACAGCAAGCACAAAATAAACGTCACGGAAACGCAGGCCTTCGATAAACACTCACACGCCACTACTGGTTAACACTCCACCACCCATCTGCTCCGGCGCGGACTCACCTGCACCAAGAAAGCTAGTGAGCCTAGGGGCTCAGCAGGCAAAACTGGGAGTAACAAAACACCATATATGCAGGCGCAATACATAAGACATCATAGTTTAAAGAAAGACATTAAACTATCGTTTGTCGTAAACATCTGTTTCGGGAATGAAATCAGATCCCAGCGTTATCCTTTTCATTAGACTTATGGCTCAGAAGCTCTACTTAGGTCCCGTTGCACTCAATCGAATGACTACTGATATCAGTTACTATATGGTGAAATCTCACCCAATATGAAGGGGCAACCTACACGCTCGTCTGATGCTCACCTTTCCAACAAGGACCGTCTGTTATCTCTGCCATAAATCGTAAAATCTAAACAATATCTTCCTTTAAACAACTTCTGGTTAAACTCAGATCTTAACATCGGGGTTCACTTTATTTTAAACTCATTTTTTACCATAAAACATTTTCTTCACTGAGCATACAGCTGAATAGAAAAACAGACGTCGGGAAGAAACAATGTTTGGTTACGAGATAGATATTCAGACGTTGTAAACAGGTGTGACTCGAGAGCACTATCGCTATTTGAATCAGGTATTTACTGTGGGCGAGGTGCTGTTGTTGGTAAATAAGACGTTGCTAAATAATAGTACTATGTGTGCAAACAGATGCCAACGGAATGCCAGTGAACGAAACAGTTGCAACTAGGAAATACTATTTGAACAGGGAACATCTATTGATAATTGAACGCGATATGAACAGTGAACAGCTGTTGGAAATTGAAACACTATATGAACAGTGAACAGCTGACGGTAACTATTGCGACAGCTGATGAAGAACAATTACAACAGCTGACGAAGAACTATTGCAACAGCTGATGAAGAACTATTGCAACAGCTGATGATGAAATATTGCAACAGCTGATGTATAAAAGAGTACAACAGCTGAATGTGAATCAATACTACAGCTGAACACGAATGAACAGTACCTAGCTGACAACAGCTGAAATGGAAACTACTGGCTTAAAGATGAAATTCAGCAGTGGATATAGGAAACAAAAATCTGACTATATCTTAGTGTTGTAAACATCAAACGACAGCTTCACTACCAGCTGTTGCCTATCAAACCAGACTTTATACTGATTCGACTAACAGCATCCGATTACGTAGCGTCAAATTCAAATGTTACCAATCACCAGAAGAAGAATTTCAAACTTTTACGATGGACTGGAATCTGAAATTCTCAGTGGGTTAAAATAAACATCTACATCATCAACTTCATAAAACACACTTTTAGTTTCAAACAGAAACCATATGTGAACCTGAACATTAAACATACACTTCAATATCACCAGAACATGAACAAAGGCTGATGTTAACATAACTTAGGCAAGGAATCACGAAGCGAAACGAGAACCATACATATTCTTTCATGGCGTAGCAAGAATAAGATTAACTTGCCTCAATAATAAGAAATCACGAAATGCAGCAGGTCTCACAGAGAGTCTTCTCGAGTCAATATCACCAGAACATGAACAAAGGCTGATGTTAACATAACTTAGGCAAGGAATCACGAAGCGAAACGAGAACCATACATATTCTTTCATGGCGTAGCAAGAATAAGATTTACTTGCCTCAATAATAAGAAATCACGAAATGCAGCAGGTCTCACAGAGAGTCTTCTCGAGCACTTCGATGAGCTTCCTATTTTGTTTTATGCAAAAATGAGTATTTTCTTGCAGGGAAATGAACTTATAGTTCACAAGGACCATCGGTATGAGAGTCTGATTTGTAACAGGTAGAAACACTTGAGTAGGCATGGTGAACCATGCGTACATCTAAAAATTTTACTTAAAATTCCTTGTCACTATTTTGATTTGTAAATGCACTACACAAATCTGAAAATTAACCTTTCTCCCATCCCGGCCATTATTTTGAGAGATCTGAAAACTGCTCATCTTGCACTCGAGGAGACGTCCAACAACATCATGCACCGCGTGAAATCTGAAAATAGGAATCAACTTTTTTGAATAAATAAACAAGCTGATATCTGAAATTTAGAAATGGGTCCTCGAATTATAAGGATTAGAATTTGCGGTCCTATGGATTTTGGGGCGCTACAATTACAGTCCTCATAGTACTATCCTGCTGCGTGGAGCTTGAATGTCGCACTACCAGTCTGTGAGTTTTATAGTTTTACGATTCATTTTTATGTTCGCATGCTACATGTTTTATTTCTGCATGAGTTTTGGCCTTATAATTCTAAGATTTAGATGCTTAGTCATGCACTTATATTTACGTGATAAGGTTTTGGTGTACCAGTATGTCTCCCAGAAGCGATAGAAGCCACCAGGATGATTCTACGCTTCCTCCTCCTCCCCCACCTCCTCAGTTGACACCTTATGAAAGGGCTAGTGTGGATATGCTAGCTGGGATCACCAGGCTATTGGAGCGTCAATCGGAGCGAGCCGGGAAGTTGCATGAGGAGGACGTTGCAGAGAGGTTCCTCAAGTAGGGACGTAAGGAGTTCTAAGGGACTACTGATCAACTTGTTGCTAAGGATTGGATCCGATCTTTGGAGACCATCTATGCTTATATGGGTCTCTCGGACGCTGATAAGGTCCGTTGTGCTATCTTCATGATGAAGGGAGACACCGCTCTTTGGTGGGAGAGCACGGTGGTTTGTCTATATCTAGAGAGCTTGACTTTGGAGAGATTCAAGACCATCTTCTTTGATAATTATTTTACTTCGGATTCCCGGAGCCAGCTTATCAGGGAGTTTATGAGTCTCCGCCAGGGAGACAAGTCTGTTGCTGAGTATGTGAGGCAGTTTGAGCAGGGGCGTCAGGCCGGAAGGACATGAGGGATGACTTCCAGAGGAAGCGTCAGCTACATCAGCCAGTCAGGGATAGTCTTTGCAGCAGCCAGCGAAGAGACCATTTCAGGGGCCTCCTAAGGGCCCATTTCCTCAGGGGTCATAGCAGCCGATAACTCAGGGCCAACAGAGGCCGCAGCAGCAGGGGGCCAGTGCCCCTAGACCTCGAGGGTTCCCGATCTGCAAGGAGTGCAATAAGCATCATTCAGGACCTTGCATGGCTGAATCTGGCAAGTGCTATCACTGCTGAGAGCTAGGGAATATTTATAGGGATATCCCTAGGAGGAGATAGACCACAGGTCGTGTTTTTGTGATGCAGGCAGAGGCTACAGATCCTGACACGACATTTCTCACCACGAGATTCGTGTGCTAGGTGTCACTACCCTCGCCTTGCTAGACTCAGGGGAGACCCACTCGTTTATTTTGAGTGCGTTCACACAGAGGATGGGGATTATTCAAGAGAGCTTGGGAGTAGTTCTCATTGTGACGGTTCCGTCAGGAGAGGAGTTGACGACGACCAGTGTTGTGCAGGGATTGACTATGATGTTCCAGGATCATGCGGTCGGAGCAGATTTGGTCGTTTTGCCAATGTTAGGATTCGACCTCATCCTAGGTATGGATTGGTTGATGGAGTTTGGAACGATGATCAAATTTTAGCGGAGGTCAGTGACTATCAGGCCTCCAGGGCAGGAGGCCTTCTTATTTGAGGCAGCAAGGAGACGTGAAAGCCCAGATTCATATCCTTTATACAGACCAGGAAGCTAGTTGAGCTTGGATTTCAGGCGTTCTTGGCCAGTGTTACCGCTACAGGAGGTTGAGCAGGGCCTTCACTGTCTGATGTGGAGGTAGCCAGGGATTTTGCAGATGTATTCCCTGATGATGTTGTGGGAGTTCCACCATAGTGAGAGGTGGAGTTTTCGATAGAGCTGATGGTAGGTACAGTTTCTATCCCTAAGGCATCGTATCATTTAGCTCCTACTGAGATGAAGGAGCTGAAGGATCAGATCCAGGAGTTTCTCGACAAGGGGTTCATTTGCCCTAGCTTTTCTCCATGGGGCATGCCGAATCTGTTTGTGAAGGAGAAGGATGGTAGCATGAGATTGTATTGACTATCGGGAGCTGAACAGAGTTACAATGAAGAATAAATACCCACTCCCAAGGATAGAGGATTTATTTTACCAGCTGCAGGGAGCTTCAGCTTTCTTGAATATTTATTTGAGGTCTGGCTACCATCAATTGATGGTTAGAGAGGATGACATGTCCAAGACTGCGTTTCGGACACGTTACGGTCACTACGAGTTCTTGGTGATGCCGTTTGGCCTGACGAAAACCCCAGCATTTTTCATGGGTCTGATGAACAGAGTCTTTAGACAGTACTTGGAGCAATTCATCATTGTTTTTATCGACGACATTATGGGCTATTCGAGGAGCCTGGAAGAGCATAGGCAGCACTTGTAGACATCTTTGCAGACGTTGAGGGAGAACAGATTGTATGCCAAGTTCAGTAAGTGCGAGTTTTTGCTCGAGTAGGTGGCGTTTCTGGGGCATATCGTTTCGAGAGATGGGATTTTACTCGACCCATCGAAGGTGGAGGTAGTTCAGAACTGGGGGATTCCAAGGAATGTAGCAGAGATTTGCAGTTTCTTGGGGTTAGCAGGATACTACCGCAAGTTTATCAATGGCTTCTCTACGATTGCAGTGCCCTTGACAGCCCTGACCAAGAAGAATACGAAGTATGTGTGGAGTTTTGAGTGTTAGAGAAGCTTTGATTAGCTGAAGGAGGCCCTCACTTCAGCTCCAGTGTTACCGATGCCAATGGATCACGAGGAGTTTGTAGTTTATACGAATGCTGCCCTGAGAGGGTTAGGTGCAGTTCTGATGCAGGTAGGCAAGGTTATCGCTCATGCGTCGAGACAGTTGAAGAGTTATGAGCAAAACTATCCGAAGCATGATCTGGATTTTGCAGTAGTAGTGTTCGCATTGAAGATTTGGAAACGGTGAGAAGTGTAAGATTTTTAACGACCACAAGAGTCTCAAGTACTTCTTCACCTAGAAGGATCTGAACATGAGGCAGTGCAGATGGCTAGAGTTGGTGAAAGACTATGACTGTGACATTAGCTATCATCCGGGTAAAGCTAATGTGGTGGCAGATGCTTTGAGTCGGAAGACTGCAGTAGTGGCATGTTTGTCAACCGAGAGGCCACTACAGGCTGAGATTCAGAGATTCGGACTGGAGTTTTTTGCAGGAGGTTGTGCATCGAGTCTTGAAACACTCATAGTTCAGCCGACTCTTTGAGAGCGGATTAGAGACGGCCAGGCCTATGATGAGAAGTTGCAGCATTGGAGATAGCGTGATGAGGCCAGAGGCCAAGTTCTGTGCACAGTTGAGGATGGGATCGTACGCTTCATGGGCCGTATGTGGGTGCCGAGTACTGGGCAGCTGAGAGCTGTGATCTTAGCAGAGGTGCGTGCATCGACGTACTCCATCCACCCAGGGAGTACGAAGATGAACAGAGATTTGCAGACACTGTATTGGTGTCGGGGATGAAGAAGGATATTGGGAGATTTGTATCAGAGTGCTTGGCCTCTCAGCAGGTCAAGGCTGAGCACCAGCAATCGGAAGGGTTATGGCAGCCACTCCCTATTCCCGAGTGAAAGTGGAAGAGTATTTACGATGGATTTCGTGGTTGGGTTACCCAGGAGTCCCAGGGTTTACATGGCAATATGGGTGATTGTGGATAGACTCGCCAAGTCGGCGCATTTCTTACCGGTGAAGACTACTTTCACCCTGACTAAGTACGCAGAGCTTTACATCAGAGAGATTGTCAGGTTGCGTGGCATACCGGTCTCTATAGTGTCAGATAGGGACTCTAGATTTACATATGCGTTTTGGAGGAGTTTACATGCCGCCTTGGGGACTAGTTTGTCGTTCAGCACGGCGTTTCACCCGCAGACGGATGTTAAGTCAGAGAGAGTCATCCTGATTCTGGAGGATTTGCTGAGAGATTGTGTGATAGATTTCAAGGGTATGTGGGACTCGACATTACCTCTGGTAGAGTTCACGTACAACAAAAGCTTTCAGGCATCGATTGGGATGGCTCCTTATGAGGCTTTATACGGGAGAAGGTGTAGGTCTCCCGTGCACTGGGACAAGGTTGGAGAAAGAGTTTTGACCGGTCTGGAGTTAGTGCAGCAGACAGTGGACATAGTGACGAGGATACGGGATCGGATGAGGAAAACCATGAGTATACTAACGAGGAGAAAAAGAAAGCAAACTTGGACAATGTGGTCCGGGATATTCTATACAAGACGCTGGATAAAAATATGTTCAGCAAAATAAAAAATGTGCCACAGCGAAGGAAATCTGGGAGAAGCTGATACAAATTTGTGAGGGCAATGATCAGACAAAGGAGAACAAGCTTACTGTGGCCCAGCAAAAATATGAGTCCATAAAGATGAAAGATGGAGAAACCATGGCGGAGTTCGATGAGCGTTTTAGTGCTGTGGTGATAGAGCTTACCAGTTTGGGAAAAGAGTACAACAACCGAGAGCTGGCACTCAAAGTGATGAGAGCGTTTCCCAGAGATTGGGATGTTAAGACCATGGCGATGCGGGAATCCAAAGATCTGAACAAGCTGGAGCTTCATGATCTGTTTGTAAATCTAAAGCATATGAGTTTGAGCTAGAGACAAGATCTGAAGCTGGACCCTAAACATCCCAACCAACCAAAGCACTAGCGGCAACAACATCTGAACAGTGCTCTCCAAGTACGAGCAAATCCGCAGAACAGCTCAGCAACGATGCCATGTCCCTCTTCGTTAAGAAGTTTGTGAAATTCATGAGAAAATCCTACAACCCTTCTTTCTCTTACAATAATTATAATAAATCTGAAAAGTTATCTACTGATATGAACTGTTTCAACTGTGGTCGTCCAGGTCCTTTTGCTGCTGACTGTAACAGGCCAAAGAAGGAGGACAGACCCAGAAAAGATGATAAGAAAGACGAAAGATCAAAGGAAGATCAAAAGAAAGAAGAATGAGGACAAGATCTGATAAGAGGCCCAGCAGAAAGAACGATCACAAAGTACTGGTTGCTGAGGAGAGCAACAAAAACTGGGCGGACACACATTCCGATTCCTCATCAAGCAGCTCTTCTTCAAGCGACAGTGAACAGGAGGAAGTTAACTGCCTAATGGATAACAAATCTTCAGATGATGAGGTATTCTATTTTTCAAATACTGAATTTACATGGGAGGACCTAATCACTGCATTAAATGAAATGGTCCATGAGTACCATATGCTTTCTCAGACATTCGAGAAAGTGAGAGCTGAAAACGTATATTTGAAAATTGTTCAGTGGAACCAAGATCTGTTCAACTTGGTAAAGCTGACAGTTTAAAAATCGATTTGAGTAAGCTGAAGGCTGAGAATGATTCGTTGAGATTAAGATCCAGTGAGCTCGAAGCAGAAAATGAAAGGTTAAATGAAGTGATGAGCTCTTGGACCAAGTCTTCTGTTTCTCTGAGAAAACTGCATGAGGCTCAAAAGCCATTAAATAATAAATCTGGCTTGGGCTTCAATGATGGTGAATGCAGCGCTGGAGAAACCAGTACTCAATCGAATCTGGTATATGAAAAGTTCAAAAAGATGAGCTTTGTCTAAGACAGTACGATACATGATTCATATGAGTCAGTGACATATAATGATTAGATCTCGGGGCAACTGAATCAAAAAGGAAAAGCTGGTAATGGCTATGTCAGACCCGTGAACACTAAGTCCAGTTGGCTAAAGAACAAACTTGACAAGGAAAAGACGAAAGCTGGATCCAAGTCATTTGTTCAGAACCAACAAAGACGCGGTTCTAAGAAGGTCAAATCTGAATGGTGAAAGGTTCGGCCCCGTAGAGATCTGAATGATAAAATATCAAACCAACACTCAACAGATCTCACAAGATTTCTACACAGACCCTTATGGACTTTCATACTGGGAAAACTATTAAGGTAATTCAAGTATAGAAAGGGGTAATCCTATCTAGACCCAAGTAAAATTGGGTACCAAAGTCTGTTTTTATGATTGCTGCACAACAGGTACAAAGTTGGAGATGAGTCAATCATTTTGTATCTCGATAGTGGGTGTGCAAGACACATGACTGGAAACCCAAAGCTGCTATCAGATGTTACCGGAGAAAAGATAGTCTTTGGTGATAACTCACATGGTAACACTTTGGGTAAGCTTTACGCTTACCCACGTAACATTTCCATATCTGATGTCCTAGTTGTTGATAATTTTGCGCTATAATTTGATTAGTATAAGTCAGCTATGTGACAAGGGTTACATAGTTAACTTTCAACAGCACACATGCACAGTTCAGAGTCCAAATGGTCTGACTGTGTTGGTAGGTAAAAGATCGGGAAACACCTACATTATCAACTGGTCAGAGAAGATGGGATCTGAATAGATCTGTCTTGCAGCCAACTCTTCCAAGAGCTGGTTGTGGCATCAGCGAATGAATCATCTGAACTTCAAAACGCTTGCCAATTTGAGTCAGCATGAACTGGTTTCTGGAATGCCCAAAATCAATTTTTCTAAGGATAAGATATGTGCCGCATGTCAGCTTGGTAAACAAATTAAATGTACTTTTAAAAACAAAGGCGGTAAACGTTCTTCCCGAAGCTTAGAGCTCTTACATATGGATCTTTTTTGTCCTATTCCTGTAACGAACTTAGGGGGAACGAACTACACCCTCGTTGTTGTTGACGATTTTACAAAATTTACTTGGGTGTTTTTTTTAAAAGCAAAATCTGACACCACCTAACCAGCTCATTCAGCTTTTAAAACGTTTACAAAATGATAGATCTTGTACAGTCAACAGGATAAGAAGTGATCGTGGTACTGAGTTTTTAAATCAAAAATTAACTTCTTATCTAGAAGGTTTAGGGATAAAGCATGAGCTTTCAGCAGCGATAACTCCTCAGCATAACGGGCTGGCTGAGAGGAGAAATCACACATTGAAAGAAGTTGCTAGATCTACGATTGCTTATTCCGGCATTTCGCAAAAATTTTGGGCAGAAGCAGTTAATACAGCTTGCTACACTCAGAACAGATCTATGATTAACAAGTTGTACGGCAAAACCCCATATGAGATCTGGAGTGGCAAGAAACAAGATATATCATATTTCAGGGTGTTTGGGTACAGATGTTTCATTCATAATAATGGTAAAAAGCACCTAACAGCTTTTAATGCAAAATCTGATGCAGGTATCTTCCTAGGTTATTCAACGGTGAGCAAAGCTTATCGAGTTTTCAACAATCGAAGTCTGACCGTTGAAGAATCAGCACATGTTGTCCTTGATGAAACAAGTTTCAGATCTCACTCAGCTGCGAGGCTCAATGATCTATGCTCACGACTGGAATCATGTTACTTGGAAGAATCCAGTGATGATGAGCCACAACCAAGACATTCAGCTGAGATGGAACCAGCACTGGACCACCGCATGACAATTCTCAACAAGATCTGACAGGTAATCCAGTAGTCATCGATTTGACTAACTTTGACTCAACGCAGGATCAGATCTCTCGAAGTGTGCCAACTGCTGAAGCTGAAGTGACAAATGCACAAGATTTCCAAACAGATGTTGCTCAAGCAGATTCCTCATTACTCCAACCAACATCTGATAGAAGAGCAGAATCTGGCTCACATCTGGAACAACAATTACATCCACTGGAATGTGATGCACAAGATGCAAACGCGAACCATCAATTGGTGTCAGACAATCCAGATGTGTCTATCCAGCAAGACATCCAAGCAGAACAGGAAGCAAACCCAATTGGACTTGATATCCGGTGGAATAGAAATCATCCACCCGAGCAGGTCATAGGCAACAGCGAATCTTCTATTCGCACATGAGGCCAGCTATTGCATGATCATTTTGATTCAGCATTCATCTCTCATATAGAACCAAAACAAATAGATGAAGCCTTAGCAGACCCAAGCTGGGTAGATGCAATGCAAGAAGAACTAAATCAGTTTAAGCGAAACAATGTTTGGCAACTTGTACCTAGACCTTCAAATCATTCAGTGATAGGAACTAGATGGGTCTTTAGGAACAACTGAATGAAGACGGAATAGTAACAAGAAACAAAGCTAGACTAGTCGCTCAGGGCTTTAGGAAAATGGAAGGAATAGATTTTGATGAAACCTTCGCACCAGTAGCTAGATTAGAATCTATACGCATGTTCCTTGCATACGCTGCATTCAAAGACTTTAAAGTATTTCAAATGGATGTTATTAGTGCATTTCTTAATGGCATTCTAACAGAGGAAGTGTATGTTGCACAACCTCCTGACTTTGTAAATCATACATATCCAGATTATGTTTATAAACCGGATAAAGCTCTGTATGGGTTAAAACAAGCACCCAGAGCTTGGTATGATACAATTTCTAAATTTCTTATCGAGCATGATTTCACAATAGGCACAGTGGATAAGACACTAGTTAAATTTGTCAAAGCTGATCATGTTCTGTTAGTTCAGATTTACGTTGATGATATCATATTTGGGTCAACTAACCCCAAGATATGCCAGAAATTCTCTAAGTTAATGCAGGACAAATTCGAGATGAGCATGATGGGAGAGTTGACGTTCTTTCTGGGATTACAAGTTAGACAGCTGGAAAATGGAATTTTCATTAACCAAGCCAAGTATACGAAAGAACTGCTGAAGAAATTTGGCATGGACAATTGTTCAGCAGCTGCGACCCCAATGAGCTCGTCAATCAAGCTGGACAAAGACGAAGCTGGATCTGCCATTGAGTTATCTTTATATCGTGGTATAATTGGCTCCCTGATTTACTTAACTGCTAGCAGACCAGACATCATGTTTTCTGTCTGTATGTGTGCTAGATTTCAAGCAAAGCCTAAACAGTCGCACTATATGCTGTAAAAACGAAAGAACTGCTGAAGAAATTTGGCATGGACAATTGTTCAGCAGCTGCGACCCCAATGAGCTCGTCAATCAAGCTGGACAAAGACGAAGCTGGATCTGCCATTGAGTTATCTTTATATCGTGGTATAATTGGCTCCCTGATTTACTTAACTGCTAGCAGACCAGACATCATGTTTTCTGTCTGTATGTGTGCTAGATTTCAAGCAAAGCCTAAACAGTCGCACTATATGCTGTAAAACGGATCTTGAAATATTTAAAAGGAACTTCCAATGTGGTTCTTTGGTATCCCAAAGATTCCAGCTTTCAACTAATCGGTTATAGTGATGCAGACTATGCAGGATGCAGGGTTGATCGTAGGAGCACAAGCGGTACTTGTCAATTCTTAGGAGATCGATTGATTTCTTGGTTCTGTAAGAAGAAAACATGTAATGCAACGTCCATAGCTGAAGCAGAGTACATAGCAGCTGGAAGCTGTTGTGCTCAGATCTTATGGATTCAACACCAGCTTAAGGACTATGGCATTGATGCTTCTGAAGTGCCTATTTTCTGTGACAACACCAGTGCCATCACGATTACTCAAAATCCAGTACTGCATTCTAGAACGAAGCACATCAACATCAGGCATCATTTCATTGGGGATCATGTACTTAATAAGGACGTCAGGCTGGAGTATGTGTCGACTGAACATCAAGTAGCTGACATCTTCACAAAGCCCCTACCAGACGCTAAGTTTTCTTATTTTAGAAATATTTTGGGTCTCTTATAATTTCCTTGATCTGTTGGTGCGCTAACAATATTGCAGGTTGTATAGCTTCTGGTTTTGTCAAATATGAGTCTACTGTTTAGGGGGAACATTGTGGAATTCAGGTTTGATAAAATATCATACTTGGGAGAATCTTAGCTTTAGGGGGAACGAGAGATCTGAATTAATAAGTACTGAATCAGCTGAATATGTGAGATATGGATACACTCAGATGTCATATATACACAGTTGATGCATATCATTGATTAGATCTCGTAATACCCCTACTGACACATAAAACATATCTTAAAAGGTTGTGACATGTTAAGTATTTGGCGCTAGTTATCTATATACTTTTTCACCCTCGCGGTCAAAATTTGAAATCATTTTAAAATATTCTTCTTATTTCGCAATATTGTAAAAATCTTTTCAAAATCATTTTACAATATTTTCAAAATCTTATTTGCACCATTGGATTATTGACACGTGGTTTTCATCTTGCGAAATGTCACATCCACATTTTCTCTCTATTACCTTTTCACATTCTTCGTTTATATTATCGCGCCTCCTTTTACTCTAACACTTACCTTGTGCATATCTATTCTCTAGCATTTATGTGTTCTTGCTTTCTGTGTGATATTTTTCAGGCGTATACTTCTTCAACCAATCTTAAGTAATGGCATCTTCTCTCATCAGCAACACCAACCAAGTCTACTTTGCCTCTGTCCTCGCCATGGACAACGCAGGTATTGTGGCTATGTTAGAAGCCCTAGTGGCGTATGGTCTTGGGTTTCTGGGTTGTTTTTCGGAAATTTATGAAGCTGCTCTGGTCGAGTTCTTTCAAAACACTTCGGTAAGGGATGGTCAAGTTATCAGTACCGTTCAAGGGAAACTCATGGAAATCTCAGAGGAAATGTTTGCAAGGACTTTTGAGTTTCCGGTGTGATGGTCCGTATAAAATAGGATCAAGGAGAAAATCAGCAGCCGTGCTTTGTTAAAAGCGTTTAAAGTTTTGCGCGCTGCTGATAATACTGGAGCTGCAATAGCTCATTGTTCTTGAACATATAAAGATCACACGATGAAGAGCACCGGAGACAGATCTGGTATGATTTAAAAATCATGCGGAAAATACCAAGAACTGAATCCTATATTTTAAAACAACTCAAACAGATTTATGTACAACATAAATCTGTTCGAGACTTGTGTGCTTGTGTGCTGCTGTATGCAATGCTAAGATGCTGAACTGTTTATGCGTGCGTGCTGAGTGCTAAAGTAAATATGCAATACTGAATGAATAACAGAACACGATACACAGCATATTTGTTTCTGGAAGTTCGGACTTCAATGTCCTACGTCTCCCCTTCTTCCACCTCGGAAGGATCCACTACTAGAAGATTTGATCTTACAACTGCGTGTACAGACCCAATCCCACAACCAGCAGCTGTGAGAACTCCTAGACTCCTCAAATGCACAACAGCCTCAACTGTGTGACTGACTACATACACATGAGTTTTACGTCTTCGTGCTTGGACGGGAACTGTAAACAGATTTCGAGATTCATTCACAAATAGATGTGAATGAATCTGGGTGTGTGAGATTGATACAATGAAACGCTCAACTCTCTGTTTTTCTCACACACGAGGGACATGCTCTAAAAAGCTAATCTAGACTCAGCAACCGACTCTCGTGAAATCTCTTCTCTAATGGCGGTCGATTCCTTTGTCTATCTCTTTATTATTCCCTCTGTTGGTGCACTGTAAAATCAATATAATTCTGCCACAGTACTGTAGTTGCACCAACGTCTCTCAACCGAACTTAAACTCGTCTATCTTCTTCAATGGCGCTCTTGAAGTATATAAGCCTCTGTTTGAATTAATCCCGTTGGACACAACTTCTTCCCGTTCAAAATTGTTCTGTAAAGTACCGACAGGGGAACAATACTTGTGTCCTTTTCTTTTGCAGGCTCCTTGTCGTTTTCGCCATTTGAATTGAGCTCAGCAGTTGACATCCAGCTTTGATAATTCTTCGTAAGTTGTCAACTGCTTCGCTGCTGAATCATCACTACGACTGGATACGTAGCAACAGCTGATTCATATAAGCTCTCGACTGGATGCTGCTGTTGCTTGCGTCTGGTTCATCAATTGCTTCGCCTGAGTCATCTTCAACAACAATAGATTTACCTTCTTGCGTCTGGATACTCAAACACTGCATCTGGAAATATTTGTGTTGCGACTGAATCCACTGTAGCTTGTAACTGCTGAAATATCAACGCAAAGTCTTCCTGCTGAATCTTTAGCGCAAGAGCAAAACGCTGTCGTATCAACTTATGTAAACGACGTCGTTTTGCTATCGCTTTCTTCTAATAGCATCTGCTGGTGAATAGTAGCTTGCGACTGGATTGCTTCTCTACGAAGTCGCTTCTTCTTGCGTCTGGATGCATAAGCTACCTACTGATTCTTGCGACTGGTCTCACAAACCATCTGCTGAATATGATGACGTCATCGATGTCGTCATCAATGCTAATCCATCTGCTGATTCTCCAACACGACGTCGCTTCATCTCTTTCGCTTCTCTTCATCTGCTGATCGCTTCTTGCTGATTGTGATGACAGCAAGGCTGATGTCATCACAGCTGATTCCATATCTTGCGCATCTTCTCAACTGCTGAATCACAATAGCTTCTTGCTGAACTTCATCGTTCCAGCTCCAGCTGCGATTCTTCTTCTTCTTGAATAGCGACTGTTAATAGATTCATCAACAGTACTTATAAGAAAGGCGACTGCTAACAGATTCGTCAGCAGTAACTTGCGCATCTTCTTCTTCGATTATTTCTTCAGCAGACTTCTTAATACATGTACCAGCTGGTTCACTTCGCTCTTTAGCGCTTGCAGCTGGTTCAACTTGGCCCTCGCCTGATTACAAACAGCTGATTCAACTCTGGACGTCTCCATTGCTAATTCAACTGCCGATTCCATGAACACCAAACCAACTGCTGAATCTTTATATTGCGAACCAACTGCTGGACAGATTCTTCGACTGTTCATCGTCTTCTTCGATAGATAGAATCTGTACACTCAAGTAGAATTTTTAGAATCACAATAACAGGTTTTGTGTAATTCAAAACTTAATCAGGATCTGTCAAAACAGATCCAACAATCTCTCCATTTTTGATTTACACAAAACCTCAAATGAACAATGCATGTTCTAACAATTCTCTCCCTTTTTGTGGGAATCCAAAAAGAGTGAACTGCTGGTCTCCCCTATAATTAAAACGAAAGCTCTCCCTACACTGTTACAATAAAAACAATGTAACAGCAGGAGTTTTAATCTTTGAAAAACAAGACAGCTTTGGGAAGCACCAAATGCAACAGTATATGATTTTCAAAAGCGAAACTGATGCATAACTCAAAATTATAAAAGACAGTGACGCCACTCTCCCTATCTTTTATAACATGAGCTCAAATCATTTTTAAAATCAAAATTTTGCATCAGCTGGAATCCGCAAAACAGAAAAATTTAAAAACAAATCAGAGCATCGAAATATTTCAAATAACAAGTGCTACTGAGTTGCTTAAATCTATGAAGAACCAGTACAGAGATCAGCTCAGATTTTTCCTTCTTCTATCTCGCCCCATGTGCTTGTCACTGAGCCTCGCTCCAAGTGATCTTACAGCACAACGAAAATAGAAGCTTGGCATCTGCCCGAGACTCGCGCATCCCGACAGTTCATCAAGAGAAAAACCGGTTCTACATATAAACAGATCTGGCCTTCACAAAATAAGTTTCTCAAAACATTTTTAAAAACATAGCACATGTGTTTTAAAATTAGTGCTCGTTCAAGAACAACCCGCTCTGATACCACTTGATGGTCCGTATAAAATAGGATCAAGGAGAAAATCAGCAGCCGTGCTTTTTTAAAGCGTTTAAAGTTTTGCGCGCTGCTGATAATACTGGAGCTGCAATAGCTCGTTGTTCTTGAACATATAAAGATCACACGATGAAGAGCACCGGAGACAGATCTGGTATGATTTAAAAATCATGCGGAAAATACCAAAACTGAATCCTATATTTTAAAACAACTCAAACAGATTTATGTACAACATAAATCTGTTCGAGACTTGTGTGCTTGTGTGCTGCTGTATGCAATGCTAAGATGCTGAACTGTTTATGCGTGCGTGCTGAGTGCTAAAGTAAATATGCAATACTGAATGAATAACAGAACACGATACACAGCATATTTGTTTCTGGAAGTTCGGACCTCAATGTCCTACATCTCCCCTTCTTCCACCGCGGAAGGCTCCACTAGAAGACTTTGATGGTTACAGCACATCTGCAAACACCCACCCACACAAGCAGCACTTGTATGGACTCCTAGACTCAACAATGCACCCCAGCCGCAACTGTGTGACTAACTACATACACAAGTTTAACGTCATCGTGCTTGGACGGGA
>KV010189.1:286345-325623 GCA_001598015.1 Dorcoceras hygrometricum | reverse complement strand
CGCTCAACTCTCTGTTTTTCTCACACACGAGGGACATGCTCTAAAAAGCTAATCTAGACTCAGCAACCGACTCTCGTGAAATCTCTTCTCTAATGGCGGTCGATTGCTTCGTCTATCTCTTTATTTTTCCCTCTGTTGGTGCACTGTAAAATCAATATAATTCTGCCACAGTACTGTAGTTGCACCAACGTCTCTCAACCGAACTTCAACTCGTCTATCTTCTTCAATGGCGCTCTTGAAGTATATAAGCCTCTGTTTGAATTAATCCCGTTGGACACAATTCTTCCCGTTTGAAATTAGTTCTGTAAAGTACCGACAGGGGAACAGTACTTGTGTCCTTTCCTTTTGCAGGCTCCTTGTCGTTTTCGCCATTTGAATTGAGCTCAGCAGTTGACATCCAGCTTTGATAATTCTTCGTAAGTTGTCAACTGCTTCGCTGCTGAATCATCACTACGACTGGATACGTTGCAACAGCTGATTCATATAAGCTCTCGACTGGATGCTGCTGTTGCTTGCGTCTGGTTCTTCAATTGCTTCGCCTGAGTCATCTTCAACAACAATAGATTTATCTTCTTGCGTCTGGATACTCAAACGCTGCATCTGGAAATATTTGCGTTGCGACTGAATCCACTGTAGCTTGTGACTGCTGAAATATCAACGCAAAGTCTTCCTGCTGAATCTTTAGCGCAAGAGCAAAACGTTGTCGTATCAACTTATGTAAACGACATCGTTTTGCTATCGCTTTCTTCAAATAGCATCTGCTGGTGAATAGTAGCTTGCGACTGGATTGCTTCTCTACGACGTCGCTTCTTCTTGCGTCTGCATGCATAAGCTACCTGCTGATTCTTGCGACTGGTCTCACAAACCATCTGCTGAATATGATGACGTCATCGATGTCGTCATCAATGCTAATCCATCTGCTGATTCTCCAACACGACGTCGCTTCATCTCTTTCGCTTCTCTTCATCTGCTGATCGCTTCCTGCTGATTGTGATGACATTAAGGCTGATGTCATCACAGCTGATTCCATATCTTGCGCATCTTCTCAACTGCTGAATCACAATAGCTTCCTGCTGAACTTCATCATTCCAGCTCCAGCTGCTATTCTTCTTCTTCTTGAATAGCGACTGTTAATAGATTCATCAACAGTACTTATAAGAAAGGCGACTGCTAACAGATTCGTCAGCAGTAACTTGCGCATCTTCTTCTTCGATTATTTCTTCAGCAGACTTCTTAATACATGTACCAGCTGGTTCACTTTGCTCTTTAGCGCTTGCAGCTGGTTCAACTTGGCCATCGCCTGATTACGAACAGCTGATTCAACTCTGGACGTCTCCATTGCTAATTCAACTGCCGATTCCATGAACACCAAACCAACTGCTGAATCTTTATATTGCGAACCAACTGCTGGACAGATTCTTCGACTGTTCATCGTCTTCTTCGATAGATAGAATCTGTACACTCAAGTAGAATTGTTAGAATCACAATAACAGGTTTTATGTTATTCAAAACTTAATCAGGATCTGTCAAAACAGATCCAACACGGTGGAAGGACCGATGGATTTGAATGAGGTTCCAAAGGATTTGGTATTTGATGCGAGGAGTGTCTTCTCATTTAATGGTGAGCGGTTGAGCACTTCCTGCAAAAATCGGGAAATGAAATTTGAGTTCAGGCTGCTGTGTGATATTCTGGCTAAATCGATAACTGTGAAGGCCGGGTCATTCGATGCGGTTACACATGAACAATTTTTTATAATGACTGCTATCTATGGTGGAATTAAGGTCAACTGGGGCCGATGTTATTTAAAATATTCAAAGATATGGTGACGCATGGATCTAGCCAAGCCAGGGGCTATGCTGTACAAATTTGTATTTTGCTGAAAAATGTACAGAACTTGGAGTTGGTGGATTCCAAGGAGTTTCCTCCTCTCAAAATTTTGACTGCTAAAACTGTTGGCAGGTACATTGCTATCAATGAAAAGATTGGTGTAGATGAGGTGGAGGATGAATCTAGAGTGAAGAAGACACCGCCGAAGAAGGTCGCGTCAAGGAAGAGGCCTGCGGCTGCTGTTGATGAGCCAGTTGTGAAAAAGAAAAGGACTCGAGTTGGAAAAGCTGCTGTTGTCGCTAATGATTCAGCACTAGTATCAGTGGCACAAGAGGCTGTACCACTCCAAGTTGTTGAACCTATCACAGCTGCTCAACCTCCTAAGCTCAAGCGCAAAGCACCTAAAAGGAAGTTGAAATTGCCTCAAGGTTCTGAGGATGAACCTGTTGCTAAGGATGCAGATGTGGGGGATGTGGAGAAACAAAGTGACGAGCCCATTGTTGATGTTCTAGTCAAATAAACAGCTCTAGAGACCATAGCAGAGAAAGAAAGAGTGACGTGTGTTGATGACGTGGATTCTATTATCCAGCTGATTCTTGTGGACACCGCACAGTTTGAGACGGACGTTGGTGGAACAGATGTTGGTGGAACGGTTGTTGGGGAACAGATGATACAGCGGTACGATGAGACTGAGGACATGATAGATATTTCATTTGCTGCTCTCGATTTTAAAGTTTTTACCTGTGAAACTGATCATATGTTTGAAACGGGGAGTGAGTCAGAGGATGAATTTGAGCTTCCCGCGTCTAAGAAATCAAGTCAGATTTCTGAATCGGAGAACGGGGCTGTTGAATCTGCTTCAGCTGATTACTTGGTGGAGGAACCTATAGAAGAAACAGAGCAAAATCATGGAACAGAAATAGCAGATGCTGTTCCAACTGCTGACACAAAATATCTGATGATGAGTCTATGACTCTTGAGGAACACTTGTCGACGATTCCCGACGGTTCCTCATTGCCTTCCACTAATGGTGAAGTAACTAAAATTCAGTTTGGAAAGAGTATCACCATCAGGGGAGTCGATGAAGGAGACTGGTACAAGGCCAGTCTTCCCAAGATTCTTCCTGCTGCTAAGGGGAAGCCGCCCTTTCAGGAGAAAGATCCAATTAAAGGGAATCCGGCCAAGGAAATATTTTCACTGATTTGTGCCGATATTGAGTTACTTGTACAGCTGCGAGAAAAAGTCAATAATGATGTAGATAAATTCTTTAATTCTTTCAGTTTCAAGAGATTGGCTGCCTTGAAGATCGAGGATATTTATGCGAAGGAAGAAAAATTTTTGACTTGGGCAGAAACAGATTCAACTAGAATAGCTCTTCAAGAGAGGATGTACACTCTAACCAAGTACAGAGAGCTGCTGCTCAGGAAATTTTTAGAGGCTAGGAAGACAAATTTTGTTCCTGCTGAATCTTCTTCCGCCATCGATCTTAAGGTATTGGCTATGCTATCAACCTTCATCTTTTTGTCCTGGAAGAGTTGAAAACAGAAATGCAAGCACACGGTCTTATATGGGAAATGACGTGTTGCTCTAGTATTTTTGAAAGTCCTAATCGTGATCGTGGCGCTGTGATCGCCAGATAAAATGAAAATTTTCGATCTTCATGTTGGCTTCGAACCATGATCCGTGTTGATGGATTTTGGGTTATTGAGCCATGTTCTGATTACTGGAAGCCTTTACTTCGGCGCATCATTCGTAATGAAATTTTGCCTCAGATTGCTTATGTAAATACTCTTTCTCCTGTAAGTGATTCTTTAAGCTATTCAACAAGATATGGGTAGATATCTGTATAGAAGCGGCAGAATTCTTTATGTTTGGTAAAATATTGCCCGTGGGTTCACTCAATTTTTGCAGAGCTCTTACTGTTGTTAAGCCAGTTCAACAATTTGATTCTCGCCGGCCTTAAGCTGGTGTTGAATCCATAAGATCTGAGCACAACAGCTTCAGGACTATGGCATTGATGCTTCTGAAGCACCTATTCTCTGTGACAACACCAGTGCTATTGCTATCACTCAAAATCCAGTTCTGCATTCAAGAACGAAGCATATAGACATCATGCATCATCTTATAAGAGACCATGTACTCAAGAAGGACGTCAAGCTGGAGTATGTGTCGACTGAGCAGCAAGTATCTGACATCTTCACAAAGCCCCTGCCAGACGCTAAGTTTTCTTATTTTAGAAATCTATTGGGTCTCTTAGAACTGCCTTGATTGTGTTTTGCGGTAACAAATTTTCAGGTTGAACATCTTCTGGTTTTGTCAAATCTGAGTCTACTTTTCAGGGGGAACATCGTGGATTTCAGGTTTGATAAAATATCAGACTTGGGAGATCTCAGCTTTAGGGGGAACGAGAGATCTCAATTAATAAGTGCTGAGTCAAGTGAATATGTGAGATCTGGATACACTCAGATATCATGTATACTCAGTTGATATTTATCCAAGATCAGATCTTGCAACACCCCTGCTGATAAATTAAACAGATCGTACGGTTGTGACGGACTAAGTATTTTGGCGCCAGTTATCTATTTACCCCTTTACCCTCGCGGTCAAAATTCGAAATCATTTTAAAATAGTTTTCTCATTTCGCAATATTGCCAAAATCATTTCAAAATATTGTACGCGCCGTCAGAGGGTCGTCATCATGCGGAACGTCACATCCACATTTTCTCTATCTTTCACCGTTTAAAATTCCATAGTTATTTACAACGTTTCCTTTCTCATTTTTTCTTTAACTTGCAATATTTCTCTCTAACACTCTTGCGCTTTGCTCTCTGTGTGTTCTCTGTTTGCAGATTCTCTTATTTCAGGCATTCTCTTGTTCGTAATTCTATCAGAAATGGCATCTTCGTACATCTCAAATGCTCTACATATCAACTTCGACTCCGTTCTGGAAATCACCGATAACGCTGAAATGGTCAGTATGTTCAAGACTCTTGAATCTATCGGTCTCAAGGGATTTCTGGGATGTACATCGGTTCTATACGAAAGGGAACTGGAGAAGTTCTTTGATACAGCCATGGTAAAAGACGGGGACATTACTTGTGAAGTTTCAGGCAAAGTTGTAGTTATCTCTGAGGACAGGTTTGCAGGCGTGTTTGGGTTGCCAACAGACGGATTGGTCAATTTATTTGATGTTCCAAATGACTTGGTGTATGATTCTCGGAGCATCTTTTCTCAATCAGGCGAGCCTATCTCCACCTACGGCAAGAAGCGCTTGATGAAATATGAATACCGTCTTCTGAACGATATTCTGGCTAAGTCAATTACCGTGAAGACAGGTTCCTTTGATGCTGTGACGCATGACAGATTTTTAATGATGACTGCCATTCACTTCGGCATTCAGGTAAACTGGAGCAAAATCTTGTTTGGCATATTAAAGGAGATGTTGGACAAAACTCTTAATAAAGCCAAGGGTATTGCGGCTCAGATATGCGTACTTCTGAAGGGTGACCCTACCGTTACGATAGGAGAAGCGACAACTTTTTCTCCTTTGAAGATTCTATCCGCAAAGACAGTAAAAACCTATGTTTCTACAAACGAAACTATCGATGCACGTGGAAAAGTAGATGAGCCCGGTGTGGCTAAAATTTCTAGGTCGAAGAAGCGACCAATTGCTACTGAAGGAAACTGTATCAACTGCTGATGAAGTTGATAGTGTTATTGCACAGGTTCTGGCCGAGACTGCACAGATGGAAGAAACCGAAACCTCTGAAAGGGAACAGCCCCTTGAAACAGGTGTCGGAGAAGAAATAGTTTTTGAGGGTCAGGCAGTTGTAAAACCTGATGAAGTTGAGCACTGGTTTAATTTGTCATACAAGGAATTTGCTGCTCAACAGGCTAATAGATTAGTTGAATCAGTCAGTGAGACGGAGAATAGGAAACAGTTGCTTTTGAAACAGGTGTTGGGGAACAGCAGTTGCAGACATTTGATGAGACTGCGAGTAGGCTAGATGCATCAACTGATTATTTTGTGATAGAGACTATAGCGGGAATGAAAATCGCAGATGTTATTCCAACTGTTAAGAAGAAGCCCTCTGCTGATGAGGCAATGACTCTGGAGGAGATTTTATTGACAATTCCTGATGGTTGCTCTTTGCCGTCGACTATTGGCGAAGTGACCAATATTCAATTAGGAAGGAGTATCTCAATTCCTGGGGTCGATGAAGGGGACTGGTACAAGGCCACTCTTCCCAAGATTCTTGCTGCAGATAAGGGGAAGGCACCCCTTCTGGAAAGAGATCCGATTAAAGGAATCCCACCCAAAGAAATTTTTTCTCTGATTCTTGCAAACATTAATCTGCTAGTACAGTTGCACGAGAAGGTGATCGATGAGGTAGACATATTTTTCAACTCTTTCAGCTTCAAGAAGTTAACAAATCTGAAAATAGAATAAATTTATGCTAAGGAGGAACTTGTTTTGTCATGGGCTGAAGCAGATACTACGAGGGTAGCTCTTCACAGGATAATGTATATTCTTACAAAATACAGGGAGCTGTTGATCCGGAAGTTTTTGGAGGTTCGTAAATCAAATTCTGTTCCCAGTGATGGTTCTTCAGCCACTGATCTCAAAGTATTGGATTGGTTATCAGATCTTCATCTGTTTGTGTTAGAAGAGTTGAAAGAACAGATGATGGCACACAGTCTTACGTGGGAGAAAACGTGTTGCTCAAATATTTTTGAGGGAAGACAGCGTGATCGTGGTGCAATAATCTCCCGATCAAACCCAAATTTCAAATCTCTTTGCTGGCTTAGAACCGTGACCACGGTTGATGGGTCACTTGTTATTCAAAAGGGAAATGATTTGTGGAAGCCTATTCCCGGGCCAGTTGCACCTTCCAATTTGAAGTTTTGCGTCAGCTTTCTTATGTGGACACACTTCCACCTGTTAGTGAGTTCTTTAAGATGATGCGGAAGAGATGGGCAGACGTGTGTATAGAGGCCATTGCATTCTTTGTCTATGGGAAACTGCTGCCAGTAGGATCTCTAAATTTTTGTCGCGCTCTTACTTTTGTACAGCCGATTTCGGAGTTTGCTTATTGTAGGCCAACAGTTACTTCTTGGGGATGGTCTCAGCTGTGTACAGCGTTTTTCAGATACAGTCTATTTTGTGGGTTGCTCACAGTTGATTTCAGTATTTCCGGTTCAGCTACCGTTTTGATCAGACCTTCTTTGGGCTCTGCTAATATTTTTGATACAGGTGTACAGTTACCTCAAATTTCTTTTTCTCCACCTTCAGTTTTTGCTTCCGATGAACAGTTAATTACTTCTTCAGATGCTGCCAATCAAGATGTATAGATGGATATTGATCAACATGGCGATTCTACAGATTCCTCTGCTGACTCCTCCTTGCACTTCAGTTTCGATGATATTCCTTTGGAGGATGACACAGGGCATAATCAGATTTCTCTACCAGTTGTCTCCACCGATCTCACAGAGGCCTTTGCTCAATTACGCGCATCAGTTGAACAAATTCATTTTGAGCAAATCGGGCGTAAGGAT
This sequence comes from Dorcoceras hygrometricum, assembly GCA_001598015.1. Lineage (NCBI taxonomy): Eukaryota > Viridiplantae > Streptophyta > Magnoliopsida > Lamiales > Gesneriaceae > Dorcoceras > Dorcoceras hygrometricum. The sequence goes on along the minus strand of KV010189.1, from coordinate 318,239 downwards.
GATGCAGATAAACTCAGGGATATACTTTTAATGCACATCCGAGATCTTGAGAAGCAATTTTCTGCATGATTTGATGCACAGGATAGGGCTTACAGGGCTTTTCTTAACAATATTCGCAAAGATATTCACGACCAAAAGACCCTGCTGTCACTGGATGTTCTCACATCTCAACAAAAGCTTAGTACCCAAGTGACTGCTGTTGCCTTAGATAATGTTGGCATCAGAAAGGATGTCAAAGAGCAAAGAGCTATATTAACAGACTTGGACGGACAGGTTGCTACTGTTCGCAGTTACTTATTGTACTTCCATGTGAAAGCCGAAGAGAATCATCTAAACCTCTCCGCCCAAATTGGCTTCCTCGTTGATTACATCAATAGAGGTGGTGATGCCAAAAAGGGGGAAGGTGGCAGTAGCAGCAGACCTCAACCTCCTCCTGATGATCAAAGTAGACCCAGTGGGGGAAATGGAAGCAGAGCAGATGATCAGAGCAGACTTGGTAGAGGCAGTGTTAGTAGAGAAGGTGGAAACAGAGGTAGTGGTAGTGATAGAAGAAGAGACGACAGAAGTGGTTCAAAGAGAATGCGATCTGATAGTGGAGGTGGTGAATCGGGAGTTGATTCGGGTATTCGTGGTATAACTTATGGACCATATCTACCACCCAAGAGAGGTGCAAAGTGGTTGCTGTTTGGAGAAAAACTGTTTTAGGATTTGGTTTAGTGTTCTTTTGTACAGTGTTCAGCCTATGAAATTTATAATATTTCAGCAGACTTTGCGCAATTCATCTTGTCTATATAAGTCTCAAGGCTGCTAAGTTTTTTCATCACCAAAAAGCGGGAAATTGTTAAAATAAAATTTATAAGTTTTGGTGATAACAAAAATAAGACAAGAATTTGACTTAACTATGACATTCGAGTAATCAGAGTTCGGGGATATCAGGTGTGTCTTATCGGGTTAATGATTTTGATCAGATTTGGGTTTTGGAACAGTTGGGTTATCGGGTCAGTTTATTCAGTTTATCGGGTCAGGTCTCTACTGTTGAAAGTGCTCTAGAGTTATTCAGATGTCTTTGTATCAGACTTTGTTATTGAATCAGCGATGATGTCTGTCAACAGAACTGTCCGTATTATTGTGACGAGTTAAGGTATCATATCTCTCCTATTCCACAACTTACAAAGGGGGGATATATCAGATTTCGTCAAGCAATCAGATTTCGTTAAGCAATCAGATATCGCAAGTAGTCAGATGTATCTATGCATTCAGATGTGACAGCTATATATATTCAATCAGCGATGAGTTAATCAATCTTCTTAAAGAAATAAAGAACTGATAAATAGAAAACTTTCAGGCCCAAACGACGAACCGATTCAAATGCTATCTATATTCAAATTGGAAAGAATCAATGGTGAAGATTGAATCATACAATTGCCTGGAATTAAGGAGACACCGTCAGTGTTAGTTTGATAAATAGTACGCAGTATATAGAGGATGTTATACGGTGTTTGAAAAAATATGGAAAGACGACAATTTGGCTCCGACGAATGCACAAGATGCTCAAACAGATGTTGCTCAAACAGATGTTGCACTAACAGATATCTATCAAGCAGGTGCGAACGCAAAGAAGTCATGACGATCTCAAGAGCGAACTATTGTTTAAAATCGACAATCTTGCGAAAGCCTCTGCTGAAGATCGAGATCAACAGACTCAATACATTCAGAATTCTATTAAGAGTGTTCGCCAAGAAGCCCGAACTGAAGGCGATGTTCTGTCAGTTAAATTGAATGAATTTCAGAAAGGAACTCGTGCTCACCATGCTTTCGTCACTACTGAGTTGGCAGATATTTGAAATGAGGTCAAGGCAATGGATGAGCAGCTTGCTACTATTTGGAGTGAAATGCTAGAATTCCGTGCTCAAGAAAAGGAAATGATCTCAACCTTTCAACCCAACATGGCTTCCTTGTTGATTATATCAATCGGGGTGGTGATGTCAAAAGGGGGGAAGGTGGTAGAAGCCGTCCTCAGTCGCCTCCGGATGATCAAAGCAGACCAAGTGGGGGCAGTGGTAGCAGAGGTAGTGGTGGTGATGGTCGCAGTCAAAGAAGAGACAGGGGTGGTTCTTCGAAGAAAAGACATTCCAGCAGCAGTGGAGGTGTTCATCACAGCAGTGGAGGTGGTGGACAAGTTGGACTTATAAGCGGGATGCTGAATATTGGATTTGTGGAAAGAGACAGTTTTAAGGATGTTTAGCTTATTGTACAAATCTTTTGTACTTGATCAATTTCGTTTATAAAATGTTATCAGACTTGAGAAATTTTTTTTTTGCTATCTATAAGTCATAAAGCTGCTAAGTTTTGTCATCACCAAAAAGGGAAAAATTGTTAAGATAAATTTATTAGTTTTGGTGATAACAAAATAAGACCAAGAAATGACCTTAAGCTTTCGCAGAATCAGGAGTCATGACGTCATCATAGTGTATTGAAGATTTCAGACTTCGTGACGTCATACAAACGTATTGAGCTTTTCAGATCTCGTGACGTCACATTTTTAAGTTACAGTTTCAGTTTCGAGAGTTCTGAGTTAATGTCATGCCTCGTGCACAACACAGAGTTAAATCATGTAAAACATTGTGGAAAGAGACAGTTTTAAGGATGTTTAGCTTATTGTACAAATCTTTTGTACTTGATCAATTTCGTTTATAAAACTGTTATCAGACTTGAGAAAGTTTTTTTTTTGCATCTATAAGTCATAAAGCTGCTAAGTTTTGTCATCACCTAAAAGGAAAATTGTTATGATAATTTTATTAGTTTTGGTGATAACTAAATAAGACCAAGAAATGACCTTAAGCTTTCGCAGAAGATTTCAGAAGTCATGACATCATCCAAGTGTATTGAAGATTTCAGACTTCGTGACGTCATACAAACGTATTGAGCTTTGCAGATCTCGTGACGTCACGCCTTTAAGTTACAGTTTCAGTTTCGAGAGTTCTGAGTTAAGCGTTGACATCTGAGTTGACTTTTGGGAAGTATTCAGAACTGAACTGAGTTAGATTCAGTATTTTTTGTCGGGTTGATGTTTTCGAAACAGATTTGGTTATTTGGATCAGTTCAGACATCGGGAACAGTTATTCAGACTTGAAGCTACAGTGAGAGATCTGTTGTTAGAAGCGAAGTGTATTCAGACTTGAGTAACAGATTGTGGTATATTCTTTCAGTTTCGAGTATTTCAGTTGTGAACAATATCTATTCAGTTACCTCAGATCTCAGTAATTCAGAAGTGAATGTATTCAGTTCTTGAGTAAAGTTGCTTCGACATCAGATGTGGTTAATTCAGACTTTGGGTTATATATGTAACGGAACTTTCAGATATCGAGACAGTATCAGTTATTGCATTCAGTTGTTGCAAATACTCAGTTATCTCTATGTATTCAGTTGTGACAGCTTTAATACACAATCAGCGATGAGATAACCAATTACTTTAAGGGAGAAAGAACTGTTTTAACGGAAAAAGCTTTCAGGTGTAAGGAACGAACAACTTCAAATGCTATAATATGTTTAAATTGGAAAGAATCAATGATCACGATTGAATCGTACAAATGCCTGGAATTAAGGAGACAATGTCAGAGCTATTTTGGGTAAATAGTACACAGTACGCGGAGGACGTTATACGATGTTTACCCAAATATGGATATACGACAAGTTAGCCCTGACAAAGCGCAATTTACCTTCAGTGGAGCAGTGTATGCGATTGTATGATACAATGAAGATATGCAAAGGAGAATATTTCTGACCGTTGAGATCAAAGAGTATAAATAGCTGAAGTTTCAAATGAAGAAAGCTCTCTTGGTCGTTACTCTCACAGTCTGATTTGTGCTCTCAGTGATTTTATTTTGAAAAAGCTTTCTTCCTCATTCTGGGATTTCAAGTATTCAATCGAAAATATCCCAAGTCCCAGAATCTCAATCTCGAAGACTTTTCAAGATCAAGTTTTCATAGCTTTACCTTCGAGATATCTTCTGGTTTACATTTGTAAACATTTCTTGTTGATAAAGGAACCAGAAGATTTACAACACTCAAAAGTTATGTATTCCATCGTATAATCTTTTTGAGTCTGTAACAAACGTGCTACGTAAAGCTGTTTGAGTAAAATCAAAGTGTTTGTAAACAGCAGCTGCGTCTGCATGTATTTGGAGATTTCTAGGAGTTCACTTGGAGCGTGGCTCAGTGACCGGGTGTTTATAGTGTCTGTACTCATCAAAGCCTTCTAGTGGAACCTTCCTGAAAAGGAAGAAGGGAAAACGTAGGATTTGATATCCGAACTTCCATAAACAAATCTATTCACCTTGCACTTTTACTTATTGCATTTATTTTCAGTTTATACTATTCACTGGTTAATCGAATTTTTCCGCACAATTATTGTTAGTCGAGAGATCAGCATTTTGACTGAGATACCTTAAATCTTGTAACACAGATTTAAGTTAAGCAAGGCGCTTGTAAAAATTGTTTTTAAGGAGTTCATTCAAACCCCCCCCCCTTCTGAACTCCTAAGGCTGTTTTTCGATCCATATTGATCCTATCACTTCCCGTTTGGACATACGTGACCCTAAATCCCATCCTTGGACCAAAAACTAGTCCCATGAACCGTCCATGACCGAAGAAACTATAGATCAAATCAAAACCGTAATAAAAAATGAGTCATGCATAGATCTAAAGTCACATTCAAATCTAAACAAATCTGTCAGGCCCCGTGCTAATCACTCAAGATTACAGCACAAATAAGCACATAATAGCGGAAGCATAAAATAGGGCTTAAAAAGTTTTCGAAATCATTTGGGCCTGAACTCAAAATCATCATTCAAAATATTCATAATCAAAATACGAGTTAACTCAAACTCATATAAAACAGGTAACAACAAGTCTCAAATCAAATACAGATCCCCAATACAATAAAACATGGGCCATCCCCCGGTTCAATACATATCATAAAATAAACTGGGATTCAAGGAAACGGGGATCGACCAGCTGGCACTCCACTCGGTCCAGCTTGGTTACTTGAAGATCCTGCAAATGGGTAACACACACCCAAACAATACAAAAGCAGGAAAAGAAATACGAGGTCAAGCCTCAGTACGAAGAGCTATCAAAACAGCTAATCATGCAACATGCTATAATCAATGCCATGAAATGCATGAGGGATATCAAGGATCGGATAGCTAGACCAGTGTATCAACTGGAAAATCATCATAATCAGCCTCTATACCCGCACGGTGTATCAACCAGCGAAATCATCGGTTCGTGATCTTCAGAGCCCGTCAGCCCATCACAGCTCGGTGGTAGACAATCGAATCCGGTAGTCACCACTCCGATGATAGCGTTGGACTTTTCAGGCACGACACATCTGTTGACCAGTCACAACGTGGCTATCAATCAGGTCATCAATCAATCTGTCAATCAGGCTCAAGATGTATGCATGTATGCCAATCAATATTCAATTCTCAATGCATACAATTCATTACGTGAAAACAGAATGTACAACTCAAACAATTCAACAAAACTGTATCACGTAAAAGCACAGAATCACATCAGCAGATTTCATAACATCAATCACAGCCATGTCCACGCTCAACGTAGTTAAATCTGCTCAATTCGTACCATCACGGATGATTTCTACCTCAACAGATTTTTACCAAGGCACGACAATCCACCAGCGCAAATCAGTTTTCACTTGGCTTCCTCAACCACGGTAGAAGCTATCCTGAACCTCAAATCTGTTAAGGAAACTCATACTTAGCTTTGAACGGCAGGAAATTCTTACCCATAAGCGTACAATAATCAAAGAACGATCAATCAGATTTCTCCAGAAATCCTCGTACACCAGCAGCTTCACGCTCACTTCCACAAGTCGTTCCACAACCTCTAATGAGTAGCAATCGACAGAGCAACTCACAAGGAATCCAGCGCCACCAAAATCATCGAAAACAAAGGCTGGAATCGACAGAAATCTAGGGAAGAAACGTTCTGTGAACAGTAGCTATCGAGGGTTTTGAAGGTGAAGATAAGAAATGTCGGGCTCTAAATAATTCTAAGTGTCGATCAACACTTATCTATATATCTCAACCTAACAGCTGGTTTCAAAATAATCAGACGTCGATACAAGAGGAATCTTACAACAGAAACCAGCTTTTCCTCTCAACGAAACCAGCTGCAACCATCAGACGTTGCATTCACAAAGGAACATCAAAATGATGCCGCATCAACTAATAAAAACGACTCCGCAGCGTTCCAACAGCTGATGACAGATTCCTACCAAAACAACCAACAGATGAAATACGCTTATTAACTCAAAGCGTAACTACACAAAACGACGTCGCATCAGGGATACGTCATCCTCGCTTCCAACAGCTAATCAAAAGCGTTGCACCCAAAACGCTGCATTTCAACTTATCAAAACGACGTCGCTTCACCATTAGCGACTGATTCCCCACAAACGCAACAGCTGATAGCGCTACAATATCAGCAGTCAACACCAAAAAGTTGACCAACACGTGTTGCTTTCTCGTTAAATCTGGCACCCGTGCCTCAGCTTCAAGCAGATACCTCTTCAAGCGCTACTACTGAATAGCAAAACAACGACGCATTATTCACTCGCTACAGTAGATGTCTGAAATGCGCTACGTCTGATTTCCTTGTATTAGCGCTACGTCTGATTTTCACGAAACGACGACGTATTACTCCCGCGCCATCAACGACTGATCAGACTTCACCAACTAGCGTTACAGCTGAACACTAACGCCTGAATTCTACTGGAATCAGATTTCTCTCGTAAAACCCTCATAATCCACGCGACTAATACCAAATCAATTCGATTAATCACTAATCTAAAATCTGATTCCTCACATTCTCCCCACCTTAAGAGATTTCGTCCTCGAAATCAAAGGCAAACTCACCGGCAGAAACAATCAAATAATCAAATCAATCACCAACAACTAAACAAGCTCAAATCAAAGCTTTAGAAATTACCTGGAATTTACACTATCAGCGCTCAAACAGATGAGACCACTCTTGTCTCATCTTCTCCTCAACATCCCAGGTAGCTTCTTCTCGGCCATGCTTACTCCATTGGACCATCACCAACGGAATCACTTTGTTCCTCGGTTGCTTCTCGTTTCTATCCAGAATCTGCACTGGATATTCTACATAGCTCAAGGCAGAATCCAGCTCAACTTCGTCAGTTCTCAACACATGGGACGGATCTGGCTCATATTTCCTCAACATTGACACGTGAAAAAATTCATGCATCACTGCTAATTCATCGGGCAGCTTCAATCGATAAACCAACTGTCCAATCCGTTCAAAAATCTCAAAAGGACCAACGAATCTAGGAGCCAACTTGCCTTTAAATCTGATGCGCATCACGCTCTTGAAAGGAGAAACCTTGAGAAATACTCGATCGCCAACCTCAAACTCCAAAGGTCTGCGTCTTATGTTTGCATAGCTGGTAAATCTATCTTGTGCAGCCTTCATTCTACTTCAAATCAAATCAATCTGATCTTTCATATGCTGAACAAATTTAGGGGTAGAAAGCTGTTTCTTACGAACTTCTTCCCAACAGATCGGAGATCTGCACTTACGACCATACGACGCCTCAAATGGAGCCATCCCGATAGTCACCTGGTAGTTATACAAAAACTCAACCAAGGACAAAGAATCCTGCCAGCCACCACTGAAATGCATCACAACTGCACACAGCATATCCTCTGAAGTCTGAATGGTCCGCTCAGACTGACCATCTATCTGTGGATGATAGGCTGTACTCATAGCCAATCTCGAACCCACCGCTGCTTGCAGACTCTTCCGAAAACGAGAAGTGAACCTTGGATCTCTGTCAGACACTATCGAAATAGGAACTCCATGCAATTTAACCACATGTTCGATGTACAGTTTTGCCATTTTCTTCATGGAACACCTCACATCATAGGGAAAGAAAAGGGCTGACTTCAAAAGTCTATCAATCACCACCCAAATCGCATCACATCCCTACTCGATCGAGGTATATGAGTCACAAAATTCATGGCGATGTTCTCCCAATTCCATTGGGGCACCTCCAAACTCTGTAGCAATCCACCAGGTCTCATTCTCTCAGCCTTGACCTGCTGGAAATTCAGACACCTAGGCACAAAACCATAGATGTCGCTCTTCATGCCTTCCCACCAGTAGTGAGATTTCAAGGCATGGTACATCTTTCTCTCGCCCGGATGCACACTATACCGGCTACAATGCGCATCATTCAGAATGGTCTCTTTCAAATCGATCAAGTTCGGAACCACCAATCTTCCTCGAAATCCCAAACATCCATCAGAAGTAACAGAGAAATCCTCAGACTGACCACTTCGGGCTTTAATCTTCAACTCATGAACATATGGATCAGTCATATACGCCTCCCTGATGTTACTCACAATCTGACGGTTCTACTTGAATCGAAGAAACCATAAATTACTGATCACCCGGCTGGAATCGCCAACCAGAAGTACTCAACTGCTCATAGACTTTTGAGACATTCAAAAACGAAAGCATCGCAGGCTGGGTCTTCCTACTCAATGCATCGACAACCGAGTTCATCCGCCCAGGCTGATACTGAATCTCACAATTAAAGTCTTTGAGCAATTCCATCCAATGTCGCTGCCTCATATTCAGATCAGACTGCTTGAAGATATATTTCAGGCTCTTGTGGTCGGTGTACACCACAAATTCTTCACCATACAGATAATGTCGCCAAATCTTCAAGGCAAACACTATCGCAGCCAACTCCAAATCATGAACAGGGTACTTCATCTCGTGAGTCTTCAACTGTCGAGACGCATAGGAAATCACGTATCCGTTCTTCATCAGAACACATCCCAAACCATTTAGAGAAGAATCGGAGCACACAAAAAATCCTCCAGATCCAGACGGTAGAGCCAAAACAGGAGCAGTAGTCAATTTCTCCTTCAACGTCTGAAAACTGATCTCGCACTCGTCAGACCAAACGAAATTCCGATCCTTCTGAGTCAATTGAGTCATCGGCCTAGCTATCGAAGAAAACTTCTCGATAAAACACCTGTAATATCCAGCCAATCCCAAAAAGCTGCGGATCTCGGAAAGGCTAGGTCTCTCCCAGTTAAGAACTGCTTCGACCTTACTCGGATCCACCGAAATCCCTTGTGCTAAAATCACATGACCCAAAAAGATAATCTGATCAAGCCAAAATTCACACTTGCAGAACTTGGAATACAATTGCGAGTCTCTCAATCTCTGCAACACCAATCTGAGGTGCTCCTTATGCTCTCTCATGCTCCTCGAATACACTAGGATACAATCTATGAAGACGATCAAGAACCGATCGATGTACTCGCTAAAGACGCGATTGATCAAATCCATGAAAACAACTGGGGCATTCGTCAACCCAAACGGCATGACCAGAAACTCATAATGCCCATATCGAGTCCGAAAAGCTGTCATCTCCATGTCAGTGTCTCTAATTCGCAACTGGTGATAACCAGAGCGCAAATCAATCTTCGAGTATACGATCAATCCTTGCAACTGATCGAACAAGTCATCAATCCTCAGCAAAGGATACTTGTTCTTCACCGTCGCTTTATTCAACTGTCGAAAATCCACGCACATCCTCATTGACCCATCTTTCTTCTTCACGAAAAGAATCGGAGCTCCCCAAGGCGACATACTTGGTCTGATGAAGCCTTTCTCCAAGAGATCTCTCAACTGATCATTCAGCTCTTTCAACTCTGCTGGCGCCAAACGATACGGAGCTCTAAAAATTGGGGCGGTACCGGGCACCAACTCGATGCTAAAGTCGATCTCATGACTTGGAGGGAATCTAGGAATCTCATCCAGAAACACCAACTCGATGCTAAAGTCGATCTCATGACTTGGAGGGAATCTAGGAATCTCATCCAGAAACACATCGGGAAACTCTCGAACGATCGGAATGCCACTCAACTCCAATCGTGGCTCTTGGGAAACGTCAAGAACATAAATAATGAATCCAGCATTATCCAGCGATAGCAGGTTAAACATCTCCATGACGGACACCAGTGGAATCTTCGAGCGTGAATCAGCACCGTAGAACTGTGAGGATTGAGAAGTTAGATTAGTGATTAATTGATTTGATTTGGGATTAATCACGTGTGTTTGAGGAATTTGCGAAAGAATTGAAGTTCCTGCTGATTTCGAATGTTGCGTTGAATTTTGGAGAATTATATCGTAGCAAATTTTGGTGCAAAGCTGTTGATAGCACGCTACTGTAGCGGAATCAACGCTGGTCAAAGTTACTGTTGCTCCTGCTGGTGGAATTGGAATCAGCAGATATGGTGACATCAGCATGACGCATGAAGATCTGCTGGCTTTGGTGCGAATTGAAGTTGCTGCTGGCAGACATCGCGCGTAGCGTGAGATTGAGCGAGGAAGTGACGCGTGTTAGTCAACATTTTGGATGTTGACTATTAGATTCAGCAGATGCGCTTGTGGAATTAGTTGCAAGAGCTATCGATAGATGTGGTGACGTAAGCGTGACGTATTCCTTGTTGCTGGTAGTATTTGCGTTGCGATGGTTGCTGCTGATCAGCAGGCGCGCTTGTGCGAAAGCATTGAGAAGCGGCGTCGTTTGAATTAGTGGAAACGCTGCGTTTTGAGATTTTCGTTTGAAAGATCAGCTGTTAGCAGATTTGCTTACGTATGTAAAATGACGTCGTTTGGTTTAGTATATGCGTCGTCGTTTTGAGAGTTTTCTCGCGACCAGCAGATAGTTGTTTTGAGGCGAGAGCTATTGGCAGCTGGTGTCTGCTACGGCGTCGTTTTGATAAGTTGGAACGGTGTCGTTTTGAAATGTTTTGTGCGATTGCTTTTGTTGGTTGTTGCTGCTGAATTTTGCGAAGGGAAAAGAGAGGATTGCTGCTGATAGACTTCTGCTGATTTCTTCGATAGATCTTGGTGAATCAGCAGGCGAGGTTTGAAGAGGTATTTATAGAAGTGTTGATCGACACTTAGAAATATTTTGAACCAGCCATATCTTATCTCTTCTTCTCCAAACCCTCGTCGAGCTACTGTTCACCGTCGTGTTCTATTTCCTTTTTCCCGTTGATTCCAACCTCTGTTTTTGGAAATCTTAGTGGCGATGGATTCCCCTTGCTTAGCTTTATATATATGATATGTATTGAACCGGGGGATGCCCCGTGTTTCTTGTATTGGGGATTTGTTTTGATTGATATACTTGTTGTGTTGGAATTGAATCAACTCGTATTTTATTATTGCTATTTTGAATGTATGATATGAAGTTCAGGCCACTGTATTTCGAAAAATTTTTAAGCCCTGATTTTAAGCTTCCGTGTTTATGCGCTTATTGTGTGTTAATTGATAGTAATTAGCACGGGGCCTGACATTTTTGGTATCAGAGCTTAAACTGGGATAAGCTCGATTTCTTTTGAGCACACTCGAGTCTAGGCACAGAGTTTTGATTTGATTTTGATTGCCTCTGTGACTTATGTGATCTATTATCTGCCTTGTTATTCTATCTGCTGTGAGATCTTACCTCTAGGCTTGATTAGATGCCGCCGAGACGTGGAGGAGGTAGGAGGACTAGGCATTCTGAGGAGGAGTCTAGAGCAGGTAGTGATGATGACGCCCAGGTTGAGGACGTCACTAGGCAGATATGCGTGTGGCCGAGTAAGCGAGGCGGTTTTCTGCGCTTCTAGTGTACATGCCAGCTGTGGCGAACCAAGAGCGAACAAAGAGGAACAAGTTTTTGAAGGACTTGAGACCTGACCTGTATCGGATGGTGCTGTCTGGGTCCCCGGCGACATTCATGGATGCTGTGAACAATGCAGTGGATATCGAGGAGAGTTTGATGGATCCTGAGGCTCTAGTGCATCAGACGACCGCGCGTGCTTCTCAGCCAGCTCAGGCGGTGTCGCAGTCGTATCAGTCTCCGCAAGGGTCACAGCAGTCAAGTCGCCAGCAGTTTAGACCTAGAGGGAAGCATTTCAAGAAGAAAGGCCATTCGAGTTCTTCTGGTTCTGTGAGCTCTGGTTCTGGCAGTGGTTCTTGTAGCAGCTCGGGAGGCGGATTCTGTATTCAGTGCGGAGGGAGACATGATACTTCGCAGTGTCGAGGAGAACGAGGACTCTGCCATCTTTGTGGCCAGCCGGGACACTTCGCTAGAGCGTGTCCTTCGATTGGAGGGCGGTCTACTGGTCAGTCGCAGCAGGGTTCCGCTAGTGGTTCTTCCCAGCGACCTAGTTTTCAGTCTCGTGAGCAGTCCCGTTTTGGAGGACCTTCCCGACCCCCGTTTCAGATTCCCCAGCAGGCGCAGGCGAACGCCTTGACAGGAGATCAGGCTGAGGAGACTCCGGGCATGGTGATTAGAGGTACATGCTTTATTTATGATTATCCTGCGAGAGTTTTGTTTGACACTGGTGCATCACACTCTTTCATATCTGAGATGTTTGTGTTTGAGCGTGGGTTGAGTTCTTCCCCACTGTGTGATGTTGTTTCTGTGTCTACTCCTGCCGGTGTGAATTTGTGGTCTCGAGAGCTAGTTGTAGATTGCCTGATTAGGTTCGAGGAGCATGTTTTGGTGTCCAACTTGATTGTGTTGGGGATTAGAGATTTCGACTGTATTTTGGGAATGGACGTGTTATCTAGCTATAAGGCGACCGTCGATTGCTTCCGTGTTGTGGTGAGATTTCGCCCTGATACGGGTGAGAGGTGGGATTTCTACGGCACGGATTCGAGGTCGAAGATTCCCCTAGTATCCGCTATGGAGATGTTTAGCCTGCTATCGCTAGGTAATGCATGATTCATGATTTATGCGCTTGACAGTTCCCAGGAGCAGCGATTAGAGTTGCGCGACATCCCCGTTGTTCGAGAGTTTCCCGACGTGTTTCCAGATGAGATTCCTGGATTCCCTCCTCGTCGTGAGATCGACTTCAGTATTGAGTTGGTGCCTGGTACTGCCCCGATTTCTAGAGCTCCTTACCGGTTGGCGCCCGCAGAGTTGAAAGAGCTGAAGGAACAGTTGAGCGATCTCTTAGAGAAAGGCTTCATCAGACCGAGTATGTAGCCTTGGGGAGCTCCGATTTTGTTTGTGAAAAAGAAAGATGGCACTATGAGGATGTGCGTGGACTTCAGACAGTTGAATAAGGCCACGGTGAAGAACAAGTATCCTCTGCCAAGGATTGATGACTTGTTCGATCAGCTGCAGGGATCGGTTGTTTACTCGAAGATTGACTTGCGCTCTGGTTATCACCAGATGCGAATTAGAGACGCCGATGTGGCAAAGACAGCATTCCGGACGAGATATGGGCATTTTGAGTTTCTTGTCACGCCTTTTGGATTGACGAATGCCCCTGCTGTCTTTATGGATTTGATGAATCGCGTCTTTAGCGAGTATATCGATCGGTTCGTTATCGTCTTCATAGATGACATCTTGGTGTACTCGAGGAGCAAGAGAGAGCACAAGGATCATTTGAGACTTGTATTGTAGAGATTGAGAGACTCGCAGCTCTATGCCAAATTCAGCAAGTGCGAGTTTTGGCTCGACAGGATTATCTTTTTGGGTCACGTGATTTCAGCACAAGGAATTTCGGTAGATCTGAGCAAGGTCGAAGCAGTGCTTAACTGGGAGAGACCTCGGAACGTTTCAGAGATCCGTAGTTTCTTGGGATTGGCCGGCTACTATAGGCGTTTCATTGAGAAGTTTTCTTCGATAGCCAGGCCTATGACGCAGTTGACTCAGAAAGATAAGAGATTTGTATGGACTGATGAGTGCGAGTACAGTTTTCAGACGCTGAAGGAGAAGTTGACTACTGCTCCTGTTTTGGCCCTACCGTCTGGCTCCGGTGGATTTGTTGTGTGCTCCGATGCTTCTTTGAGTGGATTAGGGTGTGTTTTCATGCAGAACGGGTACGTGATTGCATATGCGTCTCGACAGCTGAAGCCTCACGAGACGAGGTACCCGGTTCATGATTTGGAGTTGGATGCGATAGTGTTTGCCTTGAAGATTTGGCGGCATTATCTCTATGGTGAAGAATTTGTGGTGTACACCGACATCAAGAGCCTGAAATATATCTTCACGCAGTCGGATTTGAATATGAGGCAGCGACGCTGGATGGAATTGCTTAAGGATTTCGATTGTGAGATTCAATATCAGCCTGGGCGTGTGAACTTGGTATCAGACGCTCTAATTCGAAAGACCCAGCCTGATATGTTAGCATCCTTGAGAATTTCGAAAGTTCATGAGGAGTTGAGTACTTCTGGTTGGCGATTCCAGCCGGGTGATCAGTATTTCTTTGTTTCGTCTCTTCAGGTGGAACCGCAGATTGTGATGAACATCAGGGAGGCGCAGAGGACCGACCCCTATATCCATGAGCTGAGGATTAAGGCGCAGTCGGGTCAGTCTGATGATTTCTCTGTTGCTTCAGATGGATGTTTGAGATTCAGAGGGAAATTAGTAGTTCCGAACCTGATTGATCTGAAGGAGACCCTCATGAATGAAGCACATTGTAGTCGGTACAGTGTGCATCCAGGCGAACGAAAGATGTACCATGCCTTGAAGTCTCACTACTGGTGGACAGGTATGAAGAGCGACATTTTTGCTTTTGTTGCTAGATGTCTGAATTGCCAACAGGTCAAGGCTGAGAGGATGAGACCTGGTGGTTTGCTGCAGAGCTTGGAGGTGCCCCAATGGAATTGGGAGCACATCGCCATGGATTTTGTGACCCATCTACCTCGATCGAGTAGGGGATGCGATGAAATTTGGGTTGTGATTGACAGACTTTCGAAGTCAGCCCATTTCATTCCCTATGATGTGAGGTGCTCAATGAAAAAGATGGCGAAATTGTACATCGACCATGTGGTTAAATTGCATGGAGTTCCGGTTTCGATAGTGTCTGACAGAGATCCGAGGTTCACTTCTCGCTTTTGGAAGAGTCTGCAAGCAGCAATGGGTTCGAGATTGGCGATGAGCACAGCCTATCACCCACAGACAGACGGACAGTCTGAGCGGACCATCCAAACTTTAGAGGATATGTTGCGAGCGGTAGTGATGGATTTCAGCGGTGGCTGGAAGTATTTGCTTTCCTTGGTGGAGTTTTCGTATAACAACAGCTACCAAGTCACTATTGGAATGGCTCCGTTTGAAGCTTTGTACGGTCGAAAGTGCAGATCCCCGATTTGTTGAGAAGAAGTTGGCGAGAGACAGCTTTCTACACCGGAGTTTGTTCAGCACATGAAAGATCAAATTGATTTGATCCGGAGTAGAATGAAGGCTGCTCAAGATCGTTTCTCGAGATGTGTCAATGTTGAGAAAATATGAGCCGGATCCGTCCCACGTTTTGAGAACTGACGAAGTTGAGCTGGATTCTGCCTTGAGTTATGTTGAATATCCTGTGCAGATCCTGGATAGGAAGGAGAAACAGCTGAGGAACAAGATTATTCCGTTGGTGATGGTCCAATGGAGCAAGCATGGCCGAGAAGAAGCAACCTGAGAATTTGAGGAGAAGATGAGGCAGGAATGGCCTCACTTGTTTGAGCGCTGAGATTGCATAATTTCCAGGTAAATCCTTGATTTTGCTTCGAATTTTGGTGCTGATTTGCATGTTTGATGTGTTCTTCCCTGTGTCTGCCTTTGATTTCGAGGACGGAATCTCTTAAGTTGGGGAGAATGTGAGGATTGAGAAGTTAGATTAGTGATTAATTGATTTGATTTGGGATTAATCACGTGTGTTTTGAGGAATTTGCGAAAGAATTGAAGTTCCTGATGATTTCGAATGTTGCGTTGAATTTTGGAGAATTATATCGTTGCAAATTTTGGTGCAAAGCTGTTGATAGCACGCTACTGTAGCGGAGTCAGCGCTGGTCAAAGTTACTGTTGCTCCTGCTGGTGGAATTGGAATCAGCAGATATGGTGACATCAGCGTGACGCATGAAGATCTGCTGGATTTGGTGCGAATTGAAGTTGCTGCTGGCAGACATCGCGCGTAGCGTGAGATTGAGCGAGGAAGTGACGCGTGTTAGTCAACATTTTGGATGTTGACTATTATATTCAGCAGATGCGCTTGTGGAATTAGTTGAAAGAGCTATCGATAGATGTGGTGACGTAAGCGTGACGTATTCCTTGCTGCTGGTAGTATTTGCGTTGCGATGGTTGCTGCTGATCAGCAGGCGCGCTTGTGCGAAAGCGTTGAGAAGCGGCGTCGTTTGAATTAGTGGAAACGCTGCGTTTTGAGCTTTTCGTTTGAAAGATCAGCTGTTAGCAGATTTGCTTACGTATGTAAAATGACGTCGTTTGGTTTAGTAGATGCATCATTGTTTTGAGAGTTTTCTCGCGACCAGCAGATAGTTGTTTTGAGGCGAGAGCTGTTGGCAGCTGGTGTCTGCTACGGCGTCGTTTTGATAAGTTGGAACGGTGTCGTTTTGAAATGTTTTGTGCGATTGCTTTTGTTGGTTGTTGCTGCTGAATTTTGCGAAGGGAAAAGAGAGGATTGCTGCTGATATACTTCTGCTGATTTCTTCGATAGATCTTGGTGAATCAGCAGGCGAGGTTTGAAGAGGTATTTATAGAAGTGTTGATCGACACTTAGAAATATTTTGAACCAGCCATATCTTATCTCTTCTTCTCCAAACCCTCGTCGAGCTACTGTTCACCGTCGTGTTCTATTTCCTTTTTCCCGTTGATTCCAACCTCTGTTTTTGGAAATCTTAGTGGCGATGGATTCCCCTTGCTTAGCTCTTTAGTTTGCTACCCTTTTTAGACGGTGTATTTGCGCTGGAAGTGGAAGCGCTAAACTGCCGAAGTTCGAAGCTTTTGAGATAAGCCTATGCGAGCGTTCTGCTGCTAGCGTGAGCTTTTGGGTGAGCAATTCTTGTAGTTTGAGCTCGGTTTTAGTAGTTAATGCCTGCGTAGAGTGTAGGAATTGAATTAGACTTCTGGCCGTAGGGTTAGCGTACTTATGATGAGATTGAGCTAAGATATTAGCTATGTTGTAACAGATTTCAGCTTCTAGGAAGTGTCCTGCTGCGTGATTGGAGCCAGGAGGAATCTGTTAGGTAATTCGAAGGAGGAAAGGTACGAATTGAGCATCTCTTAGCAGCTTTAGGCATAAACATGCTGTGATTGATGTTGTGAATCTTGCTGCTGTGAATTACGTGAATCAGTATGTTGAATGATTGAGTTACATTCTGTTTTACGTATTGTGCATTGTATGCATTGAGCATTGATATTGATTGGCATCATGCATACATATTGAGCCTTTGACAGATTGATTTGATTACCTGATTGGGTGCCACGTTGGGACTGGCCGACTGGTGGGTCGCGCCCGAAAGGTCCAACGCTATCGTCGGAGTGGTGACTACCGGATTCGAGTGTCTACCACCGAGCTGTGATGGGTTGACGGGCCCCGATGATCACGGACCGATGATTTCCCGGTTGATAGACCGTGGTATAGAGGATTGATTTGAGTTGCCAGTTGATAGACTGGTCTAGCTATCCGATTTCTTGATAGCCTCATGCATTTATAGCATTGATTAGTAGCATGTTGCATGTTTATCTGCTTTGATAGCTCTTCGTACTAAGGCTTGACCTCGTACTTGTTTCCTGCTTTTGTTTTGTTTGGGTCTGTGTTGCCCATTTGCAGGAGCTCTAGGTAATCAAACTGAACCGAGTGGAAGTTCAGTTGGTCGATCCCCGCGTCCCTGAGTCCCAGTTTATATATATGATATGTATTGAACCGGGGGATGCCCCGTGTTATCATGTATTGGGGATTTGTTTAGTTGATATACTTGTTGTGTTGGAATTGAATCAACTCGTATTTTATTATTGCTATTTTGAATGTATGATATGAAGTTCAGGCCACTGTATTTCGAAAAATTTTTAAGCCCTGATTTTAAGCTTCCGTGTTTATGCGCTTATTGTGTGTTAATTGTTAGTAATTAGCACGGGGCCTGACAAGAACTCCCACTTCTCACTCGAGTCAAGGCGAAATCTCACCAAACCATGAAAGAAGTCAACAGTAGCCTTATAGCTAGACAATACATCCATTCCCAAGATGCAATCAAAATCTCTAATTCCCAAAACAATCAGATTGGACACCAAAACATGCTCTTCAAATCGAAGCACACAATCCAACACCACTTCACGGGACCACAGACTCACACCAACAGGGGTTGACACAGAAACAACATCACACAATGGGGAAGAACTCAAACCATGCTCACAAACAAACAACTCAGAAATAAAAGAGTGTGATGCACCAGTGTCAAATAGAACTCTCGCAGGATAATCAAAAATAGAGCATGTACCTGTGATCACTATGGCAGGCGTCTCCTCAGCCTGCTCTCTCGTCAAAGCATTCGCCTGGGCCTGCTGTGGAATCTGAAACTGAGGTCTCGAAGGTTCTCCAAACGTAGAAGGCTCACGGGGTTGGAATCCAGATCGCTGGGTAGGATAGGAAACTGCGATCTATAAGAAGAACCACCAGCTGATCCATGTTGCGAAGGAACTGAAAACTGACCCCTCGACAAGGGACATACTCTCTGAAAATGTCCGGGCTATCCACAGTTGTGACAAAACCCCTGAACTCCACGATACTGCAAAGTCGGATGCCTTCCTCCGCATTGTCCACAATACATGCCGCTAGTACCACTTCCAGAACCAGAACTCGCAGAACCAGAGGAACTCGAATTCGCCTTCTTCTTGAACTATTTCCCTCGAGGTCGAAACCTTTGGCGATTCGACTGCTGGAATTATCGGGTGAGATCTGGTCACGATTTGGAGTTGATTTGGTTAAGTTAAGATAGAAATATGTTTTCCTTGGAGTTGCGTGAAGTGCCGCGAGTATTGAGTGAAACGCTGCGTTTTAGTGAGATCTAAATAGTTGAGAGTGCAACGCTTTTGTTTCGCATTTCCAGATGTCAACGTTGGTGAACGGAACTGTAGCAGGTGATCGCTGGATTGAGAGAGCTGGTTTCGTTGTATTGAACGCGAGTGATTGTTCGCGTGTAGAGATCTGCTGACGTAAGCAGATTTCACATACTAGTCAACATGAAGAGTTGACATCTGGTGTAGCGCGCATAGTTGAGGAATCTGTTTTGAGCGCTAGCGTTGTAATTTGAGGAGAGATCTGTTTTGCTGTGCGACGTCGTTTGGATTAGTGGCTAGCATTCTGCGTTGCTAAGGCGTAGAGATCTGTGTTAGTGTTAGCGCTGAGATCTCTTTTGAGCGAAGCGTCGTCGTTTTGGTTTTCCATCACTTAGCGCATTTTGTATTGTGCGAGCGCGAGAGATCTGGTTTGTGTTACCGTTGGAGAGACCAGATGTCACCAATACGCTGTCGTTTTGATCTTAGCGCGAGCGTTTTGAATTAACGTTGTGAAGTCTGTTTGATTGTGAGCGCTGGATTGCGAAATATATTTGGCGCTACTTTGCGTTGCAGAGATCTGGTTTTGTCGGTGTTTGATTTAGACAGTAGCCATTGAATTGAGGAATAAATAGAAGTGTCGAATTACATTTAGAATATATCTCAACCCGTATTTCTTATCTTCTCTGATGAAACCCTCGACTTGTTACTGTTCATCGTAGCTTTCCATCGCCGATTCCCGTCGCTTCCAACCTCTGTTTTTGATAATCTTGGTGGCGTTGTACTCCCGTAGCTTAGCTCTTTAGATTGCTATCCATTTTAGACCTCGAATTAACGCTGGAGTAGAGGCGCGAAGCTGTTGGTGTTCGAAGCTTTTGGAGAAATCTGTGTTGTGCGTTTATCCTGCGGGTTTAAGCTTTTGGGTGAGCATTCCTCGTTGTTTTGAACCTTTCTCTTGTTGTTAGTACCTGCGTAGCTAGGTAGAACTTGTGTTGAGTACTGGTCGTAGGTTTAAGAGTGTGTAGGTTCAGATTTGAGCTAAGATGTTGAGTACCTTGTACAGATTATAGTTGCTGGTACCTTCTGCCTCGCATTAACAAAGCTAGGAGAAAGCTGGTTGCTGGTCGTGAGTCTGCCGTGCCTTTTTGTGAAATCAGTGAGGTAGAGTTTGTGGAAATTGAGGTACGAATTGAGCAGCCCTTAGCAGCTTTAGGCGTGAACATGTTGTGATTGATGTTGTGAGTCTTGCTGCTGTGAATTACGCGAATCAGTATGTGAATGATTGAGTTACATTTTGTTTTACGTATTGTGCATTTTATGCATTGAGCATTGATATTCATTAGCATACATGCATACATATTGAGCCTTTGACAGATTGATTTGATGACCTGATTGGGTGCCACGTTGTGACTGGCTGACTGATGAGTCGTGCCTGAAAAGTCCAACGCTATCATCGGAGTGGTGACTACCGGATTCGAGTGTCTACCACCGATCTGTGATGGGCTGACGGGACCCGATGATCACGGACCGATGATTTCCACCGGCTGATTGGCTGTGCGTGGTATTGAGGCTTGATTTGAGTTGCCAGTTGATGGACTGGTCTAGCTATCCGATTCTTTGATAGCTCTCATGCATTCATGACATTGATTTATAGCATGTTGCATGTTTAGCTGTTTTGATAGCTCTTCGTACTGAGGCTTGACCTCGTATTTGTTTTCCTGCTTTTGTGTCTTGGTTCTGTGTTACCCATTTGCAGGATCTTCAGGTAGCCAGGCTGGACAGAGTGGAGGTTCAGCTGGTCGATCCCCTTTCCCATGAGTCCCAGTTATATTTATGATATGTACTGAACCGGGGGATGCCCCGCGTTTTTGTGTATTGGGGATCTGTGTTCTATTTTAATTGTTGTTGTTACCTGATTGTATAAGTTTGAGTTAACTTATATTTTGATTATCGATATTTTGAATGAATGTTTGTACGTTCAGGCCCAAATGATTTCGAAAAATTTTTAAGCCCTGATTTTAAGCTTCCGTGTTTATGCGTTTATTTAGTGTTAATTGTGAGTAATTAGCACGGGGCCTGACATTTTTGGTATCAGAGCTTAAACTGGGATAATCTCGATTTCTTTTGATCACACTCGAGTCTAGGCACAGAGTTTTGATTTGATTTTTGATTGACTCTGTGACTTATATGATTATTATCTGCCTTGATGTTATATCTGTTGTTAGCCTTACCTCTAGAATTGTGTAGATGCCGCCAAGGAGAGGTAGATCTAGACGTTCTGCTGAGGGGTCTAGGGCTCCAGATAGTGACGAGGATGTTCATCGGGTGGATGATGTGACTCGAAGGATAGGTGAGATGGAACTAGTTTTAGCTCGATTTCAGCGTACGAACCCTCCGATGTTTGTTGCTACTGAGGGTGGTGCGAAAGCTAAGGCTTGGCTAGTCCAGATGGAGGAGTTATTCGATACCTTGGAGTACGCTCCGGAAAAGAGGTTGAAGTTGGTAGTGCTGCAGTTGCCGGATGACGTGCAGCGCTGGTGGAGAGTTACCTCTAGGATGCTTCGTGATAGTGGGCGTGATCGACCTGGGAAGCGTTCTGTGAGGCTTTCCGGTCAGGAGTATACCCCCGTAGTCCTACTTCGGCCAGTCGAGTAGCGAGTGCTACTGAGGGTGGTGCGAAAGCTAAGGCTTGGCTAGTCCAGATGGAGGAGTTATTCGATACCTTGGAGTACGCTCCGGAAAAGAGGTTGAAGTTGGTAGTGCTGCAGTTGCCGGATGACGTGCAGCGCTGGTGGAGAGTTACCTCTAGGATGCTTCGTGATAGTGGGGCGGTGATCACCTGGGAGAGCTTCTGTGAGGCTTTCCGTCAGGAGTATACCCCGTAGTCCTACTTCGCCAGTCGAGAGCGAGAGTTCGACAACCTAAAGCAGGGTAACATGCGAGTTGTCGAGTATGCGAGGCAGTTTTCTGCGCTTTTGGTGTACATGCCACATGTAGCGAACCAAGAGCGAACGAAGAGGAACAAATTCTTGAAGGGTTTGAGACCTGATCTTTACCGGATGGTGTTGGCTGGGTCCCCGGCGACCTAAATGGAAGCTGTGAACAATGCGGTTGATATTGAGGAGAGTTTGATGGATCCCGAGGCTCCGGTGCAGCAGACGACTGGACGTGCTTCTCAACCAGCACAGGCGGTGTCGCAGTCGTATCAGTCTCCTCAGGGGTCACAGCAATCGAGTCGCAAGCAGTTCCGACCTCGAGGGAAGCAATTCAAGAAGAAGGGCCACTCGAGTTCCTCTGGTTCCGTGAGTTCTGGTTCTGGCAGCGGTTCAGGCAGTGGTTCTGGCGGTGGATTTTGTGGACAGTGCGGAGGGAGACATGATACTTCGCAGTGTCGTGGAGTTAGAGGACTTTGCCATCTTTGTGGTCAACCGGGACATTTTCAGCAATCGAGTCGCAAGCAGTTCCGACCTCGAGGGAAGCAATTCAAGAAGAAGGGCCACTCGAGTTCCTCTGGTTCCGTGAGTTCTGGTTCTGGCAGCGGTTCAGGCAGTGGTTCTGGCGGTGGATTTTGTGGACAGTGCGGAGGGAGACATGATACTTCGCAGTGTCGTGGAGTTAGAGGACTTTGCCATCTTTGTGGTCAACCGGGACATTTCGCTAGGGCGTGTCCTTCGATAGGAGGGCGGTCTTTTGGATAGTCGCAGCAGGGTTCCGCTGGTGGTTCTTCGCAGCGACAGTGGCCTTTCGCTCAGTCCCAACGATCTGGATTTCAGCCTCGTGAGCCATCTAGGTTTGTAGGACCCTCCCGACCTCAGTTTCAGATTCCCCAGCAGGCTCAGGCGAATGCTTTGAACAGAGAGCAGGCTGAGGAGACGCATGGCATGGTGATTGGAGGTACATGCTTTATATTTGATTATCCTACGAGAGTTCTTTTTGACACTGGTGCATCACATTCTTTCATATCTGAGTTGTTTGTGTTTGAGCATGGGTTAAGTTCATCCCCATTGTGTGATGTCGTGTCTGTGTCTACTCCTGCTGGTGTAAGTCTGTGGTTCCGAGAGGTAGTGATTGATTGTCTGATTAGATTTGATGAGCATGTTTTGGTCTCCAATATGATTGTTTAGGGGATTAGAGATTTTGATTGTATCTTGAGGATGGATGTGCTGTCTAGCTATAAGGCTACAGTTGATTGCTTCCATGGTGTGGTGAGATTTCGCCCTGATTTGGGTGAGAAGTGGGATTTCTACGATGTTGACTCGCGTCCGAAGATTCCGCTAGTTTCCGCCATGGATATGTTTAGCCTGCTATCGCTAGGTAACGCTGGATTCATGATATACGCGCTTAATAGTTCCCAAGAGAAGCGATTAGAGTTGAGTGATATCCCGATCGTCCGAGAGTTTCCCGACGTGTTTCCAGACGAGATATCTGGATTCCCTCCGAGACGTGAGATCGACTTCAGTATCGAGTTGGTGCCCGGTACAGCCCCGATTTCTAGAGCTCCGTATCGGTTGGCGCCAACAGAGTTGAGAGAGTTGAAGGATCAGTTGAGAGACCTCTTGGAGAAAGGCTTCATCAGACCGAGCATGTCACCTTGGGGAGCTCCGATTATTTTCGTGAAAAAGAAGGATGGATCCATGAGGATGTGTGTGGATTTCAGACAGACAGTGAAGAACAAGTATCCTTTGTCGAGGATTGATGACTTATTCGATCAGTTGCAGGGATCGGTAGTGTACTCGAAGATTGATTTGCGCTCTGGTTATCACCAGTTGCAAATTACAGACGCTGATGTAGCGAAGAAAGTTTTCCGTACTCGATATGGGCATTATGAATTTCTAGTCATGCCGTTTGGACTGACGAATGCCCCAGCTGTGTTCATGGATTTGATGAATCACGTCTTCAGCGAGTATATTGATCGGTCCGTGATCGTCTTCATTGATGACATCCTGGTTTACTCGACGAGCTTGAGAGAGCATAAGGAGCATCTTAGACTGGTGTTACAGAGATTGAGAGACTCGCGGCTCTATGCCAAGTTCAGCAAGTGTGAATTTTGGCTGGACAGAATTATCTTTTTGGGTCATGTGATTTCAGCACAAGGAATTTCGGTAGATCCGAGCAAGGTCTGTGAGACCTGGATTTGTAAATAGAGATTTTGTTGGTTTAAAATCTCTGTTTCGAGGGTTGAGTTGCATTTTCAGGTCGAGAACCATACTTAGAACGATTCTGGAAGTTTTCGTGATTTTGGTATTTTTGGGAAAAAGCTGGTTCTTGAGCTAGCAGTTGGTCGGTGGTGAAACCAGTCGAACCGTGTTTTGGTGGTGCAGGGTATGAAACACCGTCGTTTGCGTGAAGTCTGGTTGCGCGTATTGAAATCAGCAGATGCATTAGCGTATTTGCGTTGAGGGCTAAAACGACTGCGTTTAGATTAGTTCGCGCGACGTCGTTTCGATGTTGCGACTGGTACCAGCTGGTGGAATCGTGTGTGTGTATCTGCTGGTTGTCCAGCAGAAGCAGATGTCAACGCGGGTCAACTTTCCTGTAGTGCAAAGAGGAAACGTCGTCGTTTTGTTGTTGCGACTGGATGTCCAGCTGCGAGATATTTTCACTACTGTACCTTGCGACTGGTACCAGCAGAGAGAGAAGTATTATGCGTTGTTGTGTTCTTGCGACTGGTTACCCAGCTGCTGGTAGTGAGGATTGCGTATCCTATGCGACGTCGTTTGAGTAAGTTGGCGCGACGCCGTTTTGAGAAACCAGCAGTTGGTTCTTGCGTCTGAGAGTTGTAGTATACCTGCTGGTTTGGGAGATCGATGGTGTCGACTGTTTTGTCGATGGACTAATTATTGTTTGAGTTCCAGTCGTTGCTTGTGCTATTTATAGGAAGATTTGGCCTTCGATTTTAGACACCAGTTCCCATACTTAGAATATTTTCCAGCCTTTCGTTCTCTGTTTCTTCGAACCCTAGAGCACTGTTCAGCCGTGAGCTTTTCTGGCGGATTCCCGTCGTTTCCGGTGGTTGTTTTTCTCGTGCGAGGTAGCTTTGGACTCCTCTCGAGAAGACTTATCTATTACTACCATTCTTGGGGCCTGTGGTTAGCTAGATCAAGGTCGGGAAGTTACTGTCTTGACCGTGCGTTCGCTATGAGCAGGTAGCTTCGAATTGTTGTAAGATCTTGGCTTTAGTGTATTGTTTTAAGCTTTCGATTGTGTAGTATTGATTGGTTTGAGTGCTGGTTGAGAGTGTCTCCCGATCGTGAGTTCTGTGCTGGTATCCCGTAAGATTTATGTTTGTGTATGCTGTTGGTTAACAGGCTTTTACCAGAGTCTTCGGGATTTCTTTCAGTGTTGGCGGTAGTTCAGAGGTATTTTATTTAAGGTACGGATCTGAGCTTGATGTAGCTGGGAATTGGCGTGAGATTTAATGCTAGATGGCTGTGGTGTATTGAGGTGGATATTTCTGTGTGCATACGTGATTTCTATTTGATTGTTTAGCTGCCCTGTTATGCATACACGCATTTCCTCAGATCGCATTCATATTGTTATTACAGCCATTGTTCGTATCTTGTATTGCTGTTGTTGATTCTTACCAGGATGCGAGGGCGAGAGGCGATACCGCACTCTCATCTCCCTGCTGGGATCGTTAGCCACCATGAGCCGAGTGGTTAATTACCACAGTTCATGGGCGAGGCAACAGCAGGTTGAGTTGTTTGATGCATCTGGTATTTGGGTGTAGTGTCATGGCGAGTGGCTCATTACCACACTGTGAACACACCCCGTGGCCAATATTCGTTGTTGATGGTTCTTGGAGCTATGTTTGAGTTCCTTAGCTACCTTGAGGGCCGAGCTTTCTGTTGTTATCCGGTGTCTCATGCATAGCATCTGCATTTTGATCTTATGCTTTTCCTTAGCTGTTATATTTGCTCTACGTACTGGGGTTTGACCCCATGTCCCTCTAGGGCTTGGTTTGTTTCCTTGTTTGTGTCGTTTTCAGGAAACCCAGGTTTTACAGCTGGTCGTGGCTTTAACCCAGCTGGTGGTGCCCCAGGAGGTGGCTAGTGTGTCCTAGTTGCATATAGCATACTTATATATATGTATCAGTCAGCCAGGGGGATGCCCTGCGCTTTGTCGTTGTACCCGTAGGGGAGTCTGATACATGTTTTGGTTGTTATATGTTATATTGTGGTTGTTGCATTTTAATCTGGGATCTATTTTGAGTATCGCCCTATTTTTAATTATATGTTTTAAACCGTCGGGCCTAAACGTGAAAATTTTACCCACTTTTTGATACGCTTCCGCATGTGTTTGGGTTTTTACTCTGTTTAGAGCAGCACAGTGTTGCGTATTGCATGTGCTTGACTTATATGACTACGTGCTGCATATTTTGTGTTATATGCTTTCTTTGCTGTATCTGTTCTGTTTTTCCTTATCCTGTTGAGTGTATTTTAGATGCCGCCTAGACGTCGTGGTAGAGGTAGGGGGCAGTTTCAGGAATCAGGAGGTCAGAACGAGGATCAGTATAGTGCTCCTAGTCATACTCGTGAGAGTAGCGAAGAGGGGGAAGCTGAGGCTCCGCCGGCTCCGGTGGAGAGAATGGATGTTGTTATAGCTCGGTTTCAGAGGATGAGCCCTCCTATCTTTAATGGCGACGAGTCGAGTGAGGATGCTGATTCGTGGCTCCATAACGTCATTCATCTTTTTGATCGGGCTCAGTATGATGATGAACTCCGGTTGAGGTTAGTGACCTTGTTGCTGAGGAAGGCCGCAAAGCGTTGGTGGCGAGGTGCGTCTAGTACCTTAGCAGAGACTGGAGTTGGTATCACTTGGGACACTTTCTGTGAGACCTTCAGACAGGAGTACATCCCCGATTCGTATGTAGCTTCCCGTGAGCGGGAGTTTGAATTTTTGGAGCAGGGATCGATGACTGTGCGCAAGTATGCTCGCAAGTTTTCTACGTTGTTGGCTTATGTTCCGCATGTTGCTGGCCGGGAGAGGGCCAAGAGTACCAGACTCGTGGAGGGCTTGAATGAAGAATTTTACCAGAGTGTTTTGACGAGCAAGCCCAAGTCGTATGCTGAGGCCGTGGATACTGCTATCCACATTGAGGAGGGCATGAGGAGCCGTCGTACGCGCAGAGCGCAGGTAGCTCAGGCAGTGCAGGGTGGTAGACCTGTTGGTCAGGGAGCTCAGTCGTCTTAGAGTTCTCAGTCTGCTCATTTTCCTCAGCAGCAGCAGCTGATGTGTGAGACCTGGATTTGTAATTGAGATTTATCGTTGGAATGAATCAATAAATAGAGGTTCTGCTGGTTTAAGATCTCTATTTGAGTGTTTGAGTTGCATTTTCGGGTTCCATTTAGTGTGTTGAACAATTCTGGAGATTTTGTAGTTTCGCATATTTGAGGTACCAGCTGGTTGGGGTATCAGCTGGTGTTGTGAGCTAGCAGCTGGTCGGTGGCAAAACCAGTCGAAGCGTGTTTTAGCGCGAGATTCTTAAAATGCCGTCGTTTGTGTGAAGTCCGGTTGCGTGTGTTGTGATCAGCAGATGCTTTAGCGTAGTTGCGTTGAGGGCTAAAACGACTGCATTTAGATTAGTTGGCGCGACGTCGTTTGGATGTTGCGTCTGGTACCAGCTGGTAGATCGCGTGTGTGTTCCTGCTGGTTGATCAGCTGGTGTAGATGTCAACGCGGGTCAACATTCCTGTAACTCGAAGATGTTGCGTCGTCGTTTAGTTGTTGCGACTGGGAGTCCAGCTGCGAGTGAGTTTCGCCGCTATTGCTTGCTGCTGGTACTTCGCGAGAGCTAGCGACTGGATGACGTCAGTGGAGTGACGTCGTTTGAGTTAGTTGCAACGCTGCGTTTTGAGGTTGCGACTGGAATCAGCTGAGAGTAGCGTTATATTGTTTTGTTCTTGCGACTGAATACCCAGCTGCTGGTATAGTATGCGACGTCATTTGAGTAAGTTGGTGCGACGCCGTTTTGAGAACCAGCCGTTAGTTATTTTAGCGATTGTTGGAGAAATCAGCTGTTGGTTCTTGCGTCTGCTGGTTTGGGGATTTGTTGGTGTCGACTGGATTTGTCGGTGGACAATTATTGGTATTGATTTCCAGTCGAATCAAGTGCTATTTATAGGAAGACTTGGTCTTCGAATTGTGGTATCAATTCCATACTTAGCAAATATTTCCAACCTTTCGTTCCTTATCCTTCGAACCTTAGAACACTGTTCAGCCGTGAGCTTTTCCGGCGATTTCCCATCGTTTCCGGTGGTTGTTTTGCTCGTGCGAGGTAGCGTTGGACTCCTCTTGAGAAGCTCTTCCAATTCATACCAGTTTTAGAAGCTGAATTTGGCTAGTTGAGGAACGCAAAGTTGCTGCCGTTCTAGTGTGGCGTCGATTTGGTAGAACTACGTTCTGGTTTTTGGTGAGACCTTGTTCCTAGCCATAGTTTTAAGCTTTCTAAGTAATTGTTGAGGTATATTGGGCAGCTGGCTGAGTGAAACTCCCAGCCGTGAGCTTGATTAGCAACCTGTTAGATTTACGTTGTGTATGCCGTGTGTTTAACAGGCTTTTACCAGAGTCTTCGGGATTTCTCCCAGGGTTAGTTGTTGCTCAGTATAAGGTACGGATTTGAGCTTGATTTACAGCGAAGTTATGGCTTTGATGAATTGTAGTCGCTGGTATGTGGAATTTACGTGCCTGCTGATTGTGTCCTGTTGAGGAT
Source organism: Dorcoceras hygrometricum (assembly GCA_001598015.1). Lineage (NCBI taxonomy): Eukaryota > Viridiplantae > Streptophyta > Magnoliopsida > Lamiales > Gesneriaceae > Dorcoceras > Dorcoceras hygrometricum. The sequence continues at coordinate 289,626 of KV010189.1, read as the reverse complement.
TGTGTATGCTGTTTGTGTATTTGCTGCGTTTCATATGTTTATATGCTTGCATTCCGCATGTTGCACACACGCATGGTATTCCTTTCCAGTTTTGGTAGTCTTTGTACCATTGTTGTATTGTTGTTATTTTTCTTACCAGGATGTGAGGGCGAGCGGCAATACCGCACTCTCATCTCCCTACTGGTATCGTAGCCACCATGCTCGGAGTGGTTAACTACCACAGTTCATGGGCGAGGCAACAGCAGGTTGAGTTGTTTGATGCATCTGGTAAGTGGGAGTAGTGTCATAGCGAGTGGCTTACTACGACATTGTGAACACTCCCCGTGGCCAATGTATGTTGTTGACAATTCTTGGAGCTACGTTTGAGTTCCTTAGCTCCCTTGTGGGTCGAGCTATCCATTGTTCTTTGGCGTCTCATGCATAGCACCTGCATTTTATTTATTGCTGTTATTTCTGTTGTATTATTGCTCTCCGTACTGGGGTTTGACCCCATGTCCCTCCGGGGCTTGCTTTGTTTCTTTGTTGCGTTGCTTTCAGGAAATCCAGGTTCTACAGCTGGTCGTGGTTTCAACCCAGCTGGTGGTGCCCCAGGAGGTGGCTAGTGTGTCCCAGTAGCATATAGCATATATATATATATGTATCAGTTAGCCAGGGGGATGCCCTGCGCTTTGTTGTTGTACCCGTAGGGGAATATGATACATGTTTGAATTATGTATGCTTTGTTGTTGAATGTTTATGATTTGGGAAACTTATTTTAAGTATCGTTGTATTTTAAATTATATGTTTAAAATCGTCGGGCTTAAAAGCGAAAATTTTACCCACTTAGTTTAAGCTCTGATACCAAAAATGTCAGGCCTCGTGCTCACAACAGATAAACACATGCGGAAGCTATCAAAGGATAAGCTCAATTCCTTTGATCACACTTGAGTCTATGCACAGTGTTGCGTGTTGCATGTGCTTGACTTATGTGACTATGTGCTGCATATTTTGTGTTATATGCTTTCTTTGTTGTATCTGTTCTGTTTTCCTTATCCTGTTGAGTGTTTTAGATGCCACCTAGACATCGTGGTCGTAGTAGGGGTCTATTCCAGGAATCAGGAGGACAGAATGAGGATCAGTATAGCGTGCCTAGTCATACTCTTGAGAGTAGTGGAGAGGAGGAGGTTGCAGCTCCGCCGACTTCGGTATAGAGAATGGATGTGGTCATAGCTCGGTTTCAGAGGATGAGTCCTCCTATCTTCAATGGCGATGAGTCGAGTGAGGACGCGGATTCTTGGCTCCATAGCGTCATACATCTGTTTGATCGAGCCTAGTATGACGACGATCTCCGGTTGAGGTTGGTGACCCTACTGTTGAGGAAGTCCGCAGAGCGTTGGTGGAGAGGTACGTCTAGTACCTTACTGGAGACTGGTGTTGGCATTATTTGGGACACTTTCTACCAGGTCTTCAGGCAGGAGTATGTCCCTGACTCCTATGTAGCTGCCCGTGATCGAGAGTTCGAGTTCTTGGAGCAAGGTTCGTTGTCTGTGCGCGAGTACGCTCCCAAGTTTTCTGCTTTGTTGGCATATGTTCCGCATGTTGTTGGCCGGGAGAGGGCCAAGAGCACCAGGTTTGTAGAGGGCTTGAATGGAGACCTGTACCAGAGCGTTTTGACAAGCAAGCCCAAGTCTTAAGCTGAGGCCGTGGATACTGCTATCCACATCGAGGAGGGCATGAAGAGCCGTAGTGCGCGCAGGGCGCAGGTGGCGCAGGCGGTGCAGGGTGGTAGGCCCGCTGGTCAGGGAGCTCAGTCGTCCCAGAGTTCTCAGTCCGCGCATTTTCCTCAGCAGCAGCAGCAGCAGGTAGCTCAGCAGTCTGGCCGTCAGAGGTTTCGACCCCACGGTCAGCAATTCAAAAAGAAGTCCGGTTCAGGGTCTTCTGGTTCTGGCAGTTCGAGTAGCATCGGCTCTCGGACGGAGTTTTGTGGTTTTTGCGGTGGAAAGCATTCTTCCACGCAGTGTGTTGGTGTGCAGGGTTCCTGCAACCTTTGTGGTCATTATGGGCACTTTGCGAGAGTGTGCCCGACAGCTGGAGCACAGCAGACCGCGGCCCAGCCTCAGGGTTGTTGGGGTCAGTCTAGGGGCCGTTCGCAGCAGTTTCAGCAGCCTCGTTTTTGTGAGACTCCGTTTAGGCCGTTTCAGCAGCCTGGCCCTTCGCGTTTTGGGCAGTCGTCTCAGCCTTTCTTTCCAGGACCCCAGCATGCTCAGGTTAACGCCTTCACGAGAGAGCAGGCCGAGGAGACACCGAGCCGGGTGATTGGAGGTACATGTCTTGTCTTTGACTTTCCTGCTCGTGTGTTGTTTGACACCGGTGCTTCGCATTCGTTTATTTCCGATTCTTTTGTTGTTGAGCATGGTTTGTGTACCGTCCCTTTGCGTGATGTTGTTTCTGTTTCTACCCCCGGTGGTGTAAGCCTGTTTTCGCAAGAGATTTTGTTGGATGGTGTGCTGCGGTTTGGTGAGCATGCCTTGTTAGCGAATTTGATCCGTTTGATGCTTTGTAATTTCGATTTCATAGTTGGGATGGATGTGCTGTCCAAATACAGGGCCTCCGTGGATTTCTTCCATGGAATTGTGCGCTTTAGGCCTTTGTCTGGTGAGAAGTAGGACTTCTACGGCCAGGACTCGAGATCGAAGATTCCGTTGGTCTCCGCGATGGAGATGTTTAGCTTGTTGTCTTTGGGGAATGCTGGCTTTATGATTTACGCTTTGGATGCGTCTTCTTCTTCTAGTGTTCAGCTTAGTGACTCCCGTGGTGCGACAATTCCCCGACGTGTTTCCGAAGGAGATTCCTGGTTTTCCTCCGAGGCGGGAGATAGACTTCAGCATAGAGTTGGTGCCTGGCACAGCTCCGATTTCTCGTGTCCCGTATCGTCTAGCGCCTGCGGAGTTGAGAGAACTCAAGGTTCAGTTAGATGATTTGCTGGAGAAGGGTTTCATTCGTCCTAGTATGTCACCGTGGGGAGCGCCCATTTTGTTTGTAAAGAAGAAGGATGGCTCAATGTGGATGTGCATCGATTTTCGTCAGTTGAATAAAGCCACCGTGAAGAATAAGTACCCGTTGCCGAGAATTGATGATCTGTTTGATCAGTTGCAAGGTTCTGCGGTGTATTCCAAGATTGATCTTCGTTCCGGGTACCATCAGCTCAGAGTAAGGGACCAAGATGTCGCGAAAACTGCGTTTCGTACGAGGTACGGACATTTTGAGTTTTTGGTGATGCCGTTTGGGTTGACAAACGCGCC